>JAGXOD010000007.1:1552500-1830000 GCA_020368025.1 Brachyhypopomus occidentalis | reverse complement strand
GTGTGCACATGCATGTGTGTATATACAGCATGCACATGCGTGTGTATGTACAGTGTGCACATGCGTGTGTGTATGTACAGAGTGCACATGCGTACGTGTAGGTACAGTACGCGCTTGGGTGTGTGTGTGCAGAGTGCACATGCGTGTGTGTGTACAGTATGTATTCTGCATGACTGGCCTCTTCTTCCCAGGGGAGTGTTACATCAATGATACCAATTGCCCTCAAAGTGCATTTTAGCCCTGAAAACACCAGCTTTCTGTGGACAGGCAGAATAAAAAGGGAAAAAAGGCACAGATAGATAGACATATGTATACACACCCACACACACACGCGCACACACACACACACACACACACACACACACACACACACACATATATATATATATACAATATATACAGTATATATACACACACATATACATATATACACACACACACACACACACACGAAGTAGGAGTGGATGAAGCAGCCTCAGGTGAAACAAAACCTTGGCAGTAATTTATAACAATGACACAGGAGCGAAGTTTCTCTAAATGAGGCATTCAGATAGCCAAACCAGTAATTTATCCTGATGATTAATACAAATGATATTCCTAATAATAAATATCGCTGCCTTGCAGCATGTAGGAAAGTGGGAGAGAGAACTGCAAATCTATTCCACCTTCAGCACACAGCATCTCTGTGTGTGTATCTGTCTGTATGTATTTGTATGTATCTGTGAAAAAATGAACATAATACTCACCAAGAGAAATCACATAATTATTCTCGAGTCTTTTAAAGTCTGTGTGCTAAGTTCTATCTTCAGTAAATTCATAGTGGTATCTTGTTTCTAAGTAATCATGCACACATATTTCTGCTGTGTGTGTGTTGCTGTTTGAATGAACGGTGAGCAGCTAGACTGCAGCAGACAGAAGCCCCTTGTGAACGCACATCTCACAGACATATACGCGCCACTTATTCCCAAATATCACCCCTTTAATATTTATTTCTTTCCTTTCCCCACTATAATAATGCACCAAAGAGTGCTATCATAATCAGGGGAGGAGAGCACCACGGAGAACTGGGGCCTTTTTAAACAAATGAAGCTGTCAGTGCAGCACAAAGCCCCAGAGAAAAATTACTGAGCTGGACGCCACACTTACAGAAGAGTGCTCCTCTCTTCTCCTCTCCTCTCCTCTCCTCTCCTCCCCTCTCCTCTCCTCTCCTCCTCTCCTCTCCTCTCCTCCCCTCCCCTCCCCTCTCCTCCCCTCCCCCCCTCCTCTCCTCGCCTCTCCTCCCCTCCCATCCCCTCTCCTTCCCCTGCTGTCTCCTCCCTGACACACGTGACACGCTCCTTTTCAGGGCAGATTATTTAAGGCTCAAAAACATTTCTCATCAGACACAATTATGGCGGCTGGTGTCACGTGTGCACGTACACGCACACTTTCCCATGACTCCCACTTCCCCACCCCCCCCTCCATTTCCTGTGCTAAAGCTCAGTGATTAAGCTGTGTTCAACTTCAAAGAACCAGGGTCTCGCACACACACACACACACACACATAACGTAGTGTGGGACACATGTATCACTTCAGTCAACCACAGACAGAGAGACAGAGAGAGAGAGAGAGAGTTAGGATGGATTTCCATGAACTTCTTTACTCTCCCCAAATCAGCCATTCCTCACTACAGACTAAACTGCGTAATGCAATTCAACGACCCACAGCCATCTTATGAGTGGAGAATAACAAAAAAAAATAACAAGTTTGAATTGTATATCTGCAAATCGACATAAAAAGTCACTTCATTTTAGAGGGCAGAAGCAAGAAGAAAGCCAACATGTCAGACGCCTGATAAAGTTTATGTCTTCCTGCCATTTCCCAAAAGTAAACACCCCCGCGGCCTACATGACATCACTAAGTAGGTTAAGTGTAGTCTCGAGTCGTCATCGATCATTACGGAATGTAGCATATTCAGCGCGGCATGAGAGGAGAGGTAAAAGTTTTCCACTGTACCGAGATGACATTTAATTTTTCATATCTCCTCCGTAGTCCTGGAATGAATTTTGGCAGACCTGATGCAATTTAGCAGCTTGGCAGTTTCAAATTGGGCAATGAATCACATGGATTCAATGGGCATGAGAAGCTGCATAATATTTTCTCTGTGTCAGGAGAAAGAGAGAGGTGTTCAAGCTTTGGACAGTGGATCCCCTCCCAGCCTCCCCCCCTCTCCGTGCCTATACCTCTCTCTCCCTCTCCTCTTCTTTCTTCCTCTACCTCAACCACTCTCTCTCTCTCTCTCTCTCTCTCTCTCTCTCTCTGTGCTGTGTACTTACAATGTGGACACGCTGTTCTTTTCTACTTGCTTTTGAGAGCATGCTGAAAGCTACTCTCAACACGTGTGCAGATTCCAACATAAACACACATTGCGACAGGACTCTCTAGACCCTCTGGGTTATTTTCAGTTCTCTGCAGGACTGTGCCCTGCCAGGACACCTTTCTCCAACACACCGCGGTGATAAGGTCATCGTAGCCATTAGAGGAAGTGGCCATCTTAAGATGAGCTTTGTGCTGTGATACTTTTCAGCAAAAAATCCCATTTTGCTAAAATAACAGTAAATCTCAGATATTAAAAAAATGAATGCCACTGAGATGTTGCTCACACAGGCGTGTGGAGTTTTTTTTTACATCAGCGCAGTCATTAGACACATGATATGTATGTGAAGAAGTTGCCCTTAAGTTGCACACAGCAAAGATCCAGAGAAAAGACGAGGAGGAACCAGGCTTCTACCATACCAAAAAAATCATACATTCAGTACTTCAGGTGTGGAGTACGGGCCCTGGACGCTGTGTTTACTCTTACACACCAACCACTTCTGCTCACCTTTCAAAGATCATCCACAGAACACACACACACACACACACACACACACACGTGCGCGAGCGCCTGCACGCACACTAGTTCCTTTCTATCCACCTCATAAGGCACACAGTGTATGTGCTTTTAAAAGGTGAAGAGGTCCAGAGGGCCCCAGTGTATCTGATTTTTGACAAAGAGCAGCATGGCCAGAAATCAATAGCGGCTGCTCAGGGTGAGAGGAGCGTGAGCCGTATTGCCTGCAAGCGCACCGGCCCGTCTGCCCACACGCCCGCACCAGTCTGTCTGCCCACACACCCGCACGCCCGCACCGTCTGTCTTCCCAACCGCCCACACCGGTCTGTCTGCTCAACCGCCCGCACGCCCCACACGCCCCACACACCCCACACTCCCCACACACCCCCCCCCCCCCCCACACGCCCGCCCACCCTGGTCCTCACCCCGCTGGCTTGCATGAGCCAAAACAAGCGGGGGAATGGACTGACAGCGTGGTTGACACCGGCAGTTTATTAGCCTCTCACCGCGCCTAACGTCCACGTGAGGACCAAACCTGGAACACAGCGCTCGCTCAGGACCCTCCATTTGTCAGGGTCAACATCAGGAAAATTAGTGTTTATTCTTGTGTAGAGGAGAAAAAAAAAACAGCTGGTGATGAATTGGTTTATTTGTATGCTAACGGATTTTTGGGTCGTGCTTTTCCCGCTTTCTCTCCTGCTTTCTTTCCCTCATGTGTTTCACCTGCAGAAGCGATAATTTCACTCCTGTTGTACATTTGAGGTGGCGGGAATGACAGCAGTGCAAAGCCTTGTAAGTGCTGTTGGACTACAGAGTGGATCCAGGCTCCATATATGGAAAAACTAGGTCCCGCGTGAAAGCCTGGGACAGAATATAAGTGGCTTGGTTTGTTTGTCTTATATGGTATGGATAATTTTATAATTTGCTAGAAATATTTGTGTGTGAGAAAGTCCAAAAAACATTATTAGATAATATAGACAAGGAGAACTTTCATTTGATTACAGATGAGTTTTCATTTATTTTCAAATCTTAATGAATGTCCCAGAGGTCAAATAAAACAACAAGAAACTTTGGCCGACAAGCACACTAGCGCTTTTTCAGGAATAATTGATTTAGCACTAAAAGCCTATCAGAAGGCCTATTGCTCGCAATTGCCAAATGACAGAGAAAAAACAATGAACAATCATATTAATTCCCTTTTACATCCGAAAGTAAAATAGTGGAAATGCATAAACAGAATACCTGAAGCTGAATTAAAGTGATTTCTGACAATCAGTCCATTCCATTCTCAGCTTGACCTGGATGGGTCATTACTATTAAACATAATAATGCCTTTTAAGCAGTGACATTGTTCTTTGATGTGGTGAATTATTTAGCAGTTCCCCCACCGCCTCCATCCCGTCGTGCTGCTAGACGCCTGCTCAGGTAGGGCCCTACTTCAGACGTCGGTCGACAGACATGCCGCTTTTCCATAAATGATTTCTCTTTCAGCGTGCCCCATATTGGGTTTGTGGAGCAGTGTTAATTACGCTCATGCAAGCTGTTAAGCTGTCGCCTGCCGATTAAGGACTTAGGAACTTTTCCATTGCTTCCACCAACACACGCGCAAATGGAACAAGAAAAATAAACGGGCGGAGGGTTGAAGGGCACTGGGGGGGGGGGGGCACTCTGAGAGAAAAATCTGGTTTTGTGACAGCTTGTGTTAACTCGAACGGAGGTCCTTAAAAAAAAAGTCCGGGCCGCTTTTTGAAGATGGCATGACGCGGCGGTTGTAGGTTAGCTGAGTTTGTGTGGCGAGTCCCTGCTAATTAAAGACACCGCCACAACGCGGCTGTGCATTAAAAGTTAAAGCAAACTGCTCATCATCATGGAATAATTTGACTCGAGTCCACAGCTTCCAGTGGCTTCCTCCGTGACTGTCATACCGGCAAGGCGGCGCACGGTTTGATGTTGTTACCCTTCAAAGTTAATGCCCAGCGAGTGCACAAGAGGACAGTATAAACAACTTCTAACGTCCCACTGCAAAATGTGCATAACTGAATCTGAGATGCGTGCTTAGTTGCCTGTAATACAATTACAGGCCCAAGTGATCTGCATGTATAACTCTCAGTCCAGTAGAGATAGTAATTGTTTTACTCCAACTTAACAAAATGCTGTCATAAATAATTTATTACATACTTATAATGCCATTATAAGCACCGCTGGAGAAACAGCATTTAGATTTTTTTTTAAGATATGAAAAATGTGCAAGATAAAACTCATTTCATCCAAAGTTTATGGAAATGTCACTAAGACTGTTTACAAGCATGTTATATTTTGTGCTCCTCTGAACACTTTGCCAAAAACCACGTGAGCTTTACTCTCACGAAGACACCTGTATGCCCAAACTCTTCAAATGTTCTCCTGAATTTAACCCCCATTTTCAACCGAGTTGTGGATACTACTGCTCTGCGCTGTCCACAGGGGTTTGTTCCAGATGCCAGCTGCACGCGTGTCCTCCCTGGACAGGGACACGTTGCCGGGGCGCCCGCGGGCGTTTAAGTCCGGCGTCTCGGCGGTCACACAGGATCGTCCCCCTGCCACTTTGTGGCATCGTGTTAGCCTAATGAGAATGCGACTGGAGGCCAGGAGACACAAAATGGCTACAGATGGGCTATATGTCAAAACTGCTTTCCTGTTCCCTTTCTGTTTTGGCACAAGGATTGGAGAGGGTGGAGGGGGGGGGTGGGTGGGGTTGGGAAGAGAGAGGGAGGGGGAGAGAAAGAAAGAGAGAGAGAGAGATGGAGGGAGGGAGGGAAAGCTGAGGATGTAGTCATCGTTTTACAGAGCTTCAGGCTCCTGGCCAGTGCTGGAGTCGTCTTGTCTCCATTGATGTGTCACTCGGCTCATTTGAGCTCGCTTCCTATTCAGGAGCTGCAGAGAGACACGGCAGCGAGGGCGAAGGAGAAAACACGCGCGCCGCTACAATTGATACATCTGCCCGCTTCATGCAACTCCAAAAGGCTCTTCTACGACTCTTTGCTCTCATTTTAGTTATATCACTTAATTTGTGTTTTCAGTACGTGAAACAGGTGGGATTCTGCATCGTGCTGCATTGTTCTGTATTGACCCTGTTCCACATGGCAATTGCTAACGTTTTGCCCAGAAATATATATTTACAACATAGAACTACTAATAGCCGGGGCACAGCCTTTGCTAAATACAAATACACACCATTGGATCCTTATATGCACGTTTTGGAATGAATCCATTACATCTCTTGAACAGTGATATGCTGTGTTTCCAAACGTCCCGTCCTATCGGCATACACACTCCCGACACACACGTGCCCCCACACACTCATGTGCACCCACACACAATAAAAAGGGTAGAGGTTTGGAAGGTGAAAGTTTACGTGACACGTAAACTGATTAGAAGCCCCCCCAATCTGAACGTAATGGGCTCCCGTTCGCTGCAGATTTACGAGGGCACCCAGGAATGAGTGGCAGGGTGTTTAAAGTGGTCAGACACGTCAGAGAGAGGCCTGTGCCTCACTTCTACACTGGCCAACATCATTCTCCGCTTAGGTGACATGTGTGGGTTGGACAGTATAAATAAGTAGCTCGTGTGTGTGCGTGGGTATGTGTGTGAGCACTTGTAAATGTGTGTGTAAGTGTGTGTGTGATCATGTGTTATATATTCTTTTATATACAGTTTTTTTTTCTATTAGAACACACACACATACACAGTGAGAATGAGAGTGGGAGAGAGATAGAGACAAGGGCCACATTTCCTTGGGCATGATACTGGCCACGCAAAAGTGACGTGAAGCTCGTCGTGGTCTTGAGGCTGATGCAGAGTGCCAATCAACCCAGTGTTGAAATGTGCAAATGCAAGTCTTGTCTGAGGGCAGAAACCCTTTATTCAAATTAGCCCACACATAAACATTGAAACTCCACCCCTCTGCATATCTGAAAAACCATGTCCACCTATGGCAGCTGACTACCCCTATCTACAAAATTCCAAAAGGAGTCCAAAATTAGAGTCAATTATTCATCAATACCCCATTTATTAAACCTTTAATGTCATTTATATTACCCTTTATAAGTGCAGCCTCATGTATAATGAACCACACACACACACACGCGCGCGCGCATGCACCGCACATAATTTATCATGTTTATGGTGCACCAAATATATTATTCATCAAGATGAACCAATCGTTGGAAGCCACTGCACAACATTAGTGCTGAACGTGGACGGATGTGCAAGCAGACAGTGAGTGCCAGGTTTAGTAAAGAACACAGAGAAAAAGACAAGATGGGCAGACAGACCCCAGAAACCCACGCTAACACTACGTTAGCAGCCACTGCTATCACACTGAGGGCGTCCGTGGAGATCAGACGAGAGCACTGGTACTTGTCCTCCTCTTAGCGTGTCATGCAGAATTAGCGGTTAGGCTGCACATGGGTGTGGATGACCCAGGCTCTTCTCCTTCACTTATCTCTGACTTGAAGTGCCAGATATGAGACATTGCCATGAAGCACTACATACATCTGCCGTTACCAGACGGGCAAGAAGTTTGGCGTTTTAATATATTTCTAATCAGTCGATCACATGGCAGCAACCCAATGCATTTAGCCATGTAGACGTGGTGAAGAAGAACATATGAAGTTCAAATTGACCATCAGAATGTGGAAGAAAAGTGATATGAGTAACTTTGAATGTAATGTTGTTGTTGGTGCTAGATGAGCTGGTCTGAGAATTTCAGAAACTGCTGATCTACTGGAATTTTCATTCCCAACCATCTATAAGGTTTATGGAAAAATTGTCCAAAAAAGAGAACATGTCCAATGAGCAGCAGTTCTCCAGATAAAAATGGCAACTACTCGTTACAACCGAGGTACGCAGAAGAGCATCCCTGATCGCGCAACACGCCAAACCTTGAAGCAGATGGCCTACAGCAGCAGAAGACCACACCAGGTGCCACTCCTGTCAGCAAAGAACTGGAAAATAAGGCTACACTTCGCACGGGCCCACCAAAATTGGAAAAAACACTGCCTGATCTGATGAGTCTCAATATCTGCTGCAGATTTTGGATGGTAGGGTTAGAATTTGGTTTAAATAGCAAGAAAGCATGGATTTGTCCTGCTTTGTACCAACAGTTCAAGCTGATGATGGTGCTGTAATGGTGCGGTGAATATTTTGTTGGCGCACTTTGGGGCCCCTTAATTTGAAATGAGCATTGTTTAAATGCCACAGCCTACCTGAGCATTGTTGCTGACCAGGGCTATCCCTGAATGACCTCAACATACTCAACATATCTTCTGATGGGTGTGATAAAGCACTGTGTCACAAAGCTCGAATGATCTCAAACCGTTTTCTTGAACATGATTTCACTGTACTCAAATGGCATCCACTGTCACCAAATCTCAATTCAATAGAGAAATGTTGAAACTATGCCAAGAAGAATTAAGGCAGTTCGGATGGCAAGTCAGGGTCCAGCCTGGTACTAGCAATTGTAAGCGTGTACATATATACTGTTTTATATATAAACATATATCGTTTAATTTTACTATTTACTATTTTATAGATTTTAAAAAGCAGTTGGTTATCAAACCAATGAGATATGTGATTATGTTGTGGTAAACAAATATTGACATCATCTTGTCAGATTTTAGAGTCTTCAAGATGTCACACAGTGTAGGGTGAGGAAGTAAAGTTCTGAATGAAAAGCATTTACTTAGCGTGTATCTAAAATTGTTTCGATATAACCATTAGATTAAAATACATTCAGGCCGGTGTGTCCAAACTTTTGAATATATATATATATATATATATATAGGCCGGTGTGTCCAAATATATATATATATAGTCAAAGGTTTGGACATACCTGTGTGTATATACATATATCATAAATCTGTTATGCATGTTGTCTACTATGTTATTATGTTATGTCTAATCTTTGATGTTGTCTTCATTGGACATTTCAACATTTCAACACATCTCAGGCTGTTCACCCTTGGCAGTGTCTGCCTGATCCCGGTGACCATCCGCCTTTAACAACGCACAGTTTGGTTTCAATTATTCATATGGTGGTGGAGACCATTCGGGCTGGCCTTTTGGTAAAATGCCACAAAGACATTAACCTATATATCTGCATGACGAGAAGTGAGGACCTCGCTTTGCAGTAAAATAATGGAGAAAAGAATCCATTCTAAAACCAAATGTTACCTTTGCATGAGAATGGAAGTCCGCGGAAATGTGAATTACGAGTGGATCTGCAACAGTTGTGCTTGCAGGGCGGCCAATAAATCGCAGGCAAAATGCCGATGTCAGAAAGTGTATCTGTCTACGCTGCACTGGCCTGGAAGACTCGCTGCGCTTCCGTCTTAAGCATGAGGTGCACTGACGCAATGGTTTAAACAAGCAGCAGGATTGTCAACTCAGTGGTTCGCCCCATTCGCGACGTTTAAAAAGAAGACAACCGCACGGCGCATCCGTAACGCTGACCAGAAACAGAAATGCTAAAGAGTAAGTGAACAGCACCTACGCAGATAATATCTCCCACATTGCTCTTGCACTGCTGGTACAGCTCCAGGTTATTCTCCTTTGTTCAGCAGGAATCTATATTCCTTTGGTGATAAGCGTACACACATTAGTCATTTCAGGGTCGGTGTGTAATAAGCTTAGAGCACAGAGGCACAGTAAGGAACACCCAGCCACCACAGCAAGGAAAACAGCATTATGTTTTATTTATTTATTTACTTATTTTTCCCCCTACGTGGCGACATATCGTGATTTGAAATTTTCCCCTGAAATGGTAGAAAAAGAGGGGAGAGCGGGAAAAAAGAAGAGGGAGCAATATGCAGTCCACTGTGCGTGCACCCTGGCCTATAGATCACGCCACACAAGGGCAGCACTAAAGCTACAGTTCCTTTGTGCCAAGGAACCGTAATTTCCAGTTTCAATTCCAAAGTTCCATTTCGGCCATTCGTTATTCTTTCATGTATTACTTAAATATCTCAAACCGCTATCTTATATATATATATATATATATTATTATTTTTTTTTTTCTGTTTGTTTGTTTCGCAAATGCAACCCCAGACATTTGGTGATAAGAGTGAGACACAGCCCGAACATTCAGGCTTCTGATCTCCGCCTCCCGAGAGCCACTCCGCAGCAGCTGCACGCCATTAGGCCTCCCGTCGATATGAAGTAGATTTTTCAAATATAGATGGCGGAAGATGAAATATTTAAATAGGAGAGTTAGATTGGCACGAATGCTTAACCTCCCAGCCAACTGAAAAAACGGCAACATTAGCGCATGTCTCTTTAACTCGTTCCCCTTTCTGCCCTGCCCCACACGCAGTATGTTGTGTGACAGGCCTTGGGTGACAGAATTAGAAGAACAGCCAGGGGGTGAGGTGGTTCTGTTATGTCTCATACACGCTGAATTATTTTTCTGTTATACGACGGTATGAATCCTGTGACTATCTTGTGTCATATCAGATGTTCACGTAATGTCCACATTACGTACAGATCTGGCTTCTATGTATTCATTTATTTATTTTTTTTACTTGAATATTTTATTTGATTTACATTTTTTGCATTATTCATCAGACATTATGTATGATTGCAGTTGATCTTCACGATCGTTTAGATTGTTCCCTTTCTTGGAACCCTAGACCTTAGTGCCAGCATACTGTAATAACGTAAGGTACTACCTGCTGTGCTACCTAAAACATACTGTCCATTCTAATCACAATATACAGGTAGAAGGAGAGAGAGAGAGAGAGACCTTGTGTAAAATCTCTACTCTCCTTTACTGGCAGAAAAAGGGGAGGGGCTGAAAGAGACTCCACTCACCAACCCATTATACCCCACAGCCTACAACTCACCCAACATTCTAAAAAAAATTAACCTGTGGCTATTGTTCCACACATTCCCCCGTGTGGCACCAGGAATGAGGAAAACCTCAGCTTACAGTAGCTGATTCTTCCTTTTTAGTTGTATTTTCTTTTCATTCCTTCAGTCGTCCTATTGGGGGGGGGGGGCGGGACTTTGGGATTTTGAGTGGGATTTCAGCATCTGTGAGGTGGTAGTGCCTCATTGGGCCTTTAAATGACTCCCATGGCAACTGCAGCTCAAGATGAAATAAAGAGAATATACCGTGGAGATTAAAAAAAAGAAAGAAAGGAGGGAAAGCCGTGGAAAGGGGGGGGTGGAGATGCATGTACGATGTCAGTATGAGAAGTATTTCAAAGGAGAGAATCGACAATTAAAAAGTGCTCGACTGATAGTTGAAATTGCCTCCATATGTGTGGATTAGCACAGCTTTTGATTGGCTTTAGATTGTGGCTTTTAAGATCTGGACCTCATTATCGTAGCATGATACAAAAAAATCTAAGCCTTTTTTTTTCATGGCCCCAAACACCTTCCTTCAGCACAAACCTGGGTAGCAGCATTATTTGCGTTAAGTGTAGTTATATGGGGGATATTGCGTGTGCTTCCTCTGTCTTCACTTACTGATAAACTGGCAAATATAGCCTGCGAGTGTTTTGCCATTTACTTTTAAGTCGGAAATTCACACTCAGAGAGCTGCCACGCTTCTCGCTGCGATGTGGGCCATCACTTGCGACATTTTGTCTCATTAGGGAGATGGTGGATCTCACCGCCACTTTGGAGATAGAGAAGTGGGTTGGGGGTGGGGGGGGGGGGGGGGGGGGGGAGTTACAGACACTGCTAAATGCCACCACACTTACTTGATATTTTGAGTGTGGTTTCCAATCTACTTCTGCCTGAATAGGCTCAGGCGTGTGTGTGTGTGTGTGTGTGTGTGTGTGTGTGTGTGTGTGTACATGTCTTTCGTAGTGTTTGTATTTCTGTCCCCTTTTACTCCACTTCTCCCCTGTCTGCTGTCTCTCCCTTCCTCCTCTGGCTCAGAGTGTCACTTTATCAGTGTATCTCTAACGTCCCTTAATTCAAAGGCCAAGGCGTATTGTTGGCCGCCAGGCTGAGGTGTCACCGAGACAGACACATGTTGGAGAGGAGGACAAGTGCCACATGTCCTGGGGACATGTCCATCTCTCTCTCTCTCTCTCAAAAAAAAAACACAGTAGGAAGAAAGAAAGAGGGAAGAGCTTGTCTTATCAGCCCAACCTCGGCTGGTGAATTAACAGCCGACCCTCGAGTGATAAGGCCTGGAAGTTGTCTGGGGAAAGGGAGAGGAGAGGGGACGAGAGGGGAGGCGGGTGTAGGGGGATGTGATGGTGACAGCAAGCTCGCTGGGGTCTTGTCGGTTGTCACTCACCATCCCGCCGGCCTGCGGCCATCCGTATTTATGTGACCCAGTCTGGGCTGTCCGCCGGGCTGCTCTGGCAGTGCACGGCTGTTTGAATGGCACGGCTGCGCTGTGAATGAGAAATCCATGCCTGTGTGTGTGTGTGTGTGGAGTGGGGTGTGTGTGTGTGTGTTTGTGGTGAAGAAAAGAAGGTGGCCCTGATGTTTGCAGGGAAAATGATAAAAATAAACATCCTTTCAGAGTCCAATTTCGAGATAACAGCCCTGCCTTCCTCCTGTCCGAGTAGATTATCTGTCCCAAGTCAGTGTGTATGAGCACTCCATTAGGAATGTCTCTGGGGTAGGGTGGGGCGGGGGCATAGGAGGAGGGGTTTAAGATGCAGGTGAGGGTGCTCGCCACTTTACTTCACAGGCCCATCGTTTTACATTCGCCCAAATCTTTTTCCTCTGCCCCCCCCAACCCCCACCCACCCCGTCAGCCGACAGGAATTTCACATTTCCCCACTACGCTTGTCCTTTGCGCCGTGCCCACACAATCAGATTGGATTTCCCATTTCGGAACGGGAGCGTAGCAGAGTCAGGTTCGATCGCGCCAGATGGGGATGAATTCTTCCATGGGAATCAGACCTGTCGGGGCCCTGTGATGCGCAGCCGTCACCTTGCCATCACATGATCTAAAGTGAAATGATATTGAACAACGCTAGTTTGGCACTTAGATCTCGGAGGGGGACTCAGGCCTGACAGCAGGCACTTTATTTCTTTAGTCCTCAGGTCTTTTAACCCCTCTTGACGCAAATTAAGGTTGGCTTTTGTAGAAAAAAAGGGGGAAAAGAATGATCGGCTCCACTTCCCCTTCTCCCTCCGCCTTTACCTACAACTGCTTTTAACAATTTATAGCAGTGTGTCAGCTGCTCAGTTTGACTGACAGGTGAGTGAGGTGGAAAAAGAAAGAAAGAGAGAGGACTGTTTGGTACAAGACTGCAAAAGACTAGGGGAAAAAATAAAAGAAAAATGGTAAATCTTTAAAAAAAAAAAAAAAAAAGCTTGGCTTTGCCTTTTGTCCAGATGAAGGGTGTTAAACTCACTGGCAACCCACAAATAATTTCAGGATGAGAATATAAAAGCACAGTATGTCAGTGTAGTTACGAAACAAGGTCTCCACAGGAAATCAAATTACAGGGCATTATATTAGCTGTCGATTGTGATATCAATAAATTCTGTCCCTATTTTGATAGGAGGGGATGGTGCCTAGTCCCTTTAATTAATTACACTGAACTTTCATTATTATAGATACAGCCTTTGTTAAAAGTACAGAGATTGAGATAAATTGTGTTTACTAGCAACCGGGAGGGAGGAGAAGCAAAGCTTATGAACTGTTAATCTGACATGTTAGCGTTTTGGTAGACATGGGTATTATTTGAAAAAGAAAGAGACCATGTATGTCACCAAGATGTCTGGGGTCTCTAGAGTATTTTAATTTCAAGCAGTCCATGGATTGTGAGGATATTTCATGGGATTACAGTTAATTAGGGGTCAAAGGATGGCAAAATGGATTTGATAATTACAGCAAGGAAACAGAAGGCTTTGGTATTGTCTCAAAAATGATACCTCTAGATGTTCTGTGTGGAATTAATAGTCAAGGGGGTGTCTACAAAGTTAGATATCCATTATGATTTATTATACTTGAAGGACACATTAGGAATGCATTCCTAATGTGTCCTTCAAGTATATATATATATATATATATATATATATATATATATATATATATATAATGACAGAACACAGCAGTTACCTGGAATCTTCTGCGAATTTATATGTATGATTTCACTTTTTGGGATTTTGCCATTCCTGTGTGGTTTTGATGGAATGATTTGCATTGTTGTCTTGTTGCATAATCCATTTCTGTCCCAGATTCAACTCTCTTGACTGGTGGCAGGAGATTCTGGTCAAGAATTTGTTGATAGGCCCGGGAATTGATAGTTCCCTGGATAATATGGAGCTGTCCAGGTCCGGAGGCAGAAAAGCAGGCCCAGACCTTCACGTTTCCACCACCATGCTTTACTGTTGGGAAGAGGTTCTTCTCTTTATATGCAGAGTTGACTTTTCTCCAAACATGGCACCTGTGATTGTGGCCAAATAATTCAAACTTGGACACATCTGTCCAAATAATGGACTTCCAGAAAGCTTCTGGCTTGTCCAAGCGGTCTCTGGCAAAGTTTAAATGGGCAACTTTGTTCTTTCTTGAGAGCAGAGGCTTCCTTCTAGCATGAATGCCATGTATATTGATTTTTCATCTGATTGTAGACGCATGTATATTTATCCCAGATGCTGCCAGAGATGTCTGCAAATCTCTGGGGGTGATGTGTGTGTATTCTTGGTATAAGTTTTGATGGCCATCCACTTCTGGGCAGAGTTGCGGTGATGCTGAGTGGCCATTTGTAAATGATTTGTCTTACAGTGGGTGGATGGAGCTGGAATCTTTTTTCCACTTGAAATTGTTGATCTGTGTGCTTTGCGCCTTGGCACAACATGTGTTTCACCTAATTGGCTTTACTAATGCAGCTGTGGTTCATTTATTTTTTCACATGCTCTGATTATATATATATATATATAAATAACACTGAATATACATATATACAACATATAATAAACAATAAAATATAATAATATAATAAATATTTTTAAAATTTTTTATACCTTTCCTTTGTCCCATTTTGTACAGAACAGTGTCTCAAATAACCGATCCTAAATGGACTTCTTTACATCCTTGAGAGCACTTGAGGTCTAGTGGAGCTCTGTGAGCTGCAGGCCTGCCCCCAGGCATTACCGAGCTGGGGGGAGGGGGAAGAGGGAATCGCTCACTCCGTCAATGGCTTCCTGTGGACTCAGGTCACTCCACCTTGAGCTATCATACCACACTAGCCGTCCTGGCCTGCGTTTGACCCAAGCTTGCGTCTAGACGTGATCACACCCTTAGTAAATGGTCTCACTGACGCCCATAAATACATGAGAGCTGAATTAATTGGATGATTGAACGAGTGAACGAATACATAAATGAATGGATTTTAAACTCGACAAAAACTGTGCACATGCTGACGAACAACACGGCAAAGATGATTGTTTCCAGTGTTACATGGCCAAGGAAACTTTTGGTGGTGAAACTGGCTCGATCTGTCAAAAATGATACTTTATTTTCATGAGACTTTCTTGCAGACAGCCAATAAAAATGACTGATAGTTGAAGGGCTGTAGGACGGGAAAGGGGTGTCAGACATGACCATAACTTCTTGCCTCTTTTTTTCCAGGGGTGGTCCACATGTGAATGAGATCAGCTGAACACAGACCCTGGTAAGACATGCTGTAAAGAAGCACGTAGACTTCACTACTCTCCGGAGCATTCGTAGTTATCTCCTCCCATAATACCATGAAACGATCTTCTATTTTTGCCTTTTCCACCCACTAAATATATTCCGGTTGTACTTGGCTTGTGTTTTCTTTAAAGTATCCAGAGTTTCACTTTGACCGTGAATGGGGGGTGGGGGGTTTATTAAGTAGTTATCGATTCTGATTTGATTAAACTCACGCTAATTTGCTGCGAATGAGCAGACATTTAATCAAATAAAAATCAATGGTGTCTTAAGAGCTCCTCGCACATCTCTGGAATAGAAGAACACAGTAGCTGCGTGATAAATTATCACTCAGAGTCCGCCAATACAGCAAGGCATGCTGGGTAGCAGGAGTGAAGGGGAGGGATCTAGCAGATATGTCACACCCACACAGTCAAGGGGGATGGATTTGTGGCTTGCTGGGAACCCTTGGCGTTTCAGTTGCGTTGCCCTGAGGAATACAGAGCAAGCCCAAGACAAACCCAACAAAGTCCCCAAACAGAGAGAAAGGGCCATTTTCACAGAGCGCAGGGTAGGAGAGTTAATATAAACGCATGCATAACGTGTTTTGAAGAAAATCTAAAATAATTATTAACATTCAAAATTTGGTCCCTTTTGGTCACTAATCACTGTCATGAAATACAATTAGCCAAAAGAAACACAGACATGCATATGAGGTAAAAAAAAAAAGTGCTCTTCAGTCCCCCATCACAGGGAAGAGGGAAGGAGGCGACTTTTAAATGGCACACGGCAGTGATGAGCCGTCGCACATAGGCCGATCATTTCCTTGCTGTTATGAAAACTAGACAGAAGAAGGCCCCTCAATTAGTGAGAAATATCAACCCTTCTTAGTGTCTGTTTCTTTCTTTTTTTTTAGAAAGTGATTGATGAGTACGAGTACTGTCGAAACAATGAAAGGAGAGAGAAAAGCCTGAAGTCACCGTGCCATTTAAAGCGTGGCGCACTTCTCGCGCCTCTGCCAAGGAGGGCGGACGCGAAGCACTTTCCCCTTTCCTGGCACCTCATCTGCATGTCTGCATGTGTTTAATTGCGTCCGATGGCCTCGATGAATGACCTCCGGGAGAAAAGAGCTCTTTTTCTCCCTAACACACTCTCCTCTGCGCGCTCCATTATGAAATTAACTTTCATGAATGACCGCGTGCTGCCTGATGCCAATTAAAACAGGGATTGTTTCACTGAAGGTCCGACAGACAGGGGGGAGGTTTAAAATCCCAGTCAGAACTGCTGACTCTTGGCGTGTTTAACGGGATGGCGGCTCGAGGCGGCGACGCGGCGGATTTGAGCGGGAGAGGCGATTAGAGGAGGGCTTGTTCAGGCAATTACGCAGTAATCTGTTTTTAAACAGTGTTTGCAGGCAGCGGCTCTTAGCGGCTTTTCAAAGAGGAGATCGGAGGGAAGGTTTTTTTTTCACGGCGAGCACAGTGAAGGATTTAGGAGCAGGGTGTAAACAGAGTGTGTCCCCCAGGACTCCGCCGAGCAGGGCTTCTGTGAAGCTCCAAGCTGAAGACAAGCCACTACTGTATCGGTGCTGATATAAACACTACAGAAATGCTCATTTGCTTACCAAACATTGCTGTGCGCTGTTTAACTTGTGGAGGGGCGCTGAGTGAGGGACGAGGATGCGGAATTCCTTGTTGACATGTTTCGCGTCTCGTTATTTGTGGAGCACGGAGTGACGTGCTCCCCCGGTGATTTATCCTGCAGATCTTACGCACAGCATGTGCTGCTTTCAGAACACTTCACAATCACGCTTGCCTCAAATTTGCTTCACTGAAAGCCTAATTAGAGAGTTCGTAAGTCATTCTTGAACATAAACTTCGCAAATATATCACCTTGTCACGAAAACTTTGAGCTTGCGTAGCAGTGTGACCTACATTTCCATTCGCAGCAGCAGCTGGTGGAAGGTGGTTTCTGAAGAACAGACAGACGTGTTCAGGTTAGCCAGAGCCATGCAGTGCTTTCATCTGATAGCTTTCATGCTAACCTCAGAGCCCAGGGGGTCAGCAGACACGTTAGGTGTCAATTATACCTCCTCCTCAACTCCACGCACACTACAATTTATCTTCGTCGCACCGAGGTCCAACTCTGACCCCCTTTGTCCCATCAGGGGGCGGCACACACACCAGGCCTCCTACTTCTCGATTGGTCAGTCTGTCTGGTGGGCTCTGGTGGTCTGTCCTGCTACCTGACAACACGAATTCTGGTGTTTACTGTTTTCAGGATCGTTAAGGCGATTAAAAACGAAGGTGCTTCACATTACGTTCGATTACACATGCCTACTTTTGACCCCGTTACATAAAATAATTTTTTCAAAAATTGTGGACAACTAAATGCAATGTCAGTTAGATCAAAACACACGCTGTAAGAAATTCCTCCTAATATTAGACCACACCTTTCAGAATGTGGGATGAAAGTGGTAATAATGCTAATGAAAGGAGCCAAAAAAAAAAAAAAAAACATTAAATTAAAACCAAGCAAAGGGCATCAAAGAAGAAGGTGACATATTGCAATAGTGGGCAGCTATCCCATCTGGCGAAATAGCTATTGTGCCTCATTGTCTAAAAATAGGATGAAGACAAATTGTTATCATTTGCGAAAGCCCATGACAATAATGATGAATGAGCATTTTTTTCCTTTTTGGTTTGCCCTCTCTGAAGTCATTGCTTAAGGCGCTTTCTCTCTCTCTCTCTCTCTCTCTCTCTCTTCCTCTCTCTCTCCCTCCCTCACTCTCCCTTGCTGTGTGATCAACAATGTTAAACTGCTGAACTGGCCTCATCTGCATGGGCCGGGCCCTTTGCAAACTGCCCTGCGTGTTAGCAGAGCCCATCTTTGTAATCTGGCCCACAGAAGCGCCTGATCTGGTGATTGATTAGCAATTTAAAATGACAGCGAGGACCCCCTTTGCCCAGACCGGAGCCAAACTTTCCCATGACTAATGTCCCCACTGACAGGAACAGATAAGGGACATCCTTCACCCTGCTCACAGCCTCTTTTTGATAAATAACGCTGCTGATGGAGTGCGTTAAGGTCATTATTGTGTGAATAATACAATCTCAGGCCTTTCGTCCCCCTGAACACGTAGAGCATCCAGCCAGAGATCCACACTGCTCACCTGGCTTGAACCCCGAGCGGCAGATAAAGATCGGACAGTGCACGCGCAGCAGTCGAAACACGAAAACACCTCCGTAACGGTGTTTCATTACGCAACAGCATTGTTTTCATTATTCTACATCCTTCATACCTGCACACATCTGCTTCAGTGACTGCACTAAGGACATAGTTCCCATCAGCAATTACTGTAAATATTAGATATTATATCCTAGGAACAGAAAATGGCAAATCGAACCTTCAAGGGTAGAAGAAACAGATCAAGGAAAAGAAAGAAAACCTGCCAATTCAATATGTCTTAGGAGGGAGACCTAGCACAGTGTTGGTCCCATCAACCTGAGATAACACCATTTGGCTTCTTAATCATGCACCTATGTGAATGTGCACAGCAACCTGACGGATTTCAATTTGACCACGCACGCTTCACCTTCTTGTATGTTCAATTATGGGTAAACAAGCAGACCCACGAATTACCCCCATGTTCCCACAAATGAAAATCAGACTGAAGCCGACAGTCGGTGCGGATTCGCGGCATATTAGTGTACAGCCAGTGCGAGTGACCTGACCAAAATTAGCCAATAAATTTAAAAATGCAATCGCCCGTTGTCATAGTTTCCTCTTCCCATCAGCCCAAAGAGGTCATTTGCTCTCCTAATTCCATCCTGATTGTTATAATGGAGATCAGATAATGCATGCTCAGAGCTGATGGGCTCCCTCTGAAGATAACTCAGCTTCTCCAGAATCCTAGAGGCCGCAATTGGGAACACGTGTTGTCCACTACCGACAAAGGAGGACGCCAGTGATCAGTGGGCTTAGAATAAGTGTCAAGGAATGGCGTGAGCCCAGAGGACATGAAAGCAGACTAATTCAGCCTGAAGTTGCATGGCATTATTGCAGTTGTACAATGGAAACTGCACTGGGCTACAGTCGCACATAACAACGTACAATCGCCATAGCAGTGGCCCAGATATTTTCCTCGCCACCAGAGAGAGTGAGAGAGAGAGAGGGACAAAGAGCCAAGGAGAGGGAGAGAAAGGGAGAGAGAAGAGAAGGGTTCACAGCTAGTTCAGCTGCAGCACTTGACAAATTATTTGTGGAATTGTTGCATTCACAGTCACTTAAATAGGAATCTGTCAGAGGCTGCCTGCTCCCGAGTGTGGAACAGAGGCTCTTGCACATGGTCCCGGTGCTCTCCCTCCCCAGCCTATGATGGATTGAGCCTAATGCAAATTTACAACCATTTTATATGTCGATGCCTCCTCTGCCCGGGCAGGAACATAGCTCAACATCACGCTTCAAGATGTCCGCCTCGGAACACTCGCCATCATTGGCCCCCTCTCAATCTCGCCTTTCACCGATCTCGGCAGAATAAAGACGAATGGCCCGGCTTTGGCCGTCTCAGCCGCCGCCGCCGCGCGGAGAAATGCCTTTAATATGACGCCCTCGGCCTGAGCAGACCCGCCGGACCGGGACCCCTGCCCGGCGGCCATTTTGATGCGGTCGCCATGCTTTGTGGCCATTAGCGCACACGATGGGAGTGGGCTATGGGGCTAGGGGGCTAGGGGTCTGAGGAGCCCTCTGAAATGAATCAAGTTAGACTGGCTGAAGTGCAAATGCATTCCAAACTGGAGATTGGAGGGAAAGGACATAATCTGGACAGTCCTAAAACGCACCTCTGTTTACACGCGTGTGTGCCACTAACATTATGAAGATTATCACGTAATTCAGTCTGTGTCACAGTGTATAAGTGTATAAGCTTTGTTTAGTGATGGGAGTGAACTGTAATCCAGTCCTGCAAGAGGAATGTCTATATAATAGCACCCTTTTCCAGGAAGAGGAAGAGAGAGAGGGAGAGAGAGGGAGGAAGAAGAAAAGAAAGTGTGTTTTCCACCCTATCAGCTAAAAAAAAGGCAATGCTGTGCCCTTGTAATTGAGCAGGCATCCCATCTATCAACTTTGCCACCCAGGATAATAAATACAGAGCACACAGGAGCTCCTCTGAGATTTAGAAAAAGGAGTGGAGTGTGTGTGTGTGTGTGGCGCGGGGTCTCCCCACATCTACATTGTCTAATAACAAACAGTCCTTGAGACAGGTGGATTTCTTGAGCGTGTCATATGTGTAAGACTGAGTCCACAGATTTTCAGTGTGCAGACATGCCTACCCACACAAATACAAGCATCTTACATCAAGGTCTCTCGCGTGTATGAGGATGGCTATTTGAGTGTGCCTTCTGTTTTAATTGGAGAGCGTGATCCTCCATTCAGGCTGTGTGTCTAGAACGTGCAAACCATGAATAAGGTCTAGAACTCCAGCCGCAAGCCATGTGAGTTCCAAAGCTGCCATACAGACTGGTGCCAACAGCCCGCCAGGAAGACATGCTAATGAAAAGGCAGAGAGCAATGCAGCCACTAGGGGACCTCAGATTATTATTATCACTATTTATTCATATTTGTTTTATTAATGAAATAAAACAGTTTTTTTTATTTCCAGGATCCTGAATGCAATTTATAGTGCAATAATCAGTTCTGTTGTGCTATAGCACTACTGGAGGACATAAAATAAAAAATAAATAAAGTAAAATAAAAATCACTTTTCCTATACCAAAGCGCATTATCACACTTGCATTGGATCTATTGGATTTACAAATTATATGTAACATTACATCTCTGAATTATATTGTATTTATATACCTATATTTTTGAAAATATAATTTATCTCACATTGCATTATTCTTACAAATTCCAAAGTGGAGATGGTATATGAAAAAAGTTTGACAGATAGAGACTTAGATAATAGATGTATATATAACTGCATATCTAGTGCATAAACAAATAACTTATTATTTGAGCTGGATTATGAAAACACTCTAGTTTATTGTAGTATGAACATTCTAATCTTTAGAACTGTCATACAGTCTAGAGCTTTTATCCACTGTTGGTGTGTGTGTGTGTGTGTGTGTGTGTGTACACATGCATGTGTGTAAGTGGGTGGGGGGGGTGCATGTGAATGTGTAATTCTGTCAGTCAGCTGTTGTCCTAGCACTGGGTTTTCCTTGTCAGCTCTCTCATTAGCACCATTAGGCTAATTACCACGGGTTACGCTCTCCATGACAACAAGCGAGCGAGTGGTGTAAACACACAACATGTCGACGGGAGCCATGGCATTTGTCAAGACACGGCTGAACAGCACGGAGAGTGTGTCCACGCTCAGAGACAAGCAGAATGGTAGAAACCACCCACCAGGACCGAACTCCACTTCAAACTTCACATAATGTCACCGACTTTATATGAACAACCAATCTAAACAAACCACCATGAAATACTAGAAGTGTTACCATATTTACTTAAACACGGACCAACCAGCCTGCCAACCAATCAACATTCATTCATTCATTCACCTTTTGACCCTGCTGAATTCAGTTCCAGGTTACAGAAGGAGGAGCCTATCTCAGCATCACAGCACATGGTGGGAACCAATCACAGCCTGGGTGCCAGTCTATCTCATGGCAAGCCACAAACAAATGTAAATAAATACTTAAAAAAAACTCGTATGTGATGCAAGAAGGATGGAAAAATAATAATTTGTTATCATTCCAAATATATTTAAATTCCATTGTTTGACTTGAAGAGCTGTCATATTTACTGGCCCGTTTGAAGAATTTGAATTTGAAGCATAGTGACCCAGTGAGGTAGGGAGATGGTAGTGAGATGGCTCTATCATTGAGCATGTCACATAAATATCTTATTAGCCAGTTATGTTATCTTTGTGGTTGTTTTGAACCTTGCTTATTTGTTTGTGTATTTATTTATTCTTCTGTTCTAGAGGATCCACATTTTGACAGGCATGTCATAATTCATTTTTTTTGTAGAGAAAAAGGTTCAGAATTTGGATGTGATGGTACAGGTGTTGATGGTAGTCTCAAGACACAGTGGAGACCTGCGGCAGACCAGAGGGAAAGAGACGGAGTGGACATGAAACTGCTTCTATTACCTGTAAGAGATCTGCTCAAACATCACCAAATATGACCAGCCCACAGCTCCTTTTTTGGCATGTAGCTTAAAGCAGTGACATCACAGAGTGTGATGACATGATCTCTTTAAGCGAACGGATGGTGTACATTTATGGCGCGAGCACGATAGCAACAGAATGGCAGTGAAAAGAGATGAGGTAATAGATAAGGAGAAAGTGAGTGAACTGTTCCACTGAAGCAAAGGAAAGGAAGAGGGCTGTGTGTGTGTGTGTGAGAGAGAGAGAGAGAGAGAGAGAGAAGGGAGGAAGCTTCAGGATTATTATTCAGTTATCACTGCTCTGTGGAGCAGAACTGACACGGACAGAAGCAGATTTCCTGCTTCTCATACATCCATCTGCCACCTCGCCATGCAGAGAGAGAGAGAGAGAGAGAGACAAAGAGAAAGAGACAGACAGAGAGAGAGAGAGAGACAGACAGACACAGAGAGAGAGAGAGAGACAGTCAGAGAGAGAGAGACACACACACAAAGGGGGGTATACATACTCACAGCATATTCTCCAAGCATACACGTTCTTTGTGTGTTTGTGGTTCTGCAAAAGTCTGGTGATCTTCACTTTCCAAAATCATGACCAGTGCAGTTTTTCGCTAAGCATCCTCAGCTTGGGGAGGAGTGCGATCCTAATATTAAAGTTACCTCGTGAGTCTTGTTTGGGTACCAATAAATAACTTTTAAAAAAGAAGAAGAGAAAATGCACTAATTACAATTACTGAATTGTAATTTGATGAGAAAGGTAAATCCACTGTTGACACCAACAAGAAATGCGATCACAGGAGCCGCCAAAATGTATGGACATCAATAATTTTTTAATTGTAGGAGAGTACAGTACACTAATTAAAACTAGTATATCTTGCCATGCCAAGGGCAAAATTAATAATTAATATTTTTATTAATATTCACTAGTAGCACTGGGAATATATTAAAGCGATTTTGCGGTTGCAGGGCTGAGTTGGTACATTACTCGCCACCCGATACTTCTGCTAAATTAGCAGTCTCCGCCCCCAAGCCCAGCAGCCTCCTGCCATCCTCCCAACGCATGGCCCCCATCCTCACCCCTCGCCGATCCCCACGTTCTGCCGACATCAAGGGGCCGCGTAGGGCCTGCCTGGGGCCGGCGGCTGGAGACGCTCGTGCTCCTGAACCGTGAAGACAAGAGGTGTGAGTGGGGTGTGTGTGGAGGAGGAGGAGGAGGGGGGGGGGGGTTAGTCAGACCAGTGAACCCGCACCAGCGCTGGCACTCCCAACTCCCCGTCCGGTTCCGCCTTCACCAGAGCCCCCAGGATCCGCACCAGAGTGGCATGTGGGCCCCATAACCTGGCCAAGAGTTCCTGTGTTCTTCTGCAGTGTTAATGGTGCCCACTCCGTTTGTATGCTAATCATGGCGCGCATATTCATGATCTGTTAGATTCATACACTGTTGGCAACATATTTCCTGGGTTACGGCAAGTGTGAACAATCCTCACATGCAGGGTAGAGCAGCAGGTAAGGTTAAGATGCAGTCTCAAACAGAAATACAGTACGAACATCACGGATTACACTGGCCAGAAATGTATATGCTAATGTTCAGATCATAAATTATTGCACACAATGTAATTAATGTGAGTTTAATATCATAATATCCGATAAATAAGAGACTGTGAATAAACCCTTAAAAGCTGCATGATACAGTATCTGATCACTTTGAGTCTCTAATTAAAGTAATATTTCCTCAGTTCCACGAGAGAGCAGCATCATTTTCAAAAATGATACCTCATATTCACAGGTATCATTTTTCATCTTTCTGCAAAATCACCCTTCCCCCACAGACACCCATTCATATCAATTTCACCTCTGAATCTGAAAGAAGAAGAGTCCTAAACAAAAAGATAATGACTTTCTACTTGCGCAGTTTCAAAAGATTTTTTTTCCCCTCCACCCTCAAACAGGGCGCAGAGGCTGTTTAGTGTTTTAATAAGCGTCCTCGATACCATTGAGTAGGCTCTCTTTGTTCATATGGCAAGATTAATTATACTGTCAGGCATTCTCAAGGCCTGCTTAACAAAGATTCAGTGATATAATAGGCTTGGCCTGTGCTTGGCAATCAACATTAGACAGTTGCACATCCTCTCCTGCACACAGAGCCTCAGACAAACAGCCTTTTCATCAAAAAGAGAATAATTTTTGCCAAACAGACGGAAAAGATCTGTCTCTCTCTCTCACACACACATTCAGGCATGCACACACACACAGTTTCTCTGGCTGCGTGCAGGGTATTGCGATGTCATTTGTTATGGGGTGAGAATAATGCACTGGAGCAAAGGGGTTTCCATCCAAGGACAGGCGAAACAAGGAAATATAATTGAGCGACACACAGGATTTGAACCCTGGCGTTGTCACTGGCTCTTCATCGCACTCCACTCCACCCCCCCCCTCCCCCCCCCCCCCCAACCAACTCCCCCCCCAAATGCCCCAGCATGCTTGGATTAAAGTGAGGTTAATTTTGCATTGCAGATGGAAGCAGTAGAGGAGAGAGTGAGAGATGACTTCTATCTCTGCGTGTGTCTCCCATTGCCAGGCGATGGATCGGGTGTGGGCTGAAGTGTGTGTGTGTGTGTGTGTTCCTCTTCGGCTGAACAGCCCGCCGACACTCCTAGCCTTTCTTACCTGGGACTTTGCTGACAGAAGGACACAACAATAAAAATAAATGGAAGTAATGGGAACGTGGTTACAGATATATGATGGAGTGATTTTAGTAGGAATTGTTCTTGCTGCCAGAATTCTGCTTTAACTTGTTATTAATTTATATAATAACAGGTGACCAAAAAAACAGCAACATTAGTGAGTGCTGCTATGTGAGACTAATCATATCATAATTAGCTGAGAGAGAGAGAGAGAGAGAGAGAGAGAGAGAGAGGGAGAAAGAGAGAGAGAGAGCTGGGTTGGGATGAATAGTGGCGGTGGTAATGACTGGTATTACTGAACATGTTCAAAGAGATGGTGCCACGTCAGACACACGACATATTTGTGTCATTAGCAAGTACTGTGTCATTTGTGTGTGTTTGTGTCTGTGTGTGTGTGTGTGTGTGTGTGTGTGTGTGTGTGTGCATGTGTGTGTTTATGTCTGTGTTTGTGTCTGTGTGTGTGTGCGTGTGTGTGAACTCTTGCAAGCTGCCTACAACCAGACATAGCCTTACGTAAAAATGATGCAATGTAGGAGAGAGGGGGGAGAGAGGAGAGAGAGAGAGGAGAGAGGAGAGAGAGAGAGAGGGGGGGAGAAAGAGAGGAGAGAGAGAGCAGGCCAGCCACAGGAGTCTGAACATTCAAACAGCCTGTTTAGTAGTCTTCTTGTGACCTCTGTATACCTCTGTCTGTGGTCGTGTAAGTGTGTGTGTGTCATGTGTATCTGTATATGTGTGCATGTGTGCCTGCATGTAAACATTGCGTAACTTTAGCTCGGTTTGAACACAAATCTATTTTTCATTATTCTTCATTTGCTGTATTATTATTAATATCACCTTTTTATTATTGTTAGTAATACTTTTTTATTACTATTACTACTATTACTTTTATTGTTGTTGTTGTTGCTAGTGAGGAACTGGTGGTGTCAGTCTACATCCCATGTCAGTCTTCTACAACTACTCTAGAAGCAAAGGTCTAATGCATACAGAAGCACATGTTGATTTACATCAGTCACAGTATAAGACTCAGAAGTGGCTGATACCCCAGCCACAAGGGCCTAGCCCTGAAACGAGGCTGATCACAGCGTAATCATGATGAATGGGAGAGGGAAGACCTGTCAGCCCCTCATCTGTAGCTGATGAATGCCATCATATACACTTATTTAGCCAAAGCAGGAGAATAATAGATCATTTGAAAAGCTGTAATTGGTTCATATGAGCACACATAAAAATCAGAGCAGGATTATTATTTATTTATCGTCTCTAATGAATCTGAAGCAAATTCATCTGTGGGCCTGTTTTTTTGTTTTTGTGGGTTACCTTTTTTTTTTTTTTTTTAAACAATCGATACCCAACATCCTGAATCCCTGCGTACGAGGTCGTGTTCACCTGGGCATGAACAGCAGAGAGCAGCTACACCAGGGGCAGCGCTGGTCTCTCCGGGAGCGCTCAGGGAAAACCGGAGAGAGAGAGAGAGCGGAAGCAGAGGGCTTCATTGTGACGGACGAGCGGGACGGCGGGACGCGTGATATTTGCTTATTACTCATTGACCCGCTTGCTTGCAACATCTCAAGGGTCATTAGGTGCTGTGGTGCCACGCTTTGTCATCCGCTGAAGACCAAACCTAATTTTAGACCAATAGGGTTCAATTGTCCTTGAAACCTGTGCTCCTACAGTAAAGTATTCCCTGAATTGATACACAAGACATCTATTTATGGTCAAAAGCCAAAGCAAAAGGGACCGAGTCCAGCGACTCATCCAGCTCGGGGAGTCGCGCCTTACGGTTTTTCTGTCGGCTCTAATGTCAGGCTCAATCTTTGTTAAATAAAATCCACAGGCGCACTGCAAAGGCTGATGACATATGATGAATGCATCGCGAGTACATTCATTTCGAGCAATTTATTAATTTGTTATTATATTGTAATTATGCTGTCCTTTTTATTTTTGAATAATGAAATAATGGAAAGTTGGATGGCGTTTAATGTCTTTGACCTCCTCTGCAAGGACCCCATACTTACACATACTATACACTACACACCCATTTTAATAGATCAACTGAACAGGCTTGAAGAATATGATGAGGAGTGCAATTACCTGTATAATTCAATCTTCTGCAGATGCGTCTGCTCTCGTTTTATAGTAGAAAATATTTAAGATTCCCTTGATTGAAGAAGCCATGTGAGAGGGGCTTTGATTTGTCAGGCACGCATCCAGATGAGTTTTATCTCTGCGCGTTAAGGAGTTCTGTTAATGCAAAGGTCAGGGAGCTGGGTGCCTGTGGTACCGCTCTGTTTGAGCTTGCCCTGATATGTGGAGGTTCAGATCCCAGACGACACCTTTTAACCACTCCTATCATGCAGGTCCCTTATGGGCCAATAAAGGAGAAGTCGCTGGGGTCTGCTCCCAGCATGCACTGGGACAGAAGGAAGATGAAATTATAGGGTAATGGCTAAATATAAATAAGAATTTTGTATGCTAGTGAATCCTGGATAACCTTTTTTAACTTTTTCGGGGAGGGGGGTTCTGGAGAGGGAGGGGGGGCATGACTGGGCAATTTTGTTTCATAACTGGAAGCCTTGCACTTGACTTTTAGCCCCCTTTATCAGAAACATTTCTCTCACTGTCTGTTTCTCCTTTAAGCTTCATGCGTACCTCTATGTCTTTTTAATAAATGAATCATAACACAGAAACATTATGACCATCAGCCGCGAGCGTTAGGGTGAAAACTAAGTAATTCACTCACTAACATATGTGGGAATCAAAATGTCCATAAAAACACTGAGCTAATCCATTACCTGTAATACATTCACGGGCATCTTTTATATAGTCCTACTGCAGAAAGAGGACAGAAAGGAAGTCATATTGTCATTCAGAACATACACCCCCCACCCCTCCGCCCCTCTGCACACACACAATACATATTACTGCTTCATTCTTTACAAGCATGGCCACTGGCGACATTCGCACCTTGCTGAGATATTTGTAGCATAAGCCATAACATCAGTAAATTCAGATATAATGGGACTTTTATGAAATCGCTTGGATTCATAAAAACCTTGCAAGGGAAGATGAAGAAGCACCTTGCGGCACATCCAAAGGCAGTCCTGTAATGCATGTAATGTCTACTAACTTAGACGCAATTTTATCGAGGATACGTGCTAATTGATACTTGGAACGCCGAGCTCCAGAATGGATGTGCTGGGTTCAATGATTAAAGAAGTTAAATTAAGAATATGTGGGGTGCTACTTAAACAGAGGAGCACACTATTACACAGCACCTTACCTACCTTTAACATCAAGGAACATGTATATTATTACAGTTGCTTAATGAGGGATAAGGAATATAATTTAAGTGGTAAAAATACCCTTTATTAAAAATATACACAAAATGATTCATTTTTTCTTTCTGCAACTTTCGTGCCTTTGCCGATTTTTTTTTTTCATGCACGGTATTAAAAAGTTGAAATCCATGCTGAAAATATTTCAGTACTTCTGTTTTAATTGTCTGTTCTTTAAGAACTGCATGATGTGCCTTTAATTACGAGGTGACTCCAGCCAATAAAGGTCTCATTGACTTCCATATCTCTAATGAGGGTTTTGTTGTCCCTTTATATGATGCCATACATGTCATACACATATATTTTTAATCATTATAAACTGCATTATGACATTAAGAAAAAAAGAAAGTTAAAATGATCTGCCACAATTTGTGGTGTGGATCAGAGTAATTGCTGGCGTGACAGGTGACATGAAGCCGCATTGACTGGGAGGTCATTAAGTTATAGTAACTCCGTAATGAGCAAGACGGGAGGGAGGGAGAGAGGGAGGGAGTGTGAGTGGAGGAGTGTTGTTTACTGAGCCACGAGAGGTCGCGTAGTGCGACATGACCTGCACGAAACGAAAGAGAAATCTTCCTTTGGGGAAAAAAAAGGATAAAAAAAAATGGAGGAATGAAAGAGATGAAAGTGGAGAGTGGGAAAATGGAGAGGGTGTGTTGGCCATTGTGTGACACGGTAGATCTCGCGGGGGGTTGCCGCTGGATGTGACACTTTTAAGAAGCCTCAACATGTAAATCAAAAATAGTTTGGCCTTAATGGATGTGTTCCAGCAGATGTATCCAAGGCAGCCCCGTCCAATGCCACGGCAACCGGCAGCCATGTCGTGGGGGATGATGTTTACAATAATGGGGAGAGGCAGTCCAATTTCACGAAACACGGAGGCGCAAAGAGCCACCTCTCTCCCTAGCCCTCCGCCAGATTTGAAAAGAGATGAGGTAGAAAACAAGACTAACTTCATGTACGGGGCTCCAGGAAGAGTAGAGCTCCTCACGCACACATCAGCCACAATTTCACCTTGGCAGGGCACTTGTCAAAATCAAGAAATATCACACAGGGGCCTTTTCCTTCTCTTGTTTAGTATAACTGTATTTGTACCCTCAGGGTGTCAGTCACTCACACACACACACACACACACTGAAACACACACACCAACGCAAGGCCCAAATTGACTGCTTCTACTTCCTGACAGAAAGGAGATGGAGTGAGCACGCACACATACAGATACACAGAGACAGAACAAGGACCTAAGGGAATGTGTTATGGACATGGATGTATTTCCTGAATGACAGAAGTTTCGCACTGTGTTTTATTTTGTCTCCTTATATTTATTTGTTTGTCCTTGCATCTCACCATCATTTTAAAGCGTGGAGCGCTTGATTAATGCTTGGTGACAACGTCTCTACTGCAGGCCTTCTGCTGCCTACTGCCTCTTCCTGTTTCCCTTCTGCTGCCTACTGCCTCTTCCTGTTTCCCTTCTGCTGCCTACTGCCTCTTCCTGTTTCCCGTCTGCTGCCTACTGCCTCTTCCTGTTTCCCTTCTGCTGCCTACTGCCTCTTCCTGTTTCCCTTCTGCTTTTCTGTCATTTGTCTTTCTGTGCCTTTATTAGCTTTAAGCTTTGAATGCATGTTATACATTAAGGTCTGTATTAGTAGTGCTTTGCTGTATGTGGCTTTTTAAATGTAGTTATGTAACTTATTTAAGTTTATATATCTAGCGATAAAATAATGATGAGACCAACGAGGATAAAACATATTTTCCCATACGTTTTATGAGTGTTGATCAGTGGGTAATTACGTTTCAAAAGGCCCAGTGAAGACTCTTCATGTTCGCCACCTCTAAGGTAAGGAGAGTGGGTGGTGTGAGGGTGAGCGGTAGAACAGTTGCACTCAGAGGTCTCAGCTGGAAAACATAAAGACATAATGAAGAGCCTCTCTCCACCTCTCTCTCTCTACTCAGACTAGGTGATCCTGACTCTCTCCAAACACAGCTGCAAAAAGGACCAATTTGCAACATGGGGCACGTCATGAACCCCACCCACACCTCCCATACATACACACACACACACACCCACCCACCCACCCACCCACACCCACCGCCTCCCCCAACCACTACAAAGACTTTGGCTCTTTTCACCGTCATGGAAGTCTCAACCCGGTGTACAGGCTGACCCCCCCCCAAGGTTCGGTGCCCTCAAGCCACATCCTTCCCTCCACCAACTCTGGAAAGGCGGAGCAGTGAATGGATGTGTGCGTCCGGGAGAACCTCATCAGAGCCAGGCTCTCTCATCTCGTGTCCCTTTGGCTTGACAGAGGCTGATCAGGGTGCGTGAGTGGCACTCGCAGTGAACCGAACCACAGACGCTTGGCAGCCGGGAGAAGTTCATTTCATAAAAAGGCCCTCGCAAATTGTGCTGACGGGAGGATTCTGAAAAGGTTAATTGGGCCATTATCTGCCTGTAGAGTTTGAGGGATTTATGGAAAACCAGGAAACACATCAGCTCCTCTCTCTGATGGAGGGGAAAACGCCACCTCCATCTGCAGGGCTGACGGAGCCCCGATTAACACAGATGCCTCCTATTTCTCTGGGCTTTCAAGAACACTTCAAAGTTTTGGCTCTAAGAAACATCTGTGTCAAAGAGCAAAATGATCATTTATGTGTCACGTTGCCTTGTTTTATTAGAGTGTGCATCAGCAGTGGCCATTGCCGCCTATGGAATTATTTAATAAGCTTCGGTCATCTTTTTCTTCTTGGCTGATTAAATGACGCACTCGGTCCATGACGTAGTGCACTGCCCAGAACCTCTTCCTGCACAGGGAGGGGTGCAGGCACGTCCTCAACCCGACCCCAGCCACCGGCGCCACCCTATCGCTGGTGTTAAAGGGCCGCCTTATTAGGCCCTCCGTGATCGGTGTAATCCTGTGATCATGATTGGCCTAATCTGGCGGGCGGAAGAACTCACCCACGGCCGGCTGAGCGAAACGGGAGCAGGAGTGAGCTCGGAGCTCGACGCTGAGGTCCAACCACGCGTAGGCCGGCGAGCTCGGCTGGAGAGAACGCGGCCTTTCAATGCAGTCGGAAGTGAAAATGTGGCATGGATAGTGGCATGCAAACATGCGCACGCCACCAAAAATATATATGTAAAACAGCAGTTCAAGAGCACACATCCTCCCACACACGCTTACTGCAAACGTCTCTCCTTAACTACTTCGCCTGTCCCCCGTCTCTCTCTGTGTCATCTCTCTCTCTCTCCCTCACACACACACACACGCACACACACGTGAGTGGCCTCTGATTACCAACCACTCATTTGTTATGCTCGCTGGCAAATCAGTGGTGATTCACATGACAAATAAGAGAGGAGAGAAAAAAAAAATTAACAGCTGTCAGGGTGTGATGTGTTAATTTCCTGACAGTCTCAGCACTGAAACCAATTACTGATTTAAGGGCAGGGGGAGAGCACGCCTTGGCTGCAGCTAATTAGGCTCCTTCAAGACTAAAGGGAGGGAAGCAAAAACATGGGAGGCAGGGAGAGGCAGGCAGGTAGTCATGGGAGCTCAGTGGAGCGGAGGAGCACAGCACATCCGCCTCCACATCCACCACGTGGAAGCTCCGCCTCCCTCCGCCCGTCTCAACCTCCTCATCGTCCAACCCGTCCCCCCAACACACACACACACAGCTTCACTTTTGTTGTACTGTTTTTATCCATGTGTGTGTCTCTCTCTCTCTCCCTCTCTTCCCCTACCCAGAGCCTCTAGAGACCGCGCTTTGGAGGCGAAACCCGGGGTGGGACGTCGGTGTGTTTAAGTCTGGCACAGAGATCATTTCAACAACATTATCCCTGTTCCCACTCGACCCCTTGGCGGGCGCTTACGGAGTAATTGGGGGAGTTCAGTGGCCCTCAGCCCCTCCGCCTCCTCCTGCAGCTCCACGGGGCCCAAGGACTACAGCTCCAGCCTGTTTCACCTAATCTGCTAATAATACCTCCGTCTAATGGTGTCAGCGGCCATATATCACGAAGGCCGGCTGGCATGGCGCACGCCGCGCGCGGGAGAGGAAAAGTAGGCTGCCTTGCCAGCTGGGGTTAGTGTAAGAGTTGGGTAGGGGGACCAATCGCTGGGGCATTATGCAAAGCAGAAGCAGAACGCGCTTGGAAAGTACACGTGTTTGCATGCAGGAAGTTATGCGTGTTGTCTCTGGGGTGGCACACGCATGTGCACGTGTATGTGTGTCCGGGCGGGTGGAGCTATAGGTCTGTGGACTGAGGTTCATGAGTTAATTGGAGGAGCAGTGCATGGCATGTTTATGCATTCCACTCTCTCTCCCACACTCTCCTTCTCCCACTCTCTGTCCGACTCCCCCTCTCCCCTGCTCTCTCACTCTCTTTTCCTACGCTCACTCTCTTCCGCTTTCTTGCACAACAGCAGGTCATACACGTACTCACACACATGGACACACACAACTATAGCGTGACATAGGTAAATGTTCTAAACAGACACACACAGTGAAAATCTCTTTGTAGTTATGCACACAATCTGATCATAACACACATCAGACTGAACTGATTTACTTGATATAACATGAGAAAATTGTAATTATTTTTGTCATTCTATTGTGGTGAGAAAATGAGCACCAACATCAAAGGTGAAAATAAATGTAAGTAATGTTTTTGAAAAGATAATTATTTTTAATTCCTTTAGATACATACAGCTGCAGTCTCATGAGAGGGCTTTGGCTACTTGTTCTGTGCAGTAGAAGTTATTTTATTTGGCCCATAAAGACAAACACACAAAGCCAAATACAGAAACAAAAAAATGGATTATTATACTCTTGATATTTATGCAAATGATCTTGTTTGAAGTCATAGCCTGAGAAGCCTTTTTTTTTGTTGTTGTTGTTAAACAATTGCCGGAAAAGCATCTCTGTGATGAATTAGTCACATGTGTTTTAATACAGCAATCATAGAGCCACAGCATATAACTTAAAAATGTGTTGATTCTTAGAAATACAATGTTTTTCGAGATGACCGCATTCAAATCAGTTGGTAGAGTTTGGTTTCTATTATATCCGAGGACACAGGAGGCTTGATGGCTCTTTGCATTATTTCCTAGTCATAACAGGAACAAGAACTATGTCTCTCTCTCCTTTAAGCTGTTCCATAAATGAACCCACTGATTCCATGCTATATGTGCAACTTCACACATAAAATCTCTCTCATTCTCTCTCTCTCTCTCTCTCTCTGATGGGGGAATGATTTCTTCCTGTTGTGCTATGCTGGGTGAAAGGGTCTGCTATTGACCGCTGTCTCTTCGGACTTTTAGGTCGCTGGGTCTCTGCCATTGGTATCGGCATCAAAGTGGCCAGAATGGTGTGCCATTAATCCAGCGGCGGTCCTGATCTTTTGGGGATCGCCGCGCTGTTCCCCGTCGCCGCTGTAAACAAACAAAGGAGCCAGGCACGTTTCTCTGCCCCCCTTCGGCAGGTGCGCGGGCCAGTGCGAGAGCGGCGCTAATGAGCGGGCGAAGTGCCCGGCGCGCGCTGCTTCTCTCTGCCGTGTGCTAATGCATGTGGCCGCGCGGGGAGCCGCTCTGCTTCGCCGACAGGCCCATCATCGCTTGATTTATGGCACTGACCGTTGCCTGCATCTCTCAGGCTAATGACACATACACTAAAGTCATTGATTTGTATGAATGGCCTCCGTTCTTCATCTATCACAATTTAATGTAAGGGACTTTGCAATGCAGAGGTGGAGAGTCGGAGTGGAGCGTGGGGGTCTGGAAGGAGGAGGGGGACAAAGAGGGATGGGGTCCTCCATCCCCCCCAAGTCATGAGTCATTTGGTGCTTCTTTAATATATAGACTCCTCCGTTTATGTAAATGGCCCTGGAAACGGGGTGCTATGTTCAATAAAGCAGATAATAGCAACAACAGGGACTGCACGGCGGAATTACCTGCACTCTCCTGGGCAGATGTAGAACAGAAGGGGAGGGCCCGCCACCATTTTCCCGCACTCTATGCACAGACACGGCAGCTTTTGGCTTTGTGCTGCGAGCACATCTCTCCGGCCCTCTGAGTCGGAATCAATGCAATTTTCAAGAAGACAAAGTGCTCGTGGTGCTGGGAGTAAACACAGGATTTAAAGCTGTAGTGTGTGCCATAAATAAACCCAGTCCACGGTCATTTAAGAGTCTTGAGTATTTAGACATATGAATGGGGCAGTATAGATTTTGAAACAAATAAAAGTTTACCGCATTAGCTCAAATAAAATCTCTGCCGCATTGCAAAACGAATTTACGCTGCTGCCAAAATAAGTAGTGCTCGGGGTGCACAAAGTGGCAACGCAGATGCGCGCACACGCTCGCATGCCCCCTTGACTTCCCGTCAGCCGGGAAGGAAGCGGTGAGGGTTGACCCGGTAGGTTTAAATCAGTGCGCAAACAGGAAGTGAGTCTCCGGGAGAGAAGCAGGAGAGATGCATGCCTTGCAGAACACGCGGCGCACTTGTAAAGCATGACTCGGCAGGTTTCAACCTCTCCAACAACTGCTCCACCAGCACGACTGCTCCACCAACCCCATGATCAGGACTGCATTCAAACGTTCAAACACTTTTTTTTGTACTCCCCGGTCCTAGAACTACATTGCAAACTGGGCACGGATTTTTCAGATAGCATTTTTGTTGAAACTGGATTTCAAGATGGGTGTACTGGCCATGTACATTATGGGTGGTTTACTTATATAAATGTACATCGCTGTCCTTCAAATTGTCTTCGTGTCAGGTTCTTTAACGACTTAACGTTTTCACACAAAGTTTGTTTTCAGAAGCATACTTTTTCCTTTTTCTATTTCCCCCCATCATCATAGTCAGAGTGCTCCGATGATGCCGTGCTAATTATTCCAGCTCCAGTTTGTGTGCAGATGTAAAATGGCTCACACCTCTCGACTCAGCTAGGTCTTTCCTTCCGCCCGACACCTAATCAGCTAATAATGGCAGCAAATGAGCACAGGCCACTCCTAATAAATCCCCTCATCCTCCCCGTCTGTCTGCCCCCTCTCTCTCTCTCCCTCTCCCTTGCCTCACTCCCTTTCTCTCCCTCTCTCCCTCACCCTTGCCTCACTCCATCTCTCCCTCACCCTCTCACTCGCTCTCTCTCCCTCTCCATCTCTCCCTCACCCTTGCCTCACTCCATCTCTCTCCCTCACTCCCTCTCCCTTCATTTTAGTGCCTTCTTCATTTTAACATTTCATGCATCGGTGAATTAAAGTAATGTTCCAAGCTGAACTGAAAGCATTTCATTCACGCTCTCGCGTTTGGTGTGCATATGTGCGAGATGAGTCCACTTCCTTTGTGTAGACTGAGATAACTGTACTGTGAAGTCTGCAGGATCTGTGCCAGTAGGTCCCCTGTGGAGGGGCCTGTTTTATACATTGTGTTAGGCCTTCTCAGCTCCACACTAGACATGCAGCATATGCTAATATAGGCCTTCCAGAATCAGATATTCCAACAATACATAATTATTTATAAATAACTATCTTAAGTGACATAGTGAATATTATATATACAGGAATAAATAAATCTCATACAGTTATGCGATCTTACAATACAACAAGTAAGACAATGATGCATTCATGTGTATACATTTGCAAAATGTATTTTTAGATTAATAAGAGATTATTCATTTTGGATTAATAATGCATTTGAACTCCTTCACCTGTCCACACCTTACACTCAATCACATAAAACAGAGTCAATGCACAAAGGATGCAAGTTGATATTTACACACGCTTGCCTTTTTAAAATGTTTATTTGAAACTGTTTTGTTTACTATATGGTGTCATATATTTATATTCTTGTCATATTTATCTTCTACCTTTCAGAAATAAAAACAGCTCCAATAACAAACAAACTTCATTGGCCCATCATAAGCCAATAAGATGGTATTTGTTTGGTTTATATTTAATTGTTTACATTATATTACAGTTGTGAATCAAATTTCTTTTTAATTACATTTTGTTCTGGGGCACTGTCTAATCATTTAGGGAGGGAGATATAATTCTGCATTCTGTGAGTATTACAGCAAGTGGCAAGGCTGTTGCAAGCACTCAAGTAGGACAGAAATCAGAACAGGGCCTGTGATACAGCATCTTGCAGGCTATCTTATGTTGTCATGTGAACTAGTTTTGTTCAATACTGGTTCCATGACAAAACAGGTGGTTGTGTGTGTGTGTGTGTACACAGATCCAACGCACTGACCTAACTCAGAACGCATTGCCAGGTGAAAGCATGAGTCATGCACGCCATCACACAGCTATGCGGGACCTAAACAAACCCCTCATTTAATCAAAAGCGCCTTTGCCTTTCAGTAAATAAAACCAGCAGTAAGAGAAGTCACCTGTGTGCGGAATGTTTGTGTTCAGCCTTGGTGTCTGCAAACAGATGGTTTGCTCTTACCTGTGAAAAGACCGCACTCTTCTTCTGGTTTGGATTAGTGTGAATGACAAACCAGGGCCCAAATCGAATGATCTCACATGCGTTCATCTCGTCTGGAAACAAAAGAAACTATGTGAAGTGAGTCGGATTTCTGGTCCTGATCGTTTCATAATAATACACTTTTCACAAGCTTCGGCGAAAATTAGCCTCAAAGCGAATGTTTATTCCATACAAGCAGATTCGCTAAACGGAATCAAAAGACGCTCTCCGGGTCCAAATCAACACGGACAGCATTAAGTGAAGTGATTCCTTACTCGCTGCCAGAGAGATTGCCAGAGCCTTCAAACTCGTCTTCCGGCCTAATAACGAGACGTCATTCCCTTAAACGGCCATCTCTAGCGAAGAGGTGGAACATTTGTCATTTACGCGGGCTCGCGATACGCGAGCGTCTGTCGGTGTGAGCCCCGCAGCCAGAGACGGATCCAATTACGCAGGCTGGACATCTCTAACAAGGTGGGAGGAAAAAGGAATCCTGGACAAACAACGTCCCGCCATAATGAGCAGCCCTCATTTGAGCGTCTCTCCCGGCTCTCGGCGGATTGATTCCAGCTCAAACTGTACGGGGAGACAATGTTTCTCTCCCTTTAAAAAGCCATGGGTGAAGCAGAAAATTAAAAGACGTGGGTGCACCCCTCCACCTCCCCCCACCTGTGTACCAAACCGTCAAGCTGAGCTGAAAACTTTGCCCGCTTCCTCACTCAAACTTCTGAATACGTGATTATAAATCATGGCGGACTGTCAATACGGAGACGGGGTTGAAGCAGGCGAAGGGAACAAAAGGGCTGGACTGAAAATGGCGCAAACGAAGAAAAAGAAAACAAAAACAAAAACATTTGCCGGAGGCTTATTTCGTCGTTTCGGCCACATAGCTAAACAAGGCATGGATTGTCAATGCATACGGAGGCGTGATCGAGGCCCAGGGGCCCTGTAGATCCGCATTGATTTCGACACTCCCAGATTTTCGAGTGGGCTCTTCATCAACACAAGCACTTTGTCCTTCCCAAATAATCGGATCGAACGGTGATCCTAACGTCCCCTGAGATCAGCACGTCTTTGATGTTAGTGTGACGGGGGAGGGGGGCAGTCACGTGGCGTGGGTCCCCACCCCTTCCAGGTAATGAGAGTAAAATCTCTATGATCTCAGACAAGGTGATGTGTACCTAAGCGAATTTGTTTGTTCTTGTACTCACCTGTGCTTAAATGCATGTTCATTTTCAAAGGAACACATTTGTCCAACACTCATCTCAATTTTCTTTTCTTTATTTTGGATAAAATCGTCTGGTATGTCTTTAATTTTTGATTCATTGCCAGATAAATGTTCTGAAACATTTTACAGAGAAGGCAGGTAATACTGAAAATTGACCTCGATTTAAATATTTCATAAAAAGGGAGGGAAAATATGAATAAATCCTTGTCTACTTTTGTTCCACAAAATACATTAATCTGAATGTTTCACACACCCCTCCCCCCACCATGTCAGATTACACTCTATCAAACTTTCCCCAAGTCACACTCACAGAAACCAAAATTTCATTCCTCTTCTAGAATGTGTTTCTGTCAATATAGGAGATATATATAGCTCACGGAGACAGTGACCATTCATAAATCTAGCTGAATATTTAAAGAGGGTCTTTGAGCGAGAGAGAGAGAGAGAGAGAGTGGGAAAGGGTCGCACAAGTTGCTCCTCAATTTGATCAATCGCCTGAGTACTACCTCCGCACCCGGAAAATTACAAATTGGAATCATGGAATCAGTAGCAGTTTATCATGGCATGGGACATGGTAGAGTGCCTGTACAGCCCCCAGCCCTGGTGTGGAGAAGGTGTGAGAGTGAGCTTTGACACCGCGCAAGTAGGAGAGGAGCTGGCAAAGGTCAGTGGGGTGTTTAGGAGGATAATATGACCGTTCACGTGTAAATGCAAGTCGGGTTAAAAATACACCCCGAAGACACCCGCGCTGTGGTAGTAGGAAGTTCTCGAATAATTTGCATCTTAATGTCACTGGGATTGCGGTAACGAGAGCCCTCTTCACCAAGCCATTTTTGATGAAAGGCACTTTGAACTTGGCTGGCTGTAGCCAGCTTTGCACATTAAAGTTCAGTTTTTATTTTTGCGTGGTGGTTAACCAAGAGAGCTGACTGACTACAGGAGGCACAGGAAGTGCAGAGGCATGGTAATATTGTGAAAATGTGATGTAATGTGTGAGATTCAGCTGTGCGCAGACTCACTAGCTCTCTCTCTTTCTCTCACTCTCTTTCTTTCTCTCTCTCTCTCTCTCTCTCTCTCTCTCTCTCTATCTCTGTCCAGGAGAGAGAGGGCCAGAAGAGAGGAGAGACACTGAGAATGTCTGCAGCTCATTAGAGGATATTTTAATAAGCCGACTCCAGGCTTGACATGGAAAATTTAGATACCAGACCCTCCATGCCTTAATTGTTTTAATTAGTTGATGTAATTAGTATACCTTCTTGAGGTATTAGAGTGATAGTAATATCCCACTTTCAGTGACAAAAATTACTGTCTTTGTCTTTTTTCCCTCTATGCGAGCACAGACCTGCTCGTTTAGATGAGTGTGTGTGGCACAATCTGGGTAGTCAATGAGGGTTCATGAATGGTGAAAAGAGGCTTTGATGTCCCAGTTTTCTCATTGTTGTGCCTTCTGCAGTTGAGTCATCGGGTGGTAAAACTTGGAGCGGATTTTAAAAACTAAAAGACAGTTCAGTCTAATGATCTAGCTCCCAATGTACGATGTAGGAAGCATTTGTTTCAACAAGACAAGAAAATCCCAAATTATGAATCTAAGGTAGTGTCATCTTCCAAGTGTATTGTTCTGCAATGCAGAATGTCTTCAATTAAAATTTTTTACATTATATTCTGCCATTCCCCTGGTTGTTTTATTGGGTTTTTTGTGGGGCTTTTTGTGTGTATGTTAGGTTGATTGTGGTTTAATCCAAAGATCCAAAATCAATAATATTTTAATGTGGAAAAAGATTTCACTGACACCGTTGGTTTGTTAGTGATTTGACTTGTAGATTTTGGTAAAAGGCGTCTGTAGAGATTGCAGCATTAGTCTGCTGTCGCCTGTGGCTTTCATTTCAGCAATTAATACCCCACACAAGAGTCTTCTGACATTCGTCTATCAAGCCCTGTGAGTCAGAACCGCTAATTAGTGTCTGCAGAGGGAGAGAGGAGAGAGAGTGAGAGAGAGAGAGAGAAAGACAGAGAGACAAGGAGAAAGAGAGAGAGGGATAAAAAGAGAGAGATGTTTCCCCCTCTGGTGTTGGTTAATGATCAAACCCAGAGGGTCTGGACATAGTGACAGGCACAGAAAATAACATCACTTCATAGGAAATATTCACACATTAGCCCTGTAGACCTCCACCCTATAGGAACTTAATGACAGCTCCTCTGTCATACCAATGCAATTAATGCCCAGAAACATAATGTAGTGTTTAGCGTTGTGCCATAATCAGGTATGACTGATTACACGGCTTCACGTGTTGTTCCTCCTTGTAAGTGACACAGCCTGGAGCTCACTTCCCGGGTTTCGGTGTTTCACTGTTTCTGTGTTCACCGCATTATTTTACATAACAAGCGGCGGGTGCACGCGGACCCGATGCTTCGTGTCCAGGATCCATCACATGACTGTGGCCACAGATGCCAATCTCGAGCTCAGGCTCCGTCGAGTTCCAAGAGAGCGCTCCTCTCCTCCTGGGCAAAGGAGGGAATGTTTATAGTTTTCTAATCTGTTTGTGGCCTTCACCCCCCCCAGTGTACCGGCGGCATGGGGATTAGGAGCAATCTGCCACTCTTCCTGAAAGCCACACTACATGTGCCATGGCCAGGACTTAGTGAGGTGGTGGGGGGGATAAAATATGTATTAGTTTTCCACAAAAGATTTTCATTTTTATACTTCGCCGGAAGACAAAACCCAAAACAAGGGAGAGCGAGGGGAGAATTTGAATCCATTTGTGAGCAGAAGCCTACACCCGCACACCCCCACCTCCTCCACCACCTCCACCATACCCTGGCACCACTGTGAGGTTCAGCTGAGTTACTTATCGTTACACGTTTGCCTCTAGACCCCTAGCAGCCTTCAGCCATCTCCACAATCCACTTCCTATCCTTATTTCTCCCACTTTTGTCTCTCTTCCACTGCCACCCTCCACCCACCCACCCCTTCTACACCCCCCCCCTTCTTTCCTGTTCTCCTCCTGACAAGCCCTGGGTTTTCAGCAAAGAGAGCGAGCATTAATTAAGACAGTGCCAGCTGTAATTTTCTTGGGAAGTAAATTTCTGCACAACTAAAGGTTACGGGGACCTTTTCACTGTCAGAATTTACTACAGCCGTTGAATGTTAATACGGCTAATGAAGACATGCTCTCAGTCTCTGAACTTAAAAAGTACTACTGCAGGAGAGGAGAGGAGGGGAGAGGAGGGGAGAGAGAGCGATGGCAAGGAGAGGGAAAAGGAGATACAGAAGGAGAAAAGAAGAAGAGGGCAGAGATCCTCCTTGACGGACGGGACCGTAGCGGACGCACTCCCCAGGTGTTGGTACGCACGTCTCGTCGAGGCCGTGGTGTTCGTCCGGCTTTGTTCCATTCCTGGGAAATATCAACGTTCCCAGCCAACATATGCTCGGATAAACACTCGCAGGGCCAGATGGGGAGTCGAATGGAATTCATAATATTGGCAGGATGTCGTGCCAAATAACATCTCTGTGACGGTGGGATAAGGCACACCAGAACTTAGGTTCTTCTCCCTGTGTTACAGGACTAATGTACATAAAGAAGTGTCATAATTATCACTGACTCATGGGTTTAGTCAAGCTAAAGGCGAATGCAGAAACTGCCTCTCCAACCGTCGTGTTGCGTAGTGGCAAGAGCCACAAGTCTCTGAGGCAGTAGCAAGCAAAAATTTGGGGCCGCGTGAGTGAGATATTCAAAGCTAAACAGAGTCGCGCCCTTTCAGGGAGTCTTTCAAGTCAGAGCAAAGCTAGGCGTGAATAACGGTAGCCATGTTGAAATTAAAGGAGGAGAATAGACTCGTTGTGTTGGTATGCTAAATTATTTAAACGTGGCCTGAGAACTAAGGCCAGGGAATGACACGTACCATTAGATGCCATTATATGTTCACTTATTGGGCTGCATTAGACAAAAATAATCATCTAATCCAACAGACACACATGCACATGTACACAGACAGATGCCAAAATCACCCAGCCTCTCCACACACACACACACACACACACAAACACAACTCTGCCCAGGATGACGATTTAAAACTAGGGAGAGGGAGCAGGTTTTTTTCAGCAAGACCTTGAAATTTCACAAATTCAAGCATCAGCTCGCTGATGGGACAAGAAAGATGAAGGGGAGAAAACAAACCAAACAAGCCCCCCCCCCCCCCCCCCCCCCGAGCTCCACACCCTCCCCTCCAGCTCCACACCCACACCCTCACCTCCTCAACCCCAAACAGCTTGAACACAGCAATCAGCAACAAGGTCAAAGAAGCAGGGCGGAGCGCAGCAAAGAATTCCTAAAGAAAGTGATATTTAACCTGAGGCGAGAGAATAATTTCACTTTCTCCTGATCAGTTTAAAAAATCTCCCCTGTCAGTGGCGGCAGCTTTATACAAATTAATGGCCTTTAGTGAAAATCTCCTGCGCTTGGGTTATTAATTGTTAAAGTGCATACATTAAACAAAATGAGTAAAAAGTAATTTTAATAAATTATCTTCTCTGAAAACCTGCCTGGAAAATAGTGGGAAACACTGCATGTGATCCACGCGAGGCCCAATCTTTCAAAATAATAAAGCATAAATATAACGGAGAAGAGAGATGCACTGGTGGATACGGATGCGCTGTCCAATATGATCTCATTATTACCACAGGATTCAGCGCAATTAGATTGACTTGCCAGTGTCTTGAAGAGAGCGATGATTCCTGAATCAGCGTGCGAGCGTGGGAGTGTCCGTCCAGGTGCTGGGCAGGGGTCGGATGACTCGCACGCATGCCCGTCCACACCAGAGCCGCAGGACAGGCAGCGATTTAATTACAGGACTTTCTGGTCAACTGAGCACGCTGATACTGGACGGAGAGGGCTGCGTCTGTCTGTTCCCCACACACACACACACACACACATATGCACACACACATGCACACACAAACAGAGCCAGGTCTGCAGCTAGATAATTCTGCGATGGGTGAACAACTTTGTTGTGTGAAGTAATGTTGGAGTTTTTGAGATAATTAGTTTGTGCGTAGCCAACACGTCAAAACAACTTCTATGATCAAAACATGAGTGTAAGACATCAACATTTAGAAAGGAAGGTTTTGTACACCTCTGTTAATAGGTATGAAATGCTTAATACTCAAGACCAGTCAGTGAAAAGATTCATTTTCTCACTAGACATAACAATGCTAGCACGAACAACAAAAGCAACAAAAATCAGAAGAAGGAAATTCAAATATCCCATCTAATTACTGGTTGGCGAAATGTGAGAAACGCGAGATATTCTTTGTGTTGAAATACCATAAAAAGAGGTATGTATTCATGACATTCTGCAAGTCCAGTCGTACTTCTACGGTCAGTGTTGAGTTCATGTTGCAACGTGTGAGCAAATGCAGTTGTAACTTGGCTTTGTCTAGTGGATTGCCCCAGAAAATGTATAACTAATGCCTTGTTAGAAAGAAAATAAGCTGTGCCTCCTCCAGTTCTCGTTGGAATCGGAGCCTTCAAATTAGAAAAAAATTCATACGCAAGGGTTTTACAGGGTCTGGAACAGCCCTTATTAAATAGGGTGCCGTCATCATGCCCTGGCGATCTAACCACAGTGGTGAAGGAGCCCCATTCCTGCTATCGCCATACTGATGCAATCTTGTTAACTTGATCAAGATTAAAGTTTGCACTCTAATGTATCCAGTTTAAAAGGCCCTCGGTTTTGCCCTGAGTTTGTTTTAGACCTGCTGCTCTCTGCACTCTGTCTTTCTGCTACGGCTCCATCTCGCTCTCTCCCTCTAGCTCATCATAAAGAGACTCATAAAGCCAGGCAACGCCGGCTGACTGATAGCTACTCGAGGTGCCGCTGCTTCCACTCCGGGGAGAAGAGCAGCCATGTTATTTCCCAAATTTGGCCCCAAGGACAAAAAAAAAAAAAAAAGCCTGTTTGATATTCATCGAGCTGGGAGTAGCAGACCAGGCGGCGGGCAGGTGAAAATCTATTCACAACGATAATGAACAAATGTCATCCGTCGGCCCCTCTCGTCTTCCCTCTTTCTCCCCTCGCACTCTCTCTCTGCCCTGCGAGTGATAGTCGTCAAAGGCATGTGTGTGTGTGTGTGTGTGTGTGTGTGCATGGTCCTGTCTGTACAGGGTCTCACTGCAGCTGCTGTTGTCCTGAGATCTTCTGGGTCGGTCCCTCGGACAGCCGTTATGAATGGCAGCCCTGTGGCATTGGCTTTCTGGCGCGCGTCAGATGGTCACACTTAAGGGCTGTCAGATCTGATCGAAAATCAGGTCACCTAATGCTGTGGGTCGTGTTAGAATCCATCACTGCATCCCTAATATACTCTGGCCTCTTCATCTCTATTAATGTATGTTCTGTCTTTTCACCTCATCAGAAATCAGGTCAGTAAACACGACTATATTAAGCCACGCACTAACCACACATCTAGCGTCTATATACAGCACGGCGATCCTTTCGCCTGGCCTTTGTGCCACAAAGTGAGCGGGTTGCAAGGTCAAATGGTGCTGGGGTGTTTATGAGCGCGTGCGAAAGAGAGAGAGTGGAGCTGGGTAATGTGGTTTTTCGGTGCTCATCTCCCTGCAGCCACACCCTGGCACCGCCATCACTCCACTTAATGTGTCAGCAGGCCATCAGAGCACTGCCATTGCCCAGGGTGAGACTACGGGAACACAAGGGGGTTCCGGGGTGCGAGGGGTGATGAGGAACAACTAGGATACATCTCAATTTAGCGCAGCCTGAATGACAAACGCAAATCCAGTGAGCGGGGTGGTCGAGGCAGGGGTGTGTTTCTGTTAACCAAAAGCAGAAGGCAGCGTGTAGCGGAGATGTAAACCCACACACAGACCTCTCTGACTGTTGACCCTTTAAAAGGTTTTTACATTTCCTGTTACACGCCGTTCTGAGGAAAGTTGCTCACAATTAATGTGACGCCTTCTGAGGGTAGCACTGTCCCAGCTTTGAGAAGATGGGACATGGCGAAAGGTCAAAGTTTAGAACACTGTCTCTGGTCCAATTTGAGAAGAGAAGCAACCATTTAACTTTCCAAAAAGGTAAAATTCTAACATTTGCCTTAGTCTCTAGGGCCTTCCATTAACTGCTAGTGAAGAAAAAAAGACAAAGAAAAAAAAATAATCTCTTTAATTCGGTAGCGTTCCAGTACTCCAGGGGTAAATGTCTGCTGTCGCTTCCATGTATTAGCATCTGATTAGCATAGAAATGCTCCGAGGGGCTGCAGCGAAGTAGTGGCGACAGGGGGAACCTGTAATTTCATTAGGTCACATGTCTAAGTGTTTAAGCTGGAGCCCATGATAATGTATTCGTTGTTGTGGAATGGCTGTGTGGCCGAGGCCAAGAGAAGAGATGCTTGCCTGCTTGCCTAGGCTGTCAGTGCTCTGCCTGTTCTGGGGACATGGCCAGACGGAGACGGTTTGTCCTGAGAAGTCCTGAGAAAATGTCCCGCTCCCGCCCCGCCAGTGGCTGCCAGCACCAGCCTGATCAGCAACGTGGCCGTACGGCACCAGCCGCACCGGGCCAACGACGCGGAAAGCAAGTGCGCGTAAAAGCCCACAGCTGGATGGTAAAGACATGCAATGTATGCACTATAATGCCCTTGAAAGATGGCCGCCATCAGGGAACCGGCTCCTGGATGCATGCAGTAAATTACTACGATGGAAAAAAAGCAGGAAAAAAAAACCCTCAAAACAACAACAGCAATAAAGCAGAGGTCAGGGCACATTTCCAGCGACCACCTGGATCCGTTACATAAATCATTCTAATGCACACCTAAAAAGCGTACATATTTTAATAAGGGAGAAGGACGAGGGCAAGGCCTCAAAGCTCAGGGCCACGTGGGCAAACATCTATGTCTGAGTGTCACACACGTGCAATTTAGAAAAAAAACCTAACATACATTTTAGACTTGTATGCCAATCTGACTGGCTCATTTGGCTATTACATTTACATAAGTTAAAACCAAAATAAACAACTAAACAAACAAATAAATAAATGCCAGCATTACATTTATCTAAATGCTTCATAAGCCAGTGTAACTTTTTCCCAGTAAATACAAAATGTGAAATTGCTCTTGGCTGACGTGACGGGCCAACAAACAGCCGTGTCGGTTTCGTATCTGCAGTCATTTGCCATTAGAACTGACCGCGTAAGCGCTCCTCGACCATCTTTAAAGTGCAAGTAAACAATGCCCGTGCTGGCGCGAGCACAGCTGCACTCGCACGTGGGCTGCCGGGACTGAGCGTGGCGTAGGGGAAATTTGTCACTAATACACATGCCGTGGCCTTAAAGAAATGACGCGACTGTCAGCAGGCAGAGGGAGCCCAGGACACTTTGGATATAAATCCAGCACGGAGATAAAGAAAGTACATGATAAATTAAGCAGCGCATATAAATTCTTAAGAGTCTCCATTTTAATGCCGGTCATTATTCAACAAATTTTTCTAAGAAATGCCACATAGGCAGGAACAAGTAATTAGAGGGAGAAAAGTGAAAGTGTCATCCTTAATGGTTTACTTCAGTGCCTCACCTTATCCTTGCAGAAAGCGGAGCGTGGCCGCGCGAGGGAGGGGGAGTTGCGGGGCGGAGTCACGGAAGGGCAGAGAACCATTACCTCAGCTCCCGGAGTATTTTGAGGCGTGGAGGAAGGATTTCATCCTGTAGGATCTTTAAGTTCTTTAAATTGGACCACAGGAGGCGTGTTCGGTCATGGCCGTTTGGATGTTACCTGGAATGTGGTGCTTTGGTGACCTCCACCCTCACGTCACCTTCTCCCACGATAGCTGCAACTCTCAATAAATCTGAAGTCACAGGGGATATTGTTAGTGTTGGGCAAAGAACTATTAAAATGAAAGGGAAATTTATGGATGACAGTTTGTAACAATTAATCCAGAAGTGTTGATTAATAAAGTTGGCGGGATATTCTCTTGAAACCTGAGAGGCTATGAGCATTGTCAGATGGATCATTTTATTCATTATTTTTGATTAATGCATTGTGCAGAGAGAGAGAGAGAGAGAGAGAGAGGGAGAGAGATTATCCACTATGCAAAATCATAAATAGTAAATGACTGTGTATACAGTTAACCTTGGCCGTGGTGAAGAGAGAGGGGAAATGTGCAAATTCAGCAAATAAATTGCTGCAGGGATTAAAAAAACAAATTGGGGGAGTTTGATGAACATCACCTCCCCAGACCTGTCCATCTTTCACCAATGCCAGTGATTAATTAGTTTGTTTAGATACTCAATTAGTCCAGCCAAGCATAGAGGGGTACAGAGGGAGAAAGAACACTAAAGGAAAAGAGAGAGAGAGAGAGAGAGAGAGAGGTTGACCAGACTGATAAGGACAAGGACAGAAAATAAATGTGGGAGTGTTTTTTTTTCTTCCTCCCTTCCCCTTCCCCTGCTCTCTCTCTCTCTATCTCTCTCTCTTTCTCTCTCTCTCTCTCTCTCTCTCTCTCTCTCTCTCTCTTCCTATGGCCAGAGCTGCTTTGGTGTGGAGCAGTCGTCTAATGGGACATGCTGCTCATCCTGCCAGCCCTGGAAAGCAAAGGAAAGGTAAATAGTGCAGGTCTAGCTTTAGCCAGAGCACTGAGCACTGTACACACTGTATTGCATTGGAGCATCAGGTCTCCGAATGAAATACAAACACACATACACATGCATTCACGTGCACACAGACTGCTCTTGAGGAAAAAAGTCACAAGATAATACTTAAATATCTAATCCAGATGTATCTAGTTATTCTCTACCATCAGGAGAGTCTTCCTCAGTGAAAGAACGTGGTGTGATGTCACCACACCTAATATGGCAACGGTCATAACCCATTTCGTAAACTTTCAGGCAGACATCTGGCTGTAGCCTCCTGTATTCATAATAAACTGAGGTAATCATAAAACACTGTCCATCGCCACTCCGATCCTCGGCATTCTTAACTTGTGACCTTCCCCTCATCATCATCATCCTGCCTTTTAGCACGCGCGGACAGCAGCGGTGCTGTAATTTTTACCACTCCTCCCGGATCCGTGCTCGTGCCATGTGATTGCCCAGAAGAGAGGCAGCAAATCAGATTAGCATGTTGCCCATAATGAAAATGGTACGGCTCTCTCAATCAACATCCGCCTGCTTCCTTCATTGGGAAAAGATGCTTGGCCGCGCAGAGCAAAAAAAAAAAAAAAAAAAAGCCTCCAGAGAGAGCGCGGCTCGTGTGGAGTTCAGGCCTGCCTTGACACATCTGGGCCTCATAACGCTATCGCACTCTAATACTAATCCCCATTCTGGAGAGTCGAATCCTCCAAGGTCTCGTGGGTGCTCCGTTTCAGCCAGTGCACAAAAAAACAGGTCAATGACAAATTGCAGACTGCTAGGAAAAAAGACTCTCAGCAAGCCTGAACTGAAAGTTGTTTGTGGACCACCATTTTGCTATATGAGGAGTAAACAGTGTGATATCTGAGACTGACATTTAGTCAAGTTATAGTGGCGCTTGAAAGTTTGTGGAACCTTCTTGAATATTCTAGATTTCTGCATAAATATGGCATAGCACACCAGATCTTCAAACAGGTCCTGAAAGTAGATAAAGGAATCCCAATTAAACAAATGACTCATGAAACAAATGAAATGAATATTACACTTCGTCATTCATTTTATTGAGAAAAATGGCATTAGTGACAAAAGCATGTGAACCTCTAGAAATAGCAGATAATTTGAATGTGAAATTAGAGTCGGGTGTTTTCAATTAATGGGATGACAATCGGGTGTGAGTGGGCGTTTGGTTTTATTTATAGAACAGGGATCTATTTAAGTCGGATCTTGACAACTCATGTTTGTGGAAGTGTATCATGGCATGAACAAATGAGCTCTCTCAAGACCTCAGAAGCAGGAAAATGTTACAAAACCATTACTAGATAGTTTGGACTCCTCCAATCTGCAGTCAGACATATCACGTATCAGTGGAAGAAATTCATGGTAGTTGTTACCCTCCCTAGGAGTGAACAAAGATCACTTCAGGACCAAGGTGTGTAACAGTCTGGAAGGTCACAAAGGGACCAAGAGGAATATCATCAAACTGGATAATATTAATGTTCACCATGAGGAGAACACTGAACAGCAGTGGTGTATATGGCACGGTTGCAAGGGGAAAGCCACAGCTCTCCCAACACAACATAGCTGCCCGTCTGCAGTTTGCTAAAGATAATATGGACAAGTCAGTAGGCTACATGGAAAATATTTTTTGTGGAATGGCAGAAACCAAAATAGAGCTTCACTTTAAATGAGAGGTGTTATGTTAGGGAAAGGAAAATCCTGTGTTCCAGTATAAAAACCTTATCCCAGCTATGAAACGTGGTGTATCATGATTTGAACATGTTTTGCGTAATCTGCATAAGGATGGCTTGCCAGCATTGATGGAATGATGAATTCTGAATTATACAAGTGAATTCTGAAGTAAGATGTCAGGATATCTGGCCATGAATTGAATCTTGAGAGAAAGTGGTTCATGTAGCAATATAACACCACTAAGCCCCCATGTTGTTCTACTACAGAATTGTTACAGAAAAATAAAGTCAATGCTTTGGAATGACCAAAGTCAAAGTCCTTTATCCAATAGAAATTAAGTTCTTCTTCCATCAGGAATCTTCCTCAGTGAAAGAGCACAATGTGATGTCATCATGCCTAATACGGCAACGGTCATAACCCATTTCATTGCCTTTCATGCTTTGGAATGACCAAAGTCCTGACCTTAATCCAGTACAAATGAAGCTCTTCTGTACAGAAGAATGGGCTAAACTTCTTCCAATGTGTAAGACTGGCAAATGCTTGCACACTTCAAGAAAATGAATGTAATATTTGACCATTTTGCTCAATAAATAAAAAAAATGTTTTTATTTTCTCATTTGTTTAATTGGGCTATCGTTATTTACTTTTAGGACCTGTATGTAAATCTAATGATGTATTAGTTCGTATTCATGCAAAAGTATATACAATTCTAAAGGGTTCACAAACATTCAAGAGCCACTGCACTTTACTATGTGCATAAGACTCTCAGAATAGCTGACACCACGTCCACCTCCTGGCCACATGTGCACTCTGACACTACATGTGCACACAGAGATCTTCCCCACACCTTCCGAGGAGTGTTTGTGGTTAAATTGAGCTCGGATGTAATTACTGCTTATTTAACACTGTGCTGAGCACCCACACTCTGCATGGCGGAGGTCAGCGAGCGGCAGGTAAACAGGTGGATGTTCTGATTAAGCTCACTATGTGAAGAGTTACGTGTGCATGCAGGCTGATGCAGGACAAGCATCGCATTTGCAGTGTGTAGTGTGAGAAGCGCGTGCCATGAAAGGAACGTCGGCGTGTGTTCTTAAAAGGTGGAATGCATGGACTGTAGATACGTTCGTGTGTCGTGTGTATATGGGCGTGTGCGATGGCTCAATTCTAACTGACTAGTGGGGGGAGGAGGCCACTGTGATGGACAGATCTGCCATGCGCTGTCACGCGAGTGAAATGTCAGCTCGTCTCCTCACTTTGCACTGGACATTAATTAAGGACGTATGTCTATTTTTCTGACGACGTCAAGCTGGCCGCACCATCCCATCTCGCAAACACACACACACACACTCTTGCATGTGCACACACACATGTCCGGGCGCCCCCCCATTTCATGTTGTCACTTCGCGTTTGCTAAAACAACAGTGCAAACATCACAGCTTCTCTCGCCTCACCCATGCCCCCCCCACTCCACACACACACACACACACACATACGAATGGGGGGGAACTGCTCAGTTCTGCCTGCTCTTCACTGGCCCACTAACCCGCCAAGGAGACTCCGAAGAGGCCGCTAATGGACTAGGCCCCCGAGTGCTTGTCACACAAACATTTCTGCTGTCACAGCACTTTATCATACACACACAGAGGAAGCAGAGTGAGAGAGAGAGGGAGAGAGAGAGAGAGAGAGTAAATAGACTGCTAGTACTAGCTCCTCATGCTTGTGTCCTAGCAACATGTCTTCCAGTGCATCCCTCTGTACCCGTGTTGGTCTGCTCTCCACACAGACGCGTCAGGGATGAATGGTATTTGCCAGCCAATTGCATCAGAGGGTAATAGGATTTCTGAATACTTCAGCCTTTGCATTCATCTTATTCACCAGCCACTCAGTCCTGTGGCAAGTTGCGTCTTTGCATCCTACCAACTTATTTCAGCTGACTATAGTGGAGATTGCATTAAACATAGGTTAAGGGTTAGAGGCTGAGATTTATTTACTAGTTTGTTTGTTCTTTCATTGCATGTTTTGCCATATGGTGCATGTTATGAGAAATGTTAATATTAATATATGTAAAAAAAGAAGATGTTTTCTTTTCTGCTCTATTTTCTGCTGGTTGTGGTTTTCTGCCTTCTTTGGCTACACTTACCCTGTAAGGAGAGGGGAGGGAACGATCAAGGAACCTGTCCGAGATCGCCTTGCTGTGGGATCAGACATCCCTAAGCCCCAGATCACCGGGGCCTGATATAATTCTGCACAAATCACTTTGCTACAGAAATGGAGACACATGGAATTCCCCTTGGACTTCCATCCCGTGCACCAGTCAAGTGTTTAGCCAGACCTGTGTCTAGTGTCTGCTCTAGTGTATAGTCAGGCCAGTGTCTAGTGTCTGCTCTAGTGTATAGTCAGGCCAGTGCCTAGTGTGTGCTCTAGTGTATAGTCAGGTCTGTGTCTAGTGTCTGTTCTAGTGTATAGTCAGGCCTGGGTCTAGTGTCTGTTCTAGTGTATAGTCAGGTCTGTGTCTAGTGTCTGTTCTAGTGTATAGTCAGGCCAGTGTCTAGTGTCTGTTCTAGTGTATAGTCAGGCCAGTGTCTAGTGTCTGCTCTAGTGTATAGTCAGGTCTGTGTCTAGTGTCTGCTCTAGTGTATAGTCAGGTCTGTGTCTAGTGTCTGTGTATAGTCAGGCCAGTGCCTAGTGTGTGCTCTAGTGTATAGTCAGGTCTGTGTCTAGTGTCTGTTCTAGTGTATAGTCAGGCCAGTGTCTAGTGTCTGTTCTAGTGTATAGTCAGGTCTGTGTCTAGTGTCTGTTCTAGTGTATAGTCAGGCCAGTGTCTAGTGTCTGTTCTAGTGTATAGTCAGGCCAGTGTCTAGTGTCTGCTCTAGTGTATAGTCAGGTCTGTGTCTAGTGTCTGCTCTAGTGTATAGTCAGGTCTGTGTCTAGTGTCTGCTCTAGTGTATAGTCAGGCCAGTGCCTAGTGTGTGCTCTAGTGTATAGTCAGGTCTGTGTCTAGTGTCTGTGTCTAGTGTCTGTTCTAGTGTATAGTCAGGCCAGTGTCTAGTGTCTGTTCTAGTGTATAGTCAGGCCTGTGTCTAGTTTCTGTTCTAGTGTATATAGTCTGTTCTAGTGTATAGTCAGGCCAGTGTCTAGTGTCTGCTCTAGTGTATAGTCAGGTCTGTCTCTAGTGTCTGTTCTAGTGTATAGTCAGGCCAGTGTCTAGTGTCTGTTCTAGTGTATAGTCAGGCCAGTGTCTAGTGTCTGCTCTAGTGTATAGTCAGGTCTGTGTCTAGTGTCTGTTCTAGTGTATAGTCAGGCCAGTGTCTAGTGTCTGCTCTAGTGTATAGTCAGGTCTGTGTCTAGTGTCTGTTCTAGTGTATAGTCAGGTCTGTGTCTAGTGTCTGCTCTAGTGTATAGTCAGGTCTGTGTCTAGTGTCTGCTGTAGTGTATAGTCAGGACAGTGTCTAGTGTCTGCTCTATTGTATAGTCAGGTCTGTGTCTAGTGTCTGCTCTAGTGTATAGTCAGGTCTGTGTCTAGTGTCTGCTGTAGTGTTTAGTCAGGTCTATGTCTAGTGTCTGCTCTAGTGTTTAGTCAGGCCTGGGTCTAGTGTCTGCTCTAGTGTTTAGTTAGGGCTGTGTCTAGTGTCTGCTCTAGTGTTTAGTCAGGCCTGGGTCTAGTGTCTGCTCTAATGTTTAGTTAGGGCTGTGTCTAGTGTCTGCTCTAGTGTTTAGTTAGGGCTGTGTCTAGTGTCTGCTCTAGTGTATAGTTAGGGCTGTGTCTAGTATCTGCACTAGTGTATAGTTAGGGCTGTGTCTAGTGTCTGCTCTAGTGTATAGTTAGGGCTGTGTCTAGTGTCTGCTCTAGTGTATAGTCAGGCCAGTGTCTAGTGTCTGTTCTAGTGTATAGTCAGGCCAGTGTCTAGTGTCTGCTCTAGTGTATAGTCAGGTCTGTCTCTAGTGTCTGTTCTAGTGTATAGTCAGGCCAGTGTCTAGTGTCTGTTCTAGTGTATAGTCAGGCCAGTGTCTAGTGTCTGCTCTAGTGTATAGTCAGGTCTGTGTCTAGTGTCTGTTCTAGTGTATAGTCAGGCCAGTGTCTAGTGTCTGCTCTAGTGTATAGTCAGGTCTGTCTCTAGTGTCTGTTCTAGTGTATAGTCAGGTCTGTGTCTAGTGTCTGCTCTCATGTTCAGTCAGGTCTGTGTCTAGTGTCTGCTGTAGTGTATAGTCAGGACAGTGTCTAGTGTCTGCTCTATTGTATAGTCAGGTCTGTGTCTAGTGTCTGCTCTAGTGTATAGTCAGGTCTGTGTCTAGTGTCTGCTGTAGTGTTTAGTCAGGTCTATGTCTAGTGTCTGCTCTAGTGTTTAGTCAGGCCTGGGTCTAGTGTCTGCTCTAGTGTTTAGTTAGGGCTGTGTCTAGTGTCTGCTCTAGTGTTTAGTCAGGCCTGGGTCTAGGTCTGCTCTAATGTTTAGTTAGGGCTGTGTCTAGTGTCTGCTCTAGTGTTTAGTTAGGGCTGTGTCTAGTGTCTGCTCTAGTGTATAGTTAGGGCTGTGTCTAGTATCTGCACTAGTGTATAGTTAGGGCTGTGTCTAGTGTCTGCTCTAGTGTATAGTTAGGGCTGTGTCTAGTGTCTGCTCTAGTGTATAGTTAGGGCTGTGTCTAGTATCTGCTCTAGTGTATAGTTAGGGCTGTGTCTAGTGTCTGCTCTAGTGTATAGTTAGGGCTGTGTCTAGTGTCTGCTCTAGTGTATAGTTAGGGCTGTGTCTACTGTCTGCTTTAGTGATTCAACCAGGCCTCACATTTTTTTCTTTATGTGGATCAAGACATTTTCAACAGTAAAAGGAAGCAAACAGTATGCCAACATGTAAAGCTCAACAAGCTAATCAGGCCATTCATCTCATAATCTCATAAATCTCCGTGCACATGTTATCTCATGCACTACGTAAACAAAACCATACACATGCTTTTACAAACCGTGATTTGGATGTCTATACACAGCCTACAGTAGACATGCTGCAGCTCACCAGTGACTGTCCCTCTTTAAACCCTATATACCTAAGTACAGCCATGTAATGATACCTGGAAATGAAATGTATCATTTAAGAGCTCCAGGCTGTATTATAGTTCAGTGATTGACCACAGCTCCCCAGTTCCATGTCTTTTAAAAGGAGGCCTTCAAGGCACCCTTGCTGGGATTTTGGTGAGGGGGGGGTGTCTGACAAACACCCAGGCCATTTCTGATGTTGAAGAGCTCACGAGACAGGCTTTTAGGCCTGCTAGAATGACAGCTGAGGGAATGGGCCAAACAGGAACGAGGCACGGCTGAGGGGCAGCCATGCAACTTTAAAGAGACAACACAATGCGAGTACAGTTTGTTTGCTGAGAGACGTGGAGAGACAGACAGACAGAGGGGGAGTGCGAGAGGGAGGCGGAAGAAAGACATTCCATTTTCTTTTCACATTTCTGGGCAAAGTCACGGTGCTGCTTTTGCTGTGTTGCTGCATGTGTGATTTGTGTATTTAAGAGATGTTAAGGCCCTTCCATGTCATTCCCAACACATCAGAAAAACTGGAGCTTATGATGCCAGCTTGGGGAGTTCCGGGTCGGTTGGAAGTTGGCTAGCCCTACTAGCCCTACTAGCCCTACTAGCCCTAGTAGCCGATCCTGATCCACTCTGCTTACTCAGCTGCCTGTGATAGTTGAAGAGACGCTGGGGGCGGGTGTCATGCACCTCAGAGGATGCATGCTCTCGCCTCCAGTGTTCCAGATTGGCTGATGCTATACAATAGAGGAGGAGTTTACACAGTGGGTGGGAGGTGACTGGGCCAAAATCCCAAGATGTGTGTAGGTATCTATATTATATACAGTGCAGTGTATTAAAACAAGCACATGAAATATACATACACTTTATTTTAGAAATAAATAGGTATTTTAGAAATAAATGAATACTTTAATACTTTGCCTTCAGGTCTATGGCTGCAGACTGGTCTGGGACCAGCACTGTCGGAGTGTACAGAGGGTCACGGTCAGGGTGAGCTTCCTCCACACTCTCTGAAGGGCAGGGCCAGTCTGCTCCAGCCACTTCAACAACAACAGAAAAAGCAGTACAGAGCATTCATCACCAAAGCTTGGAGAGTAGGGCGATTCATTCCGGGTGCGGCAAAAAGAAATATCAATATTTGACATTGTTTTATGGAGAAGTTTCTTGATTCCATCCCACAACGCCCGAAACGGCTGTGGGTGATCAATGGTTGCCGTGGAGATTTGCGCTCTTTTCTTGTTCAAGGGAGGCCGTCATCGTGGCGGCCATCGACGTGGCCGCCGTCGCCGCGGCCGCCGTCGTCGGTGTGGCTTTTCCTGCAGCGCGTGAGTCACACGGCGCGAAACCGCAGCCGCCCGGGCGCGGTACGGGAACCAAGCCTGGGCTCAGGTTTCTGCGGCGATGGCAGCGGGGGCCCCCGGGAGGCTCGACGCCGGCTTGATTTGTGGCACAGGAAGACTAATGAAGTGGTCGGCAAGCCACCCTGCTTCTTTTGCAAGATCAATTCGGCGGCGCATGGCGGCGGCATGTTTTATGAATGATGGAGACCTCCTCAGGCCATCCATATACCTGAGCCACCGCGTCACCGTGGGGCCCCACGGCACCGGGAGGCAGGGATCTGGCCATCCTTCTTATTCGCAGCACAATACATTACCGCGAGCGGGCGACATTGGCACTAACTGCTGAGAAAGACAGAAAATAGTTAATGACTTTGTGATCTCCTGCTGGAAGCATTCAAAACGATAACCAGAGCGGGGCCCAGACAGGGATCCACGCTGATAGTTATCGCCTCAATCTGGTTAGTGGCAGGTGACTGGCTGGATTAAAGAGAGCACGGTGGCTTTTAACTCTGAAATGAATTTGGAGGCAGGATTTTGTTTTTTTTTTTCAGATGTTTGCTCATATTAAAACGGCTCAAACAGAGGTATTCGTTCCTCTGACCCCTGTTCTGCAGGAGAGAGAGATTTTATGCATGCGTTTGGGTAATGAGAATAGTTTACCATATTTAATGCTGCTTTAATGCGCTTAGTGAATTCAGAGGGTAATGGTGTGTTTGTCTAGGTGATTAAGTGCTATCTCTAGCTGTGTGACACTGTTGAACCTCACGATAAACTAGGATAGTGAGAGAAGGGAGGGGAGGGAAAGGTACAGGCAATCCTGCATCATTTTATCATCCAAAATGGAAAAAAAAACCCTCATTCTAATTAGCTGGTGTGTGCACAGGGAGAAGTAAAGCCCAGTTTTAGATGGGAGGAACCCCAAACAGCTTTGCCCCGGCCCGCTCCAGCAGACATGTGTCAATGAGACAAATCCAAGACGGGGCGTTTCTGCATCAGGAGAACGCCGCGCTGAGCTCATCTGAAGCGTCGATGGCATTTGCGAAGGTGAGCCTCGTATATAAAGATGTCATGAACACTGCCTCCTGCCGAGAGGTTGAAAGGGAAAAGTAGAACACAATGAATACTTGCCAAGAGTTTTCGGGAAGTGATGGAGTTTAAAGGCCTACCTTTATTTTCGCTTAGATTAAAATGAAGAAGGGGAGGAGGAAAGAGTGAGAAAAAGAGAGCAGAGTGAGAGAGAAAGGGAGGGAGAGAGAGAGAGAGAGAGAGTGAGAGAGAGAGAGAGAAAGCAAGAGAGAGAGAGAACCACAGAGACAGCCTGCTCCGTTCTTGTACTTTTAATCTGAACTTGCAGATTGATTGGCCCAGGCTGTCAGTAAATCAAGAGAACTCTGACAGTAGTCTTCTTTTATGATAATCCGCGTGTCAGGAGCGAGCAGGTTATGCAGCAGGGAGAAAGCAGATACACCTAGCTCTCTACCAATTGATCTCAGCTACTCGCACCAACCCGATTCTCCTCATTTCACTGCAGAATGAGAAAGAAAAAAAAAAAAACCCAAAGGGAGGCAAAAAGCATGTTAGGGACCGATGATGTTTCTGGTGTTCAAAGTGGAAAAAGCCAGATAACTTATCAATAAAGGTAATCGAATGGGATGGTGATATGTCAATAGCGACTGACTGTCTTCTTGATGTCTGTACAGGTGTTTAATATTAGATCTTTCACTGGTATCCTTCTCATCTTCTGCATTGTCAGTGCATGCACAATGAGGCTTAGAGGTTCTTTTTGTCTGACTAATGCCTTGGATCTATCAGTAATCGCACAGAAATGCATATCTTACCCTATAGGCAATTTAAACTGGATAACATTTATTGGAATGAAAGGTAATACATTTTTCCTGTTCGCGCATTTCAATTGTCCCCTATTTCTAAATGTTTTAAGTCTGGCCATGATTTGACAGAAATGCGGCGAGTATCTGGGAGACATTCCTTTCAAGGTGGCCGAGGTTGGACACACCTCTTTATGCCATCATCCATGCGCCATTGCTAAAAGGCTTAAATTATTGGCAGGGGCATGTCGACTGCTCAGTTAATGACACAAATAAAGGGCCAATGACTGAACTGCATCACGCCGTAGAGGAGAGACAGTACTTTGTAACTTCCTATCACTCCACCTGGGAACAGAGCCAGCTACGTTCCCCCTGGACCCCTGGCCACACACACCGCACACCAAGCTCAAATTTGTACGGAGGCATAGGGTCCGGCTCTTCTTTGCAGGGTGTGTTTCCCTCATGCATTTGGGAGCCCCAAATCTGGCAACGTTTTTAAAAGCACCTATTAAATGTGGAAATTTCATAACATTTTTGGATTTCCACATCTCCTCCCCAGCCTAACCGAGGAGCCCATGTTTTTGCTTACCGTCTGCAGCCACGGAAGTGATCTTTCAGGTAAACCCACTTATAAAAGCAGTGAAAATGTACAATCAGACACACATGGGTACACAGAGATGTCCATGTGTACACACACACACACACACACATACAGGCAAGACTTACAGGCAGGTCTTTCAGGAAGACATGCACACACCCTGGCAGGCACACACATGCGTGAACACAGGCACGCACACAGCTGAAAGCAGTCTATGGGTTAGATTGACCATGAGATAACTCAGCGGCAGCCAAGCCCCCTCTCGTTCCCCTGAGGTTCTACATTTATTTTCCTTTATATATTATTCAAGTTAAAATAATTAATTCAGGATATTAAATCAAGATGTTGGAAATCAATCCAAACCCTTTTGCAGTCTGGATTTCATTCCAGCACTGTTGCTGGCTCTGATTAACCATGGCTTCAGCTGGAACACATGCTGAAGTACTTACATGGCACCCAATTGGCTGGTTAAACAATGCTAAAACACTCATATGAAACCTTATTGGCTCGCAGGGCAGATCCACCATAAAAAATATAAATAAATAAACACATAAACATGGTCATGTGGGCTATCAGTTAGAATTAAGCATAACTTTGTTTAATGATTGGATGGAATATACTATAGAAGTGGTTTCTCTTTCCTTATTGGTTATTCAGATTTGAGACTTCAAGTTCTTACTCATGGTAAACCAGCGGCTATTAGAGTGTATAGAAACACTGCCCACTGCTGACACTCTAACATGTTTATGAGTTCCATTTAAAGCATAAAACAGTAGAGAAACTGTCTATGGATTGGCTCTGTCATCTGCAGATCTTGGGTTCATATGCTAGTGATGCTATAACTGGTCTTGCCCTTTGGGGAGTGGCTTAGCTCCTCTCTCCCTGTGGATCCGTGCAGTGCTAGTGAGTTACTGGAGTTTGTTTGGTGACGTATACAGAATTGGACACTTAGCACTCTCCTCCAAGCACATGCAGCTGTTCTGTAATGACACACAGGGAGCAGCTCAAAACAATATGGTGGCTATTTCTTTTGTTTCGTGGGTTTTTAAGCTCACCAGTCAAGTAAATTCCTGATAGGCTCCTGAGAAATGAGCCTCATAAAGAAAGAGACTTATTTTAGAATTTAGTTCGGGAACTGCTCAAAAACAAAGTGCACTTATTTCTCTTCTACTACACAGAACAACATTCAGCATCACAGTGCATTTGAACACATTCTTCCTACTCACTTTCAGTTCACCAAGAAGTCTGTTCATATATTTAAGATTTAAAGCCTGAATCTTGAAATGTTTATTGCAAATATCTCTACAAGTATTGCTTATTGTAACTTTAAAAATTGCTATATGGTTAGTTAGAGGTTAAATAAGGCTGGCTGGGGTATTTGAATCCTCGAGATCTGTATATTATTGTATTCTTTATATGCTCTCCTTCTCCTGTCTCCCCAAGACGACATACTGGCTACTGCGTTTATGGGAAATCCGCTCGCCATCCCGAATCCCTCAGCAAATCAATACTCTTGTGAGATGACACCATGGTGGACTTATCCTATTTTATGTTGATGGCCAGCTAATTTTGGAATGGACGTTATTTTTTTTTCTCTCTTGCTGCCGACAGACATGGTATAATTTTGCATTAAAAATGTCAATCAGGCTGGATGGGTGGTTTGGCCAGGGGAGGCCAGATGCAGGGCAAATTTATTGATGGAAAATGTATCTATATACTCTTAGAGACACTCTTAACCCCAAATCTGGATGTTGGTAATAATTCGAGGTTATTAAAGTGACAGTATGCTGTAGTATGCACTGAGGTACAGAATATAAAGGGCCGGACCTGTCTATTAGTGGGCAATATTTCATGCACACACACACACACACTTTGTGATGAGCCAAAAGAGACCTCAGTCTTCATATATATATATATATATATATATATATATATATATATATATATATATATATATATATACACTCCTATACACATGAGGATGCAACTTGGTTCTTCACACACAAACACACAAACACACACACATACACACACTTGTTCAGGCTACATATACTAAGATACACCCACCTTAATTATGTATAGCTTACATAAGAGCACGTCAAGTGTTTTCTCCACATTCTCCATATGAGTTGCGTTCCAGTTGGCCTCTCACAGCACCAACCTGTCACCTGCCCAGCATGTGCACAAGGTCCTTCAGACCAAATCTGCACACTGTCTGTTTTGCAAAGAAAGCAGCTGTTTGCATATAAAATGCACTCATTTCTCTTTGTCTTAATAAATTCTCTGAAAAATCCCATACACTTTGCAAGGCCAAATCTGTTCTAATTGTTTAATCCACTTGGAGGTTGTTATAGGTTTTTCTATATACTTTGCAATACAATAACTTTCCCAGAGCTCTTTTGGAAATGACAATCAATATCTGTCCTAGATATCAAAGTGAGTAATTGCTCTAATTAGCACTCATTGGTAATTTCATATTGATAGTCTGTATGCAGTTGATTTCAACTAAACTAAAGGGTTGCTTGTTTTGTTTTGGATGCTACTTATGTGAGTTTGCATACTAAATGCTGAAGTATGGGTAAATTAAATGTCAATTGAGAGTTTTAAGCATATGAAACAGATACACAGGCACACACACGCACACACACACAGACACTTACAAACACCCACACTACACCCAACCTGGTTTTCAAGTCACGTCAGTAGTAGGAGGAAAAGGCTGCACTCTGACACTGAGAGACCTGTCGAAAGTGCCTGGACATATAGCATGTAAGATACCCCTGCCATTAGTTCACTCTGACCTTTCCTGCAGTGCCCTTCTGTCAAAGTCACGCCACTCCCCTGGGTTGGTATATTTGTGAATATGTATGTGAGTGTGAGTGTGTGTGTGTGTGTTGGGTATTTGTTGAGATTTTAATCTCTTCCTCCATCCTTGTATAAATACCTTCTTAATCACAATCACAATCATAACAGCTAAAATGTGGGAAAATGCATTTAATCATAAATACATTTGTCAACATGTTTCCAACTTTAGTGCCTCTACTCACATACATATGGAACACATGCAGACACACATTTGTTGTAATTTTTTATTTTCTTTCTTCTAATCTGCAGTAATTGGAAATTAATTCAACAGTGGAGCAGAGAAATCAATAAAGAATTAATGAAAGGAAAGAGGGAGTCATTAAAAGCAATAAAGAGAAAGGTTATGATGAAGATGGCATCAGTGGCAGACAGAGGGAGGAAGACAGAGAGAGAAAGAGAGAGAGAGAGAGAGAGAGAGAGGTGGGGTTTTGAGACAGACTCCAGGGAGGCTGGTGTCACTCCAGCACTGTCATAAAAAACCTGCACAATTAAATCAAATCAAAGGAAAGTAGCAGAGTCATTGCAGGGGCTGCCCTATGTAAGGTTTCAGACTACCATCCTTTAAATAAAAGGATTTATGGTGTGTGTGCGTGTGTGTGTGTGAGAGAGAGAGAGTGTGTGTTTATGTCTGTGTTATATTAATAATATAAGCATTTTCATGTACCTATTTTCCTCTAATATGCTGCTGTGCGTTGTCTAAACAGCTAAAAATCCATTCCTGAGTTATAATAAACCATTTATTAGATCCAACAATAATAGAAGATCTGCTTCTTATTAGAGAGCTTTACAAGTTATTTAACAAGTTCAACATTAGGACAATCTGGTCAAACACTAAATGCACTAAAGTGAATGAAAATTCGGTTTGACAATAAATGAATCCGTATCATTCAATACAACTGAGAGCTTCTTTCTGTTGTCTGGTGTTCTTGGCAAGCGCCAGAGTGGAAGGGGGAGAACACGGCTTCACAGGTGCCTCGCCACCCTACCACTGATTCAGACCATAAAGCTGACACACTGAGACAAGCCAGCCAGTGGCGTCTGGGCTGGGTTAATGGGGAATGGGCCAAGGCTGTGGGTAATATTGTTGGATAAATGATTATTGATTAGATAAAGGTTGAGTTAATCATTAGCCTTTATCCGTTTTTATCCACAGTCTATGACCTTTCTGCTTCTTCCACCCTTCACACGGGAGTTTTCCATATGATGATTTGATCATTTCTCTCTCTCTCTCTCTCTCTCTCTCTCTCACACACACACACACACAGAGTATGAGATACTGAGCGTAGAAGAGCAAGAGTAAAAGACTGGAAGAGAGTGATCGGCTGCACAGGCCTACAGTGTGAGGGATATTTATGCTTTCTCCCTGAACGGGTGATTTAATGAAAGTAGCTAAAATATGACACGGACATTCCTGCACCAAGGCAAATGACTGGCTGTGTGTATCAGTGCTGTGTGTGCATGCTTGTGAGTGAGGAAGAAATGGTATATTAGATACAACAAACCACATTTCTTACATCTCTTTCCAATAATTTTAGATCCATGTAAATAACTGAAGGAGTTTTAAAGATGTATGCAATATCTAGGTACATATACATGTACATATATGCAGCGCAAAAAAAAACTTCAAATATACACACAAACGAGCTTCATTAGACTACCTACAAATGTTTTTTTTTACTTAAAGATTCAACATATTTTACCTTCTAAATTAGCAGATGAAGAGCTCGTCTGTTGAACGTTTCAGTATCTCGTACGTACAGAATAAGCACGTATCTGTGTGTATGAGCGAGCGTGGGTTCTCGCCTTGTGTTATGACACATTAAAATCCAGTTTCTATAGCAGCTGTATTTATTGAATTACTCTGAATTTCCCTCTTAATGGAAAGCTAAGCAGCTCCAGAAGCCCTCTCCCATCTGGGGGCAATCAGCAGAGGATATCCGCTACTCCCTTCTTCTTCTGTTTATTCACAAACCCACGCTGGAATCACCATGTTTATTTAAAGTAATACTGCACAAAGAACTACTGCACGGAGCGACATTCAAACGTTTTTACATAGAATTACATTTCCTAAACAGTCGGCTCTAGCGGTAACACCTTTTCAGCGACGCTGGCTGTGATTAGACCGAATGCCGCGTGACGTCGCTGACTTGTGACCGAACTCGCGTGCGTGGGCCGGGTCCGCGCTGGGGCCGGGCCTCTCTTTAATGCACTTGCTACGGGAGTCCAAGAGGGTCAAACTTAACTTGCCTGATCCTTCACTCAAAGTTTAGATGGTATGTCCCTACACCAGCCTTTGTATGTGATTGTTTTCCCCACTTCCTGGGTCATGTTGCAGGGCGCCTGTATTGGCTCATTAGGTTCAGAGCTTATGATAAAAGGTTCAGTGCTGGTTATACAATATGTGATTTTACATTTGTTTTTGAAGATGATCGACACAAATATTTAAAGGAAACACATTTTATGCAAATTTTGCTTTTATTTTTATTTAATTAGTAAAACTGTAATTAACATAGATGGACAATGGCACACAACAAAAAATAAATAAAATTAGGTAATTATCAGTTAATATTAATTTGGTCAGCACACAAAAAATTTGGGGTTTAAATGGTTTAATTCTAAAAATAGTGAATACAAAATAGAGAGAGAGAGTGTGTATGTGAGAGAAGGAAGTGAGAGAGAGAATGAGAGACTGAGAGAGAGGAGTGTGAGAGAGGGAGTGCATGTGAGAGAGTGTGTGACTGACACAGAGAGAGAGAGAGAAAGAGGGAGGGAGAGAAGGAGGGAGAGAGATAGGGAATTCAAAGTTAAAGTAAGGGTGCCAGACTGTAAGAGAATGTCGCAGTGAGCAGCTCTAAAGTGCCAGAACGCCACCCGTTTGACAGACAGGCCGGGGGCTCAGTCTCATGAACACATAAGCAGCTCAAACAGCTCTTTATGATGATGAAAACCATATGGATGTCAGTTACACAGCTTAAATAAGCATTTGCACAACTTGGAGGCCAACTCTGCACACCCGGCTGACTAAGAAAATAATTAGGACCTCTTGAGTGAGGGCAAAGCACATACACTAATATCCTCCCACCCAACACACACACACACACACACACACGTACATATATACATACACATACACACGTGCATAAACACACAAAAACACGAGCTTCTGTTTTAGTCTACCTCCAGTCCCATGTGTATAGAGTCCAGAGGAACACATACAACCAGTGACCAATTTTGTTAAAACAACGAAACCTTCACTTACTTTAAGCAACACGTGTTACAGTAGGGCAGATTTTTAGCAAAGACCTAATCTTAAACATTACTTCAAGTCTACGAAAGGCCCTGTGCTGCAGCACACATGCTCCGCAGCCATAAACATGCACTCCGAACTCCTTTTAAACAACACGTCAGTAGCTGGAGTCGTGGGAATGGGATTTAATGCTCACATCCCCATATTCGGCCTTCCCTTCCCCACTCACCTTCTCTCTTATGCGCCAGCTTTGACACAATTGCTTCTTTCTTATGGACTTTCCTTATGGCTCGTCCTCTCTCTCCCTTTGCTGCCGAACATTCATTTGGTCCACTCTTCTAGTTCATTTTATTTTATTTTTGTGTGTGAGTGTCATGAAGCGGCATTTCGCCAACACTGGCTGCATCCGGGTGGAGCACGCCTTCCTCTCCGGGTGGCGGGTGGAGCGAGCGAGCGAGCGGACGGAGGGATGTGAGCGTGATGGGGTGGGGAAAGGTGTAGGTGACAGGAGCTGGTAACTAATGTGTTTCCTGTGTTCTCTCTCTCCGTGCTGTCAGGAGCCAGTCCGTCCTCAGCTGGGCCTTTGGATGGTGCGTGTGTGCCCGTCATAAGGGTGGCAATGATGTGTGCGGGTGTGTGTGCACGAGTGCATGCAGAAGAAAGAGAGAAAGGAACAGAGATAGAGAGGGAGTGAGAGAGGGAATGAGAGAGATGATTAGGAAGTGGGAGGTGAGAGTCTTCCATTGTCTCAGCAGTAATCTGTTCACCCACACAAATACCTCGGATGTACCTTCTTCTATATGTGAGATCTGTTTACAGTTTTCTTATTTAAGTACATCTACAAATATTTGTACATATGTGTCTTTTGGCACAAAAATATTTTGAACATTTTGGTATGTCACTTAAAACTGGTGTACTGATATATCAATTTTAAAGTACAAACATAAAAACACAGATCTATGTGTATGATAACAGTATGTAAGAGTATGTAAGACAAGACACGAATGAGCATGAGTGAGTATGGGTGTGTGAGTATAAAGGATGCGAATATTAGTGTATTAATATGAATACTAATGTGTTTAAATGAGTACAGAGTATGAGTACAGGAGTATGAATACATTAGTACAGCACAGAAAAATGTTCCTGCTCTATCAGACATACTAAACATGGTAATCAGCATATTTGAATCAGGTGTCAAAGCGCATTTGGTGGGCAGGACTCCTGCATTCTAGAACTGGACACCTCTTATGTTAAATTATGAGTACAGGAGTGTTTAAGGTATAAGAGTGTGAGTGTACTACTGAGTGCAGACGAGTACTACTACTAGTGTACTACTAACGTGTGAGTGCAAGAGAATTTCTGGAGTGTACAGGTGAGGGTACTGGTGTGTGTGTAAGGATGAGGGTAGTGGTGTGTGTGTGTGTGTGTAAGGGTGAGGGTACTGGTGTGTGAGTGTAAGGGCGAGGGTACTGGTGTGTGAGTGTAAGGGTGAGGGTACTGGTGTGTGAGTGTAAGGGTGGGGGTAGTGGTGTGTGTGTGTAAGGGCGAGGGTACTGGTGTGTGAGTGTAAGGGCGAGGGTACTGGTGTGTGTGTGTAAGGGCGAGGGTACTGGTGTGTGAGTGTAAGTGTGAGGGTACTGGTGTGTGAGTGTAAGTGTGAGGGTACTGGTGTGTGAGTGTAAGGGTGAGGGTACTGGTGTGTGAGAGTAAGGGTGGGGGTAGTGGTGTGTACTGGTGTGTGAGAGTAAGGGTGAGGGTACTGGTGTGTGCGCGTAAGGGTGAGGGTAAGGGTGTGAGGGTACTGGTGTGTGAGTGTAAGTGTGAGGGTACTGGTGTGTGAGTGTAAGTGTGAGGGTACTGGTGTGTGAGTGTAAGGGTGAGGGTACTGGTGTGTGTGTAAGAGTGAGGGTACTGGTGTGTGAGTGTACAGGTGAGGGTACTGGTGTGTGTGTAAGGGTGAGGGTACTGGTGTGTGAGTGTAAGGGTGAGGGTAGTGGTGTGTGTGTGTAAAGGTGAGGGTACTGGTGTGTGTGTGTAAGGGTGAGGGTACTGGTGTGTGAGTGTAAGGGTGAGGGTAGTGGTGTGTGAGTGTAAGAGTGAGGGTAGTGGTGTGTGAGTGTAAGGGTGAGGGTACTGGTGTGTGAGTGTAAGGGTGAGGGTACTGGTGTGTGAGTGTAAGGGTGAGGGTACTGGTGTGTGTGTGTAAGGGTGAGGGTAGTGGTGTGTGAGTGTAATGGTGAGGGTACTGGTGTGTGAGTGTAAGGGTGAGGGTACTGGTGTGTGAGTGTAAGGGTGAGGGTAGTGGTGTGTGAGTGTAATGGTGAGGGTACTGGTGTGTGAGTGTAAGGGTGAGGGTACTGGTGTGTGAGTGTAAGGGTGAGGGTGAGGGTAGTGGTGTGTGAGTGGTGTGTGTGTGTAAGGGTGAGGGTAGTGGTGTGTGAGTGTAATGGTGAGGGTACTGGTGTGTGAGTGTAAGGGTGAGGGTACTGGTGTGTGAGTGTAAGGGTGAGGGTACTGGTGTGTGAGTGTAAGGGTGAGGGTACTGGTGTGTGTGTGTAATGGTGAGGGTACTGGTGTGTGAGTGTAAGGGTGAGGGTAGTGGTGTGTGAGTGTAATGGTGAGGGTACTGGTGTGTGAGTGTAAGGGTGAGGGTAGTGGTGTGTGAGTGTAATGGTGAGGGTACTGGTGTGTGAGTGTAAGGGTGAGGGTAGTGGTGTGTGAGTGTAATGGTGAGGGTACTGGTGTGTGAGTGTAATGGTGAGGGTAGTGGTGTGTGAGTGTAATAGGTCTAATAGGGAATAGGATCATGAGTGTAAGGTTATGAGTACAGGAGTTTGTGTATGCAGGAGTGAAAGTTTAAGGGAATGGGTACAGGAGTGTGGCTATTAGGGTATGAGTAGAGGAGTGTGTGTCTGTAAGGGTATGAGTACAAGAGTGTGTGTATCAGGGTATGAGTACAGGAGTGTGTGTGTCAGGGTATGAGCAGGGGTGTGTGTGTGTGTCTCAGGGTATGAGTACAAGAGTGTGTGTATCAGGGTATGAGTACAGGAGTGTGTATTGTCAGGGTATGAGCAGAGGAGTGTGTGTGTGTCAGGGTATGAGTACAGGAGTGTGTGTGTGTCAGGGTACGAGTACAGGAGTGTGTGTGTCAGGGTATGAGTAGAGGAGTGTGTATTGTCAGGGTATGAGCAGAGGAGTGTGTGTGTGTCAAGGTATGAGTACAGGAGTGTGTGTGTCAGGGTACGAGTACAGGAGTGTGTGTGTCAGGGTATGAGTAGAGGAGTGTGTGTGTGTCAGGGTACGAGTACTGGGGTGTAAGAGCAGGGTTGGGTACTAACAGAATACGTATTATAATGGGAAAGTTATTTTACCATTAAAGAAAAAAGTCATTAGATTACTGTTACATTTAAAATGTGGTAGTTATTACCAGGATTACAACTTAAGTATCACTTACTTTTCTTTCATTTCTTACTTTTATCTTCTTTCTTTCCCCCTTTTTTAATGTCTGTCATCGTGGGAACGGTTCCCATGACTGTAGTTGCACAGCAACAGCATCAGCATCAAATGTAAATGTAGTCTGTGTTTACTTGAAGATTTCAGATGTGTGCCATGCGCTGTGTTCTTACCCTGATTGTATTTGGGTCTTTGACTGCACTCCCTTGCAGTTTGTCACTGGAAACAGACAAACATTTGTAAGCTCTGGTGCGATTCATGTCTTTCTGTGCTTTCATTAACACACATTGTAATTTGAGTGCTAATAGCTCTGTTGACTGTGAACACGCGATTTGTTTCACTTGGACATGACGTTTGTTTATTGCAAAGACAAGATCATTTCAATGTTAACACGAGATTTGTTTTTTGTCAATATGCGGTATTTGTTTCATGGGACCCAAAGTTCAAAGTTATCTTAATGAAGTTGCTTTTGTGTTTAGATGAAGATAAATCACAGATTACTGGAGTTCACACACATGTTGTGTCACGCGTTCCGTTAACAGATAATAAACTCCTACTTACAAACTGCTTTTAAAAATACTTCCCCTTCTCAGCCAAGCGCTATGCCGTTCCTGATGGAACTACTGTCTTCGGCAGAATTGTAAGACACAGGAGGCCATTATGTCCAATCATGGAACAGAATCTTTAATCAGAATATTCCAACAAAGCACCACCAGTTCGGTATGAAGAATTTGCTATTACCAACATTCCATACCTCGTCTGGGATATTTATACTGGTGGAGTCTGCCAGTCTGACAGGCGTTGAGGGCCTGGGCATTCTGCAGCAGAGGGTCTTCTATGCAATGCTGGCCTGAAGTGTGTGAGTGTATAAGTATGGGTATTAGTGTGTGTGTGTGTGAGTGTATAAGTATGGGTATTAGTGTGTGTGTGTGTGTGAGTGTATAAGTATGGGTATTAGTGTGTGAGGGTATAAGTATGGGTATTAGTGTGTGAGTGTATAAGTATGGGTATTAGTGTGTGTGTATAAGTATGGGTATTAGTGTGTGAGTGTATAAGTATGGGTATTAGTGTGTGTGTATAAGTATGGGTATTAGTGTGTGAGTGTATAAGTATGGGTATTAGTGTGTGTGTATAAGTATGGGTATTAGTGTGTGTGTATAAGTATGGGTATTAGTGTGTGTGTATAAGTATGGGTATTAGTGTGTGAGTGTATAAGTATGGGTATTAGTGTGTGTGTATAAGTATGGGTATTAGTGTGTGAGTGTATAAGTATGGGTATTAGTGTGTGAGTGTATAAGTATGGGTATTAGTGTGTGAGGGTATAAGTATGGGTATTAGTGTGTGAGTGTATAAGTATGGGTATTAGTGTGTGAGGGTATAAGTATGGGTATTAGTGTGTGTGTATAAGTATGGGTATTAGTGTGTGTGTATAAGTATGGGTATTAGTGTGTGAGGGATATAAGTATGGGTATTAGTGTGTGTGTATAAGTATGGGTATTAGTGTGTGTGTATAAGTATGGGTATTAGTGTGTGAGTGTATAAGTATGGGTATTAGTGTGTGTGTATAAGTATGGGTATTAGTGTGTGAGTGTATAAGTATGGGTATTAGTGTGTGAGGGTATAAGTATGGGTATTAGTGTGTGAGGGTATAAGTATGGGTATTAGTGTGTGTGTATAAGTATGGGTATTAGTGTGTGAGTGTAAAGGTGTGGCTACTGGAGTAAGGGAATGAGTACTAGAATGTGAGATTGTTGGCTGACCTTTATCCAAACTCTCATGCCACAGTCAGCAAAATTATCCACCAGACGATTTGACATCCTGAGGAAAATAAAGGAAGAAAAACAAGTACATTACACCCAGTGAAGCAACCGCTCTGGATGGTTTAGCAGTTTTCTTTGGTTTAAAAATGATTAAAAAAAAGAAAAAAATGCACACTCATTTAATGGTACACGACGACGTCTTCTTGCTGTGTTCAGCAGTGGCAGAGCATGGACAAACTCTCTCCTGCTTGATGTGTTTCCTGAGCAAAGGCAGGAAGTGGCAGCCTAGGGGACATGTGTACAGCCAGGGGAGACGTACATGGTGGTGTGGTGAAGGCGGAGCCTAGGGGACATGTCTAGGGCCAGGGCAGACATACATGGTGTGTTGAGGGCGGAGCCTAGGGGCATGTCTAGGGCCAGGGGAGATGTACATGGTGTGGTGAGGGCGGAGCCTAGGGGACATGTGTAGGGCCAGGGTAGACGTACATGGTGTGGTGAGGGCGGAGCCTAGGGGACATGTCTGGGGCCAGGGGAGACGTAAGTGGTGGTGTGGTTAGGGCGGAGCCCAGGGGACATGTCTAGGGCCAGGTCAGACGTACATGGTGTGTTGAGGGCGGAGCCTAGGGGACATGTCTAGGGCCAGGGCAGACGTACATGGTGTGGTGAGGGCGGAGCCTAGGGGACATGTCTGGGGCCAGGGGAGACGTAAGTGGTGGTGTGGTTAGGGCGGAGCCTAGGGGACATGTCTAGGGCCAGGTCAGACGTACATGGTGTGTTGAGGGCGGAGCCTAGGGGACATGTCTAGGGCCAGGGCAGACGTACATGGTGTGTTGAGGGCGGAGCCTAGGGGACATGTCTAGGGCCAGGGCAGACGTACATGGTGTGTTGAGGGCGGAGCCTAGGGGACATGTCTAGGGCCAGGGCAGACGTACATGGTGTGTTGAGGGCGGAGCCTAGGGGACATGTCTAGGGCCAGGGGGGATGTGGTGGGCTGCCGTCGCTTCCAGCTACTGCTTTCTCACCTGTTTTAAAAATAGAGACAAAGAGGTCGCAAAGCTGAATTAATGATATGATTATAGTGTCCACTTAATGTTGGTTACCATGGCACCAGCTGTGCAGAGATGATCATCTGAGCTGGACCGTGATTGGCAGTGTATCAGCTGCCTTTATTTTTGCTCACAGGCTGAATACTCGAGAATCATAATTACGAGTTAGGCTATTAGAAACCATTCAGGGGTTGGTTAATTTTTTTCCCCACTAATTCCCTCCTAAAACATTTTAGCTAGTTGTCCTTCATCGTTGTTGTATGAATGACTAGATCAAAAAAAAAAAGGGGTGTGCATGCATTCGTGTGGGCATGAGGTCATTCGAGTTCCCCATTATCCATTTAAGCCCAGAGAAAAAGGATGAATCTGTATGAAGCTCAAGGCCACAGAGAGAGAGAGAGAGAGAGAGAGAGAGAGAGAGAGGCGAGGTGGTGGGAGGGCGGGGACACATTGGTGACCAGGAGCCATCTTAAAAAGCTTTTCTGCCGTTTAATGTACCTCCCTGTCAAAGTGTTCAATTAGGACTATAGCACATCAGAACACTCAAAGCCAGGCATGGGAACTGAATAATATTTGAAAAGGGGAGACATCATTTTTGCTTTAGAGTGCAAATGAAAAGACACACACCACAAAGCAGAAGGGACCATACACCTTGAACTAATACCTCCAATCCTTTCCCTTTTCTTCCAAGACCCGATCTTTTCGTTTTTGAAAAATGACCTCATCGAAATGTAAAACACAGCCTGACGCCGGCCGCGTGTGCTTTACCCGTCTGCGTGAGACGCCCGACCTCAGCGTGTGAGACAAGCCAGGAATCCTTCTTTATTTCCAACATTAATTTGTTCCAAATCGAATCATGCACCACTCTGTGCTGTTGAAGAACACAGTGACACAAGCCCTCGGTCAGACCTGTTAAAACGCGGTAAAACACGGCAGCCCTAACACAGGGTATGCGCAGTCATACAACTGGGGGGAGAAAATTAACATCCCATACTAACTGTACAGGTAGTATTATAGATTATAGATTGATGCTGATCAACTGTGCTGCAGTCACTGTACTGTCTTGGCTCATGTGGTTTTGTCACTTGATCACACCCATTTTCTTCCCACTCTCTTTGGGGTGCTGTTGAAATATTTGCCATGGCTTTGCACCGATACACAGACACACATGAACACATCTGCACTCCAAAACAGCCTCTCTCTCTCTCTCTCTCTCGTTCTCACTCACGTACTGGTCTTCCTCCTGAACTCTGTACCATCTTACACACAGAGACACACTCAAAAACAACAACCTCACCCCTTCCTCTATCTCAGCCCCTCACACACACACACACACACACACCCTTGCTCCCTCTCCTGCAAGGGATCTTTTGTTTTGTCCTGAGCCAGTTGAAAGAACCCCTGTGATCCTGCGCATGTGACCGTCGTCTGGAGGACCTGCTGTGGAAGAGGACGTCTCTGCGCCTGCTGTCCCAGCCCTGCCTGTGGAGCTGGGGCGCACTGAGCTTGTAGAGGTCAGAGCCCCGCCGGTGCTGTGGCCAAAGGAGGAGCTCTGCCAGAACGCTCCCAGGGGCAGGGAGGAGCGGGAGAGACGGAGAGAGAGAGAGGGGGGGGGGGGGAGGGGGGAGAGAGAGAGAGAGAGAGGGGGGAGAAAGAGAGAGATAGAGGGGGCGAGAGAGAGAGGGAGAGAGAGAGAGAGGGGGGGGGGAGAGAGAAAGAGAGAGGGGGAGAGAGAGAGGGGGGAGAGAGAGGGAGAGAGAGAGAGAGAGGACACTCATCTGACCCAAAGCAGATCCTAATTTCAAGGGAATTCCAAACTTCATCACACACACACATAGACACACACACACACACACACAGACACTCAAGCACATGTATACACAAACACCTCTATTACGGATGCAAAACCCACTGATGTCATTTTGATGTCTTTGATAATTAGCATATTTTTCATCTTCAATGAGAACAGCACATAAAAAAAGAGTTTTGAAATGATGAAAAAATCTACATTTAATTTAAGGTACATTTAAATACTGATTAAAACATTTTATTTTAATATATCAATATCACAAATCAAGGTAATTATTGTAATGGCAATAATCAGCAGAATGTCAAAGGTATAATATAGCGATTATGCTTCTATTTTGAAAATTAGTTTGATTTTTAAAGCTATCTTTTAGCATGGGCTTGTATGGAACATATCACACACAGTAGGTTGCCAGGTTAAAAGGCACATCTACTATGTTACTGCACCCGTAGACTGCTAATCTCTTTTGGGCAATTCTGTGAACAGTCAGAGCAAGGTGATAATGACACCTGGGTCATGGGTTTGATTCCCAGAGTGCACACACACTGTCATACCAGGAATGCCGTTTAAAAAGTCTAAATGTACTCGGAAGATAATTGACTGACAATAACTTGTCTTGTTCTTTGCACAAAAATAACCCATGACCACTTTAACGGGCAGGAGATGTGTGTGTATTTGTGTATATGATTGCGTATCTATAAATGCATGCTGTATTAATAAGTGTGTGTAGGGTCCAGGAAGCCAATGAAGGTCAACACACTGTGCTTAGGGTCCAGGACTCTAGTGCAGTCAGTGAGCTGGTTTCAGAGTACAGTGCTGGTGGCACTGGTGGATTACAACTTACAACAGACGGTAAGATGTATGGAAGCCTATTAGGTCCCGTAATACTGTGGGTGTACTTAATATAGCACTGCGTGTATTCACGATTTATCCTAGTGTACCGCAGCTGCAGAGTGGGCAGGAGGGATATAGTATCCAGTTCCCCTCTACCATGTCTGCTAGCGTCTGGGTGTCGTCGTGCTAGCATGCTAGTCCTGCCTGTACAGGAGAGTGCAAGGCCCCAGAGAGCATATACATGCAACACACACCCAGTACACTTGCACTACTTAACCACAAATCAATATGATACCACATAACAGTGTGTGTGTGTGTGTGTGTGTGTGTGTGTGTGTTTGCATGCACAAGTTCCTGATTTATCAGTCATTAGATTCGGGTCTGTCACTTTAGTTCGGCTATGATGCTCATTTGTAGAAATGTGCTTGAGTGATTGCTCACTGCTTAACAGATCAGGCGTGAGAGACAGGCGGACACATGCTCATACAGCCTCATTTTAAGACAGACAGCTATAGGATCGTCTGTCTGTCTGTCTCTCTCTCTCTCTTTTTCTCTCTTCCCCTGCTCTTCTTTCCATTTCACAGCCTGTGACCACTCTCTCATTACTCTGTCTCTCTGTCTCCCTGTCTCTCTCTCTGTTTTGCTCTCCTTCTCTGTCTGTCTCTCATTACAGCCACCCCTCAGTGTGTGCGCTTAGGGTGCCAGTGTTGCTCCAGAGCATAGCGGGAGTGGAGGAGGTCGAGGATGTCAGCGCAAGATAAACACCAGTACAGTCAAGTGGCTGAGAGAGAGAGACAGAGACAGAGAGTTAGAGAGAGACAGAGAAACAGAGAGAGAGGAACAGTAGGGCCGATTCTCTGGGCTGACGTCTGTTCCTCTGATCAGCGTACTATGAGAGCTGTGTGGGCAGTTTGGTTGTTCAGTACAGCCACTCTGCTCGCTCTGATTTTCCCCACACCTCCTTTCCCTCTACACTCTCCTGCGCTGCAGCACACCCTCCCTCCGCTGAACTCCCTTTCCTCCTGCTTTAGAGTCCCTGTCACTGTCTCTCCCCTCAGCTCACACTCCCACAGCTTCCAAGCAAGTTGGTCTCCTGATCCTCTGGCCAGTTTTAGCACTGTACCTACTTAATGCTAAATGTCAGCTTGGCAAACACCCACTCTTTAATTCTGTTAATGTATTAGCTTCTCCAAACCTACAATGCTTTCCCCCATTTTCTTTCCATATAACTGTATAGATTTCGCAGTGCTCCACTATCTCTCTCTCACTCTCTCTCTTTTTCTCTCTTTCTCTGTTAGGTTGAGACATCTGCTTGTGAGAGGAGATCTGATGGCTAGAGGGTGGTGTGTGAGTGTGAGTGTGTGTGTGTGTGTGTCTGTCTGAGTTGAGGAAGGAGGGCTGACAGAGAGAGGCCATATCAGTGCCGTATCACACCTAATTAATAAAGCCGGTCTGTGCTAATTAAAAAAGTGTGATTAATGCCACTGCCAGGATGCGTGGCACACTGTGGTGCCGAGTCACAGATCTACTGCCATGTAGAGTAAACAGAGAGCGAGAGCGAGAGAAAGAGAGAGAGAGAGACAGAGACAGAGAGAGAGAGAGACAGAGAGAGAGAGAGAGACAGAGAGAGAGAGAGGGCGCGCTCTGGCATGAAAAGGAAAGAAAAGCGAGGTCTTTGGACTACAGGTAAAAACGCTAAAAAAAGAAACTGTGAAATACAAATAAAAAGTAGCAAATGAAACACACGATAGCCTTACAGTGAACAGCTCTTCAGTCCGCGCTGTTCACATCACAGCTTCCCATAGAGCAGCTTGCAAGAAACACCAACATCAGAGAGTGTGTGTAAACGAACCGAAATAGCCGGGCTCAAGCACAGCAGCTCTGGCAAGCGTGCGAACTGTGTCTATATGACTTATTTCCCAAAAGCATGGTTAAAAATATCCATTCTGCTTCTATTTCCTTTAGGAAAAATATCCGAACCAACCCTGCGTTCGGCCCAGCGTCCTATCCGTTACGCATCTTTAGTGTCATCTACCTAGAAAGTCCCACCATTCGATGGTCACCATGATTCATCATGGAGGTCTGCATCTCAAAGCCAGCTTGCATTATTAAAAGGGCTAAAACAGGGCCAGGGCCATTAGTTAGTCTGTTAAGAGCCGTGAGCTGGGCAGGCCGTGGTTTTCTGCTTCTCATTGGGGTAAACATTTGTTCCAGTTGTAGACGCTGTGCAGCAGGAACATGAATCAGGGACGAGAAGCGGAAAGCTCTGTGACAGCTGCAGCTCATTACCGCCACTATTACAGATATAGGGGGCTGCAGGGGGAAATTCCTCCTTCCAGGGAAAGCGTTCCTGTTTACCATACGGCAGCACGGATCAGGATCCGCACAAGGAGATGCGAGGCAATCGCACACAGACTAACGCGCACACGCGCGTGGAAACACACACGCAGATGTGCACATGCACACAGAAACACACACAGATGCACATGAGCATGCATACACATATTCGCATAGACTCATACAGCAAACCCACACTGATGCACACACACACACACACACACACACACTGGCATTTCAGCATGCTCCCATACGCAAGGTTTTTGTCGGATTTATACTGAAACGCACCCACACATACTAGCTATCTCTCTTATGGCATGTGTCCCCCACCCCAAACATTAAGTGTCCTTTTACACTCACTGTTTGTGTGCTTGTTTGTATGCAAGTATGCGGAAAAGGTACATAGTACTGTACCACCACTGAGATTTCTCTTCCCCTCTTTCTCACTCACACACACACACACACACACACACACACACATATGCACAGTCTCCCACATGCTCCCTCAATCAGGCATGTCTGACTCAGCTTTGGCCCTTACGTCATTTGGCCCAATCAGGCGCAGTTACACTGGCCCATTACAGAGGAAGTCACTCTGTTTTTCTTGGTCACGTTTTTACACATCCAGTAAGGACGCTTGTTCTTTTCTAATCAGTCTTATTCAGCTGAACCTGTTCCTTTCCTCCTAAGACCATGAGTGATTCTTAGAATATTTCCATCCCACTGCCGTTTCAGGAGTCTTGGCTTTCGCTTCACATTCAAGCAATTAACATATGGAACACAATACACAGCGTTTGCTCCAACGTTGTACAGTTTCATGATCAACAGCCAAAATATGCAAAGCTGCACCCCCACCACTCTTAGCAAACAATCGCTTCAAAACTAATACTACGTCTTCAGGCCTACCACTGGCAGCTCACGATAACAGTGCTCCTTCACCATTAGAAAACAGTGCTGCTGTAAACACTTAAACACGTCCGCTTCCTGTTTTCTAGGGCGACGCTCAGACTGAGCTCTGGGGTGTGTTTTGCCCCCCCCCCCCTCCCCGAACGCCTCGCAGGTGGGTCTGAGGGCTCCTGAGGGCCTCAGCTGAGGTGGCGGGTTAATGTATTCATTTCTTAGTCGGCCCTGAGCAACAACATAAATCAAGGGCCACCGCAACAGCACCTCACGCTTCGACTGGCCCCGCCCTTTTTGACCTCTGCCAATTTTTGTCTCATTCCGCTTTAACTTTGTAGATCAGACTTTAATTTTGAAGCGGGTCGGTGGGACAGTGATGAATAGGGAACGTCACGCGGAGCTTAAATTACCCTCTCCCTGGTGGCAGGGGATCAGGAGGTGCTGGATGCAGGAAAGGCAGTGGGGGGGGGGGGGAGGTTGGCGGGGTGGGTGCTGGTGGTAGTAGTGGGTAATGGGCGGGGGGGTCCTCCGTGACCTAGTAACAGACAAAGAGGGCTGCTCGGCACTTGCCCTCTCAACCCTGAAAGCTAGCACACCCAGCAAGCATTAGGGGAGAGAGAGAGAGAGAGAGAGAGAGAGAGAGAGGGATCAGTCCACCCCCTACCCACTAAAGTTTGACTTCTTTTGGAAGGCTTATGTCTTAGTCCAGAGACGGACGACACACTTTGCTGATAAGAGTCCATTTAAAGGGTTTCTTTTTCACAGGAGTAGTACTGAACAACAAGTGTTCAGTGCTAATGGTTCAGTCAGAAGTGAGGCGCAGAGGTATGATAAGAGTCCTGTGCCTATTATTTTTTATCAGAGGTAGATTCTCTTTTACATTTCATGTTCATTTCCATATAGGTATTGAATAGCTTGCCTTTAGATTAATGATAAAATAATAACCTATTTAAGAGGTTAAAATGTGTTATTTAAAGAATTTGGTGGGACTTTGATTAATTAAACTTTAGTGGCCTTAAATCATATCGTATAGGAGCTATAATGGAAGTCCAGACATAAAAGGTATAATGAAGAGAACAGGACAACAACAACAACAACAATAACAGCAACATAAATAATAATACTAAAAATTAAATGTATATTAATAATAATATTATTAATAATACATAAATGGGGCAAATAAATTGTAAGAAGGTGTTTAAGTATATTTCCAAAAGGTAGCAAATTTTGCTCCAAGATGAGTCAATGTTTCCCCAGCTCTGGAAGAGATCCACTCTTGCTTGCGCACCAGAGCTTGGCCTCCTTACACACACTACTGGGAACAAGTGTGCCGTGAAGATGTGCTGAGCAGGAGAGAGGATTCTCTTCGCCAGCGCGAGCACCGTGAAATCTCCCCTGCTTTCAGACTCGGAAATGTCCTCCAGCCTTCTGTAACAACCCACCCCACCCCCCCGTACCCCCCACCCCGTCATTGTCTCTATTTTCATTCACTAACCATCTTTTCTGTCACCGAGTACAAGTACAGTATATCGCAAGTTCGTCTGACTCTTCAAACCAAATGATGTAGATTTCTCACCCAAACCCAGCGCACTGAGGTTTCGCTTAGATATCGCGTGACCCCGGCGTGGCGCAGATGCCTACGTCGCCATCTCGAGAGTCTATTGAGAGTTTGGCCCCGGGGGAGGGCGATGGTCACAGCAGCAACAATCATTAACCTTTATGCGTAAGAAATGTTATCTCATCCAGCGGGCTTTTGCAAGCCTCTAGCGTGTGCTTGAATGAAAGCGAGACTGTGGCACGCTCTTGACTGTCCGTTAACGAAGATGCCCCGAATCCTTCTGTGTCCTCCACTGGCTAATTACTGAAGCGCTCCACATGCAACCGGCCAGAAAATATCGATTACATCGACCTGCGCTTTTCTATAAAACTCTTCTGTACAGGTGTAGTAGGCTAAATAGCTAACAACAGCGTCTTCGGTAGTCATTCATAATAAAACTACATTAGCCAATGGGTGTAGTTCACTAAAAAGCGATCAACACAATTATTCGTATTATTCTTCTGCAATTATTTGTACTATAGCTGGCTGCGAAGACCAAGCAATTTAGAGCGGACCTTATTTTCAAAATATGGACTGAAAATGAGTATGGACTAAAACCGACGGGGTATTAATTACCAATCTGAGGAGCTCACCGATTACCGTGAGGCTTCGTTAATCAAAGGACAACACAGATAACGATTAAATGTTTGCTATAACTTACCTTTAATTTCACTTGAATTCCAAATGATGCAAAATGTAGCTAAAGAGAATTCCGAAACCAAATAATTCACTTTACGTCGAGGCCTAATTAGTTGCATTGTCTTGCAATTTAGCTGTTCAGCTTGGTAAAGACCCGCTACTCAGATGCGAGGAGACGAGATAGTTTTCAATGAAAGTTTCACTACAACGTGAAACCTAAGGGCGACTAATCATGAATGTAAAGTACTTACTGTTATGCTGAGGTTCATAATATCGGTTAGGCCTTTCCCTCTACTCACCTTACATGTTACTAAATAGGGCCCCTTTTCCCCAAACCATCGTAGTGTTAAGATCATCTTAAATGAAAGTGGTCAGTGTAATACTTGCTCTACCATTTAAATTCGGTCTTTGTTTTACAATGCTTTTGGACAACACAGCACAGGCTGTTTCCTAACTGCAGCTTTGATGTGTTCCTCCCAGACACTGCGAATACGTTATGTGGACCTCACAATAGGTTACGCTTAATTAAATATCAGGGGTTGCGTATGGCCGGAATTATTTGTAAAAAGCAGTCTAGTGCAGCCTGATGGTTGTATAATTTAGCAATAGATAATTTCAAGTCCTTTGTTCTGTGCTGACTGATCTCAAAACAGCACATATGCACTCGATCCATCCACCCAGTCCAATAGTTCACCTGAAGTACTTCAGTCGTATTATAGAAAGGTAAAAAGCTTGGAAAATTACCTTAAAAAGCAAACGGTTATTAAATGTGAACATGGGTCTGCACAGGACAGTGACAGCGAGCCTAGATTTTTTTCTTTTACATTCTGTGCCATTTAACCCACTTCAGTGTAGTCTACTAACAAAATCTGAATAAAGAATACATTTGTTAATTATTTTAACTTTCATAAACAAATGAATCCGATATGACTATGTATATTCTCTTCTATTTAGAATTACTTTTGAAATTCAAACGCTATATTATTTATTTATTTATTTATTTTTTTAGAGGGGGGGGGGGGCGGATGTGAGGAAAATGACACACAAATACAGCGCTGGAGTTTCGTTTGCTCGCTTGCAGTAATATGTTTGACAGATGTAACCGATCCACTTTTGAAATATGTAACTAGTTGTAGTTTATTGCAAACGGAGAAAAAGTTCTTAACCTTCATTAATCAAGTGATTTGATTGTCTCTAATTAGGCTATTTTGTCACAACAGTAAGAATAAAAAGGTTATGTTTCTCTGTGGCCAATCAGACTCGCCAAGGGGGGAAACATAAATAAATTAACAAAAACCAAACAAGTAAGGAGCGCATACTTTTCAAAGAGAAGCCCTTGTGCGCACGAGAAGGCATTAAACAGTGTGTGCCGGGGCAGCGAATAATTGCTGCGTGTGAATATTTTATTGAATGTAGGGATGTGATTAATTCCCGCTGTTTCATCTCCAGTCTGCATCGGACACTTGAGCAGCCATTACAAAGTCAGATTATAGAACCTGTGGTATCTGGAATGTTTTTGTAAAGTCTTATTAATTTATCTTACTTTACGCAACTGAGCTCGTCAATTAAAAAGGGAGGGGAGAGAGAGAGAGAGAGAGAGAGAGAGAGAGAGAGAGAGAGAGAGAGAGAGAGAGAGAGAGAGAGAGAGAGAGAGAGAGAGATTGGGAAACCTTACAGACTTCAGCGAAATAATTGTTGGTCTGGAATATTCTATACAACTCCAAATAAATTAAAACTTGTGTCCGTTCTAAAATAAGCCAGAAGACTAAATGACCACGCCTACTAAAACTATACATGCGTTCTAACATACTGCAACAAGGTAAACTGAAGAAAATGTGTTATGGTGAAATTCTGAAGTATCGTACAATATGCTAACTTAATAGTATGCTCAGAACCGTTCGTTGTTGAATATTTTCACAGAAAGCTCCTGTTACCTACTTCATCTAGAGGACTTTTTTCTCTACAGATATGAGTTCCACCCTAGCTATACACTAATTTAAATTTCCCATGACCGAAATGACACTCTAATAATTATTTATGGCCTAAACGTTTTTAACAGCATCTCCTAAGTTAGTTGTCTGAACAGAAAGGACAACAGAAAGCCATTAAAAAATATTCAACTTTATAAGAAGATGATTCAAGAGGACATATTACTTACTTTTTTATCATTATTTCAGCCTGTTTTTAACGTTTTTTGCCTTGTGTGTACCCTGACTACAAAAATGTCATGTACAGTAAACTTTCATTGCATTAGTCTTTGGTCATTAATAACTGATTACATGAGAATCGTATGGTTAAGAAAAAAATCCCGATTACCATAGACTTGATAGGAATAAACTTTCTGATTTAAAGAGACTTTAAAATATAGACTTAAGTTATGTGTTGAGAGAGTTTCAAATATAATTTCTAAAACATATAAATAAAAAAGCCCAACCCATGTCTTTGATTCAACTACTTTTACAAAGTCATTTTTATTTTGTGGAAGCATTCAGACACAACATAATGCAACTTTCTACACCCCTTCAAAAATAACCCACTGAGATGATATCAGTGTATGTTTACCTTCCAAATTAAACTAATATTGAGAATACGAATATTGAATATTATTTTAGATTTTAGTTACATAAATAGTACATACTTTTAATGACTTTTAGTGGTTTGCTAAGGCCTCAGGCCTAAAGCCTCCATAAGTATTTTACATGCATCAAAATGTCACTTGACACTGATGCTTTCAAACGGCAGTAATACATATTGGCGATAACTCCATAGAGCCATACATAAACACAGGGTGCATATAATGGGCTATAGAAGCACAAATTGGGGGAAAATCCTTCATCTTACAATACCGAGATAAGTATCATACCTTTGCTTTATTGTACGTCAAGCTCGCCGTTTTAGTCAGCTGAGAAATATATTTTACTTTAAAATCCATAAACGTTTAACTGATATTTAGCTTTACATTTTACACAATCAGAAGTCAACACGTAGACGTCAGATACGGGAAGGTGCTGAAAGATATTGCGCGCTCGTGTTCAAACACTCTAGTGCGTTCTCTCTCTATTTCTCTCTCTGTATCTCTGTCTGTCTCTCCCTCTCTCTCCCTCTCTCTCTCTCTCTCTGTAGTTTCTATTACACACACATGAAATTATCATGTCTTTATCATATAAGTGGTCAAATGTCGGTAGCATTTTCTCCACACCAAAAACGTTTCTCTAGTCTTATATCAGTTGTCTATTGATGTTTATTTGCGCATTTGTTTAAATATTAAGCATTTTAGCCTACACCATTATATATATATATATATATATATATATATATATATATATATATATATATATATATATATATATATATATATATATATATATATATATATATATATATATATATATATACATATATATATATATATATATATATATATATATATACATAAGTAGAACAGTAAAGCAGCGAAAGTACAGTTCGCTTACAGTACGAATAATGGGTTTAATCAAAGACCAACGTATTAACGGATTTGCAACTTTTATGCATTTTAATAGTTTCACAGTTAGATATTTTGTTATTTATTTAGGCTTTGTATTTTGTTGTTAATGTTATCGATTATAGCATTAAGCGCTGTTATGAGCCTAAACTTCCAGATGTGCTCGTAAATTTATCATCAAACAATGTAGTGAACATACAGATTAGCCTACACACATTTTGAACTTTCAACTTATCACACAATGCAGACTAAAACGAGAGAACAAACTTTCTTGTGACATTTGGGTACAGATAAATGCGATAATATGTCCATATTTGACTATCACACTTGAATACACTTTGGTAAGAGGACTTAAAGGTAAACTTCTTTGTCGACAAATGCTCTTTCACTATCCTAACCATTCTCCTCTTTCCTAGTGTAGCCTGTATAGAAAATAAAGCAGTAGCAATGTGTCAGCAAACACACAAAACAAACACTGATTACTGTTATTATGCACTACGTACCTAGTTACTAACTACAATCAAGTAAAAACAAAAAAAACAACACGTCTACAGGCAGGAAGAGGAGTAGCGGCAATGCGCCGCTAATAAATACGAAACTAAAATAATTTCATTATTAAAGTTAAAAAAAATCCAGATATCTAACAAATAAAGCATATTGTTCAAAATGAGAATTCAATCGTAGTCAAATCGACTTCGTGCGGAGAATCTCTGAGTTAGTAATGTGGTGTCTATGAAGAAGCCATTGTCGTTGCAAATGTGCAGCGTGTGTGACACTGATGGATGCGCCAATGCTTAGACGGACAGATGCTTGGGCGGATCTAACGGCATGCAGTGCTCTAGCGGCACACACAGCGAGATTGGGCAAAAACATCCCGAATCAGTGAAAGACTGCTCTTTCTCGTCCCCCCCGCAAGGCTGGCGCACGGAACGGAGATTCTGGTCTTATCGAACGACACGACTCCCTTGCCCCTTCCAAGGGGCTCAATACGACTCCTTTTGCGGTCCGTTTTGGTCGACTATTGACTTACATGAGAGGAGACGCCACGGGAGAGCGCAGAACGTGGACTTGAACACATTCGGTAGAAGAAGAAGCGGTAGCTGACAACTCACCGTCTACTTGTAAGAGAGAAAATAATTCGTGCCCCCTCTCAACGTAGTCTTTCTAATATAGAACGGATCAGAGTATTCTGATCTAAAATATAACGTAAAAATGCGGACAACTTATCCACTTCTCTGTTAAGTTTACAGTGTACTCTAACTTTGTCATACAGCAGTGCCATAATCTGTCTTAACCTTAACGTTTAACGTTTGCACAGGTCCAAAATCTTGATGATGGGCATATTTGGAGAATTTTGATCTTACCGTTTAAAAAGCCAAAGCTCCTTTCCGTTCTGCGCTGAGCAAAATATCAAGGAACGCGTTTGATACGGATTTTGTGTCAGACATTACAAGCGAGAAAGGCATCTTGGAGCTAGGAAGACACGTCTGCTTCGCTGTTGCCGTTTTTAAATACCTGCTATGAGCCACACAAAGAAGGAGGAAAAGTGCTATTAGCGGCCAAGAAAGTGTTTGGCAATAGCTACTGATCCATGGTCGCGCAGCAGCTGAGGCGCAGCACGAGTCCATCCCCTCCTTCTGATGAGCATTATTACAACAAGGAATACCCAATCAAACACGTATCTCATCGATTCGGACCACTCTCAGTGGATTTTGAAGGCGCTTGGACAAAATAAGCGAACGAGCCAGCGCGCGGGCGACAAGTCTGTCCATCTCTTCCTTCAACCTTTGTCCTTTTCTCCATTCGCTTATTGTAAGAAAAGATGGACATTTGAAGAGACGGGAGTCTTGGACTCTTTGGGATTTTCACCGAATGGTATCGGCGACGCACTGAGACTATCCTGCCGCTCTTTAAATTGCATGCGATTACTAGGATCGGATTCCTCATGGATAACGCAGTTAATCAAACGATTGAGTAAGTATGCTTTGGTGTGCACATTAACACCATTGTTTACTACTGATAAATCGAACTGAGCCTTATAGTGTATTACAGAGGCGCGAGTTTACGCTCATGCAGCATTTTATCTTTGTACAAATCCCCTCCGTTGTTTATTTGATATATGTATTTTTCTTAATGTCAGTCGTTGAACTGGCATAGTCTATGTGTGTGAACTGGTACTTTACTAATAGTATGCATTGTGTGGGGCTGCGGTAGGGAGAGAGTGAGAGAGTGAGAGAGAGAGAGACATATGCCTACCTTCCTGACAAGAGCTAGCTAACCATTCGAGGTGTAAGGAGTTAATGTGACAGTGCTTGATGTTTGCCCCTGTTTGCAGACTTTGAGTGACGCGATCATTTCGTTTTCCTTTAAGCTTGCCTGTTGCAGCTTCCAACGCGGAGTGAGAGTCGCATTGAGGCAGAGGCATTTTTTTCTCCCACCGTACTGCTCGTCTTTCCGTGATATCCAAGCCGAGCGGAGGAGAGCGAAAGAGAAAAAAGCCCGCTTCTTCTTCTTCTTCTTCAGCTTTGCATCTACCCATTTTCTTCCCCGTTTGAAATTTTTGTTTGAAAATTGACGATCTATGCCAGCCTTCTGAAAGCGCCCCGGGTACCGTGTAGGGAAGCGCCGCTATCACAGAAGAGCGGAGCAGCCCGGAATCTCTGGGGCGAGGAGAGAACTCTTCAGAACCCTTAAAAACAAGCATGCCGAGGAGAAAACAGCAGGCGCCGAGGCGCTCGGCAGGTACGGTCCTCTTCATTTACTTGTTGTTCCACCTCCGTTTCTGTTACGACTGCTGCAGTATTTCCATTTAGCTTACACTACCTTCGATGAACACCGATAGTGTGTGCGCATAGGCTACATTGTGTGATCTGGAAATATCCAATGCGTGATTTCTCGACACGGATGATTGAAATGTATACGAAAAGTTTGCTTTTTTCTTGTGTTTGAAAGCATGGCGTCTTTTAAAAAAAAAGTAGTTATCAGGCATTTCAGACTGTGTTATGCCAGTCAGGGAGCAGTGTATTTTAAATGTAACAAACACATGGAAATTATATTTAATTATAGGGTATGATATTGACCAGCTATTTTTTTCTTTGTATTTTTGTTTGTTTATTTATTTTCAAACTTTGACTGACGTTATAGCAGTTGTGTTAGCGGTTTTGTTTAATAGAATACAGTGATTTTTTCAGCTTTTAGGGCAATACTTTGACCAGGAAGGGTGACTGGCAGCCCACTGTTAGCTATCAGATTCAGCCAAGTCAACTTCAGCTGTGATTGTTCTCTCTTTAACCTGTTTTATACTAGTCCTTCCTTTCCTCTCCTCGTAAGGCGCAGATATTGACTCCATGAATTAGAGATCTATAAAGAAGCGTAGCAAGAAAGAGCTTTGGTGTCAGCTGACTGTCACGACTCCCTTTGATGCTCGAATTCGCTGTTTTGAGGATTTTGTGCACAAACATTTAATCAAAAAATGCCTTTCGACTAGATTTTTTTTCCTGCGCTTTTACCCCCCGACCACTTCTGGGAAAGACTTAAAGATAATTTCGCAAGCGAACCCAGGGAGTACGTGGACTGGAAGAGGGTTTTAATGGACAATTGCCATCTTTGATTTGACGGCTGATTGATTGCCTGTCATCTGCCTTGTCTTTGATCTATTCATTCCCGATAAACATCAATAACTCACTCCCCTGGCAACACCAACACACGTGACGTCACGTCTGCTCTGACAACTACCCATTAAAACATCTTTAAGTGATCCTTTCGTGCTTTCTCACATAGCCAGTTCACAAGGCCGTGCTTTCGTTTTGTTAACTCAACACTAACAAATACAGGACAGTGGCCATTTCCACACAAAACTCCTGTAATATAGGTAAAACATGTATCTTTAACGACACCAGTTCTTTGTAGAATCTGATTAAATATCTGATAGGGAAAATTATTTCCTCTTTATTGTTTTAAGTTGCTTAAAGTTACAGAGGTCAGCCTACACTACGATGATAGTGTATAGCAACTTATTCAAATATTTTTAGGAAGGTAGGAAGGTAAAAAAAAAAAAAAAACTTGTTGAGAGGTGAGGACAAAGATATGTAGTAAATACAGTCCTATGTCTGGCTGTGCTTTGACACCCATGCTTAAATGAATTCCCCCCAGGAGGATAACTGTTGTGGGCGCGTAGACTCTCAGTGCATGTGCCACAGAATGATATGTAATGGCAAAGCCTGATAATATGAGTAGACAAATGTACTGAAATATCTGAAATGGGCTACGTGTTAAGCTGTTAACAGTCCGCTTTTGTATACCTGAACGCAGACACAATAACTAGGAAGATCAATGCAGTGCTGTGCTAACATACTGGCTAGCGTACTGTAAATGAGTTCAACCTGTATACACACATGATAACACACTATCACTGTCGATACACACGCACACACACACATACACATACGTACATACACGCAGCTGGTATGAAAAATGCTACTAATAGCCTAATCTGGAGACGGAAGAATGGTTTGCTCCATCAGTCGGACCCGTCAAGGCAGCTTTGTTTCATATTTGATTTAATTGTCTCCCCCTTGACAGCCACATTCATCAACGGCTCTAATGGTCAATCAGAGCTTGGCAGAGTGAGTGCTCCCCCCCAAACACACGCAGACACAGCAGTACCAAACTCCCACCCTCATATGTTAGCCCTGAGTTTTACTTTATCAAAATGCTTTGGCCTAATGGACACGGCGGAGAGGTGGAGGGAGGGATCGAGGGAGGCGAACGAGGGATGGCTGCAAGCCTTCTCTTTTCAGAGGGGTGAGAGGAAAAAAAGGATTCAGGCATTTATGCCTTTGATGAGCGGATGAAGACAAATACAAGAGCAGTCTGAGAGGCCTTTTTTTTCTCCAGACGAGGCAGCTTCCTGTGATTTTTTTATGCTACCCCCAACCCTACGCCCCTCCTCTCTCTCTCTCTCTCTCTCTCTCTCTCTCTTTCTCTCTCTCCCTCCCTCCATCTCTCTCTCCCAGCAGCCCTCACAGCTGCAAGTTATAAGGTTGACGACTGCACCATGGCATACAAAGAGTGATGACAAATTGATTGCGCCGTCGTGATGGAAAGAGCAGAGGAAAGATGGCAGATGATGGGCCCTGATTAGGAACTTTGGGAAATCCAGTCCCCTGCAACCTTGAGCTTTGCATGAGAACATTTCACCCTCCCTTGCTTTTCTGCATTTCTCTCTTATTTCTCTCTCTCTCTCGCTCTGTCTCTCTCTCCCGTACTTTAGGTCTAGAAGGCCCGTTCAGCCGTAGAAAAAGAAAAGTTGTTTTGCCAGCTTCATTAGTGTTCACCTAATTAGCTGTGAAGCTGATGGATTCCTGACAGGCCTAATGATTGGAGATGACAAGCTCCACACACTGTCATCCAGGCCAATTAGGTTTGCAGCTAGTTTGATGTAATCAAGTTGATATTACACAGTGCTCCATGCCTTTAGAGCATGCTCTAACTCAATTTGCTGCTGCAGGTGACAAATGGGCCTGCGTACCTGCGTAATCACGTTGGCTAGAACAGGCTTCTCCGAACGGTCAGGAGGAGGAGATCAAGAACACTGGCCAGGCAGGACGGATATCTACACAACGTAGCAAAAGAAAAATAATGAGAAAAAAAACAAACAAATCAAAAAGCCGTGAGCGGTGTTTACGTCAGCAACAGTACAGTATAATGGACTTTTGTGTATCTGCATTCGCATATTTGTAGTTTGCGATTATTTGTGGTATGATGTTCACTTGTTTTTCTCTGCCCCTGTTTTTTTTCTAACACGCTCTCAGACACTACTCTCTCTGTCTAGCCAGGGTGATTTTTTTTTCCCCCTTTTTTTTTCTCCCACAATGCCCTCCTCCATTCAGGAGCAGACAATGGCGTGTACACCATGTTTTTGTTCACAGGCTTCAAAGCTTTGCTAGACCAAACATATCAATTGTTTTGGGGAGCCTGAGAGAACATCAAACATCAAACTTTCCCCGTGCTCGCTCTTGTCTGTCTTGGTTTTCATTACTTCAGCCGGGCACCTCGTCCTGCAGGTGCATGGAGCCAGAGCGGGCGGTCCCTCAGCGCGCCGGCCAGCGGGCTAGACTGCGCTCTCAGGTGTGCTCAGGTGACTATGCGCTGGAGCCGTCAGCCGATCCCTAGCTGCCGCACATCTGCTCGCAGTCAGGGTGACGTATGGAGATGGATCATGTTGACGTTGGTCATTATGACACCTCTTATAATATATTCAAAGTTGGTTTATCTCAGGGGCGCGCGAGTAAATGCACACGCTCAGCATTGTGTTTAAAGCGGCTAAATATGATTCATAAAAATATCTTGGTTTGTGACGGATGTGGCCGCGGACGTAGCGAGATGGATTGGAGGGAGGGAAAGGAGCTGATTTCTGTGATTTTAGAGGCTGCTTGATTGATTGCAGACGGGAGAGGATGATTAATCAGGAGCAGTGCGTGTTCTGAGAAGGGAGGGTCGCTCTCACCTTTGCTACACATGATCATGTGGAGGAACATGAGTCGGCCTGTAAATGTGAACACACACGCGAGCGCGCGCACACACACACACACACACACACACACATTACATGCAAACTGGTTTCTCATAATATATACTCACACAGGAGTATACCACAGTAATTAAAGTACTCCTGTAGCTGAACAAAGTTATATAGCACGTCACATGTTTATAATTAAGTAGCAGTGTGATTTATAAAACATTTCTAAATCTGATGACTTAGTATCTCCACACTGGAATTTCTTTGTACATATATTTTGATACATTATATTATGTGAAGTGTGATAATTATTTAATTGTTGGGGATAAAAATTGTCTGGGGTTCTGCTTCCCAAAAGCTGTGGGTCTCTAATATCCAGTAGGGGTGCAATTTTTTTTTCAATTTAATTACTGGAAGTATAATGAAACATACTGTCTTAATTATGCTAATTATCCTTATTAAAACCAAGTCATGATAATCATATGCATTATTAAGGAAAAGAAAATTCTATCATAAACACTAGTCTCTAGAATTACCTTGAAATATTCCACATGAAAGACAGTTGTTTTATCTTTTCTTTTAGGCCATTCATTTTTTATTGTCATTTTTTATGCTCATTCACATACTTTCCAGAGAATCATAATCGTCGATTCTGCACGTCATAAGATTGTCATGGTTCAGTACAGAAAAGAATTCAAACATAAGATTAACAACACAGTGAAAATACAGTAGAACAGGAGGCTGATCATTCCCTTTATGTGCAGTGAGAGATGTTGGTGCCTTGCATGAGTTTAGTAGCACGATTCTGAGAAGGCTGATCTGGAAGGGGATCACACAAGATGTAGAAATGAACTGTCTGTCATTATACTCTTATGATCAGATGGACACTTGCTGTGCTTCGCAAGGTTTTATTCAGATACCATGGTTTCATGTTCCTCAGAGTACCAGTTTTATTCACCCGTTTTGTTGCGCGATTCTCAGACTTCACCAGTTTAATTCGAGTGTTTTGTTGGGACGATTCTCAGACTTCACCAGTTTAATTCGAGTGTTTTGTTGGGACGATTCTCAGACTACACCCGTTTTAGTGTCATGTTTTGTTGCTTGATTCTCAGACTACACCCGTTTTAGTGTCATGTTTTGTTGCTTGATTCTCAGACTACACCAGTTTTAGTGTCATGTTTTGTTGCTTGATTCTCAGACTACACCAGTTTTAGCCTCACGTTTTGTTGCTTGATTCTCAGACTACACCAGTTTTAGCCTCACGTTTTGTTGCTTGATTCTCAGACTACACCAGTTTTAGCCTCACGTTTCATTGCTTGATTCTCAGACTACACCAGTTTTAGTCTCACGTTTCGTTGCTTGATTCTCGGACTACACCAGTTTTAGTCTCACGTTTTGTTGTCAGATTTGGCCATTTTCTCGTCCCCCTGTCGTTGCTGGTCTCAACACTGAAGAGAGGACTGCAGTTGGCCCTGTCTGGGTGTCCCTGTACTTGGCTGTGTGTGTGTGTGTGTGTGTGTGTGGATTATAGGAGCCGAATGCTCACCCGGCTCTCTCACATTGCTCTGGCCCAAACCCTTCGCTCCCAGGCAGCCAACTGACAGTATGATTAGTTATGGCCGTCCTCTGCCTTTTTACACGGCGAGAAGCGAGCAACAATGAGAGGGGTTGCGAGCAGTAGAGGCGAAGAAAGAGAAAGAGAGTGAGAGAGAGAGAGAACGAGATGAACGAGAGAAAAAGAACGGAGAGAGAAAGAAATAAGGAAGGGACCAGGGGGGTGGGGTGGGGGTCTAAATAACAGTCTGCCAGAGGGAGAGAGAGAGAGAGAGGGTGAGAGCAGGGGAAGTTCTCCTCCCCGTAGATCCACACCAGGGTTGATGGTTGATAAACAGAATTTTTTTTCCCAGAATCCTCTGTCATGGCTCCCATTAGCTTGACAGCTGTCAATTAGGACTCCCTTGGTCTTACGGGCTGCAGTTTATTGCAGGCGGTTGATGCTGTCATTTCACTCCCAGTTTCGCCTTGAGCGTTATCACGAGCACCGAAACAGTCAATAGCTGATGCATCAGCACTTATTTCTTAAATTGGCTCACAAGGCTGCATCCTTCCCTCATTTTTCCCCCTCTCTCTGTCCCTCCTCCTCTCTCTCTCTCTCGTTCTACCCTCTCATCCTCTCTTCTCTAAAGATTGTTTTGTGGAGAGATGACGATGAATTGTGACTGCAGCAGGGTTAGTGAGAGTGCAGGGAGGACAATGCCATGTGACGTGGGAGTGTGTCTCACACACACACACACACACACACACACACACACACACACACAAATAAATGCTTTTGCATTCAGATCTGTTAATATATCTGAAACCAGCAATATAATCTGTAATATTCAGGGATATTGAAAATCACAAAAAGGCATTTTTAGAAATTTCATGCTGTTTGGAATAGAAAGGGCATTTTTCATAAGCTTAGCATATTGACTGTAGGGTATTTTGCATGCTGGTTTAGGGTTGATGATGCGTCCTCTTTGATTTTGTGTCTGGTTTAGTCGGAATCCATTTATCTTGTTAAGAACCAAAACAGAAAAAAGAGAAAGAAAGTCACTGGATGGGCATCTTTTCAATTATGATTCGGTTTTGGCTTGTTTGATGTCCTTTGTCTTGTACCCACAAGAGAGGGAGAGAGAGAGCGAGAGAGAGCAAATAATTCTGCTAAAATATACTGCATGAATTATACTTTAAAAGGAATTACTAAAAATTATTTCTTAAACAGTAAAAGAGCATTTTCAGATGGAAAATGGATCAGATGTTTCAATATAATTAATTTGGGCATTTTGGATTACTGATGACTAAAACATTGTAATTGTATTATCAACTGATACGCAAGGATTCAAGTAGTGTGTGTCTAAGTTTACTCCTGTAATGGCAATTTGTTAGCATATTTTAAAAAAGATTGGAATGTATTAATTACGTAAGTGCGTGTGTATGTATGTATGTATGTATGTATACAGTCATTTAGTGCTTAACACTGCAAATGTTCAGTATTTTTTCTCATAAAACTAAAGCAACATACAGTGTATTATGGCTCAGTAATGGTTGAGCAGTGTCATATGTATATTTGGTCTGATTGCTGAAAGGTATGTAGGACACACTGTACTGCCTGCATCTCCCCTTTGTTCCTTTGACACTAATAGTTAAGGCGCTAACCTGTAGTTGTCATCCCCTGCCTTACCCTTGTCATTAGCTCAGCCCTAAAAACTCAGCAAATAGGATACACCAAATGCCTTCCTCGTTATTTCCAAGTCGTGATGGAGCAGGACCGCCTCTGGTGCTGTGTGATTGGCTGCTGGCCTGGCCTCTCGGTCACGGTGGGCAGGGCCTCCTGTGCAGCAGGAAGGATTGGGAGGAAACAGGAAATGAGACGGGTTTCTGGGATCTGGGTGTCGTGCTATGGTATGGGGTTATTTTTGTGCTGGCCTGTACAGTAGAGAGTGTTAGCCTAGCTGCGTGTGGAGTCAGCTCTGAGTACTATTCGATCAGCCAGCCTCAAATCTAGCTGTCTGTATCTGTCCATGTACCCCTCTTTCTATCTATCTTTCTTTCTCTCTCTCTCCTCTCTCAGCCCAGGGCGATACTGTGGCCCTTTGTGAGTGTTTCAGTGTGTGTGTGTGTGAGAGAGAGAGAGAGAGAGAGAGAGAGTGAGAGAGAGCGTGTGTGTTGGGTTGAGCAGGATTGTGCAGTCTCTGGCAGCTACAGTGGGGGATTAAATCTCTGTAAGAGTCCCAGTGTGCTCTAGTGAAATATGGCTGTGTGGAAGTAATCCGTGTCTGTGGTGTTGTCATGTCGAGGAGGGTATGGGGGTGTGCGGAGAGACAGAGACAGAGAGAGAGACAGAGAGAGAGACAGAGAGGAGGGGAGAGGCGAGACAGTAGGGGTTGGGAGGGTGTTGGAGTTGGTGGTGCACGGCAGGGGTTTGGGTCTGAGTGTCATTTGGGCCTGACTCCAGGTCTGAGTTTTTATTTTGTATATGTATGTGTGGGTATGTGTGTGTGTGTGCGTGTGTGTGTGTTTGTAGGGGTTTCAAGCCTTAGCTTTGCTCTATTCCTCCTCCGCCCCTTTGACTCTGTGCCTGGAAACTGACAGCCATCAGTCTTACACCACTATTGTCTGTGTGTGTGTGTGTGTGTGTGTGTGTGTGTGTGTAGTGTGTAGGCTACTTTTTGATGGCGGCGGCAGTGGTGATGAAAGGCAGGACTGGGAGGGAGAGGGAGAGAGGGGCCCTGGTAATCAGGGCCAGCCTGGGCCCTGACATCCTTCTCTGGCCTGACAGGCCTCTTCCTCCTCTCTCCACACTACCCAGACCAGGGGAGAGAGAGAGAGTGAGAGAGTGTGTGAGAGAGAGAGAGTGAGAGTAAGAGTGAGAGAGAGTGAGAGAGAAACTCAGAATGCCTGCATGCTCTTTTTCTCCTCTCTTCATGTCCTGATCAGTCTCAGATGCGGAGAATCACCCCCTCCCTGTACTGTTGTGCTTTATTTAATGAGTGAAGAGGAAGAAAGGAGACGCGAGGAAACAGGGGATGTTGTTAACTCTGGTGGGGGTCCACTTGTGTGTGTGTGTGTGTGTGTGTGTGTGCATGCGTGTCATGATAACTTGTAGGTGTGTATAAGGGTGGATAATGATGTATGTTTTCCTGCATGTGATGTCATGTCACTGTTTCCTTGCTGTATCTGTTTTCATGTCTGTGTGATTCCGTGTGTGATTTTGCATATGATTTTGTGTGTGTGTGTGGGGTGTGTGTGTGTGTGTGCGTGCGTGCACTAGCGGCTGGGAGAGCATTCTCCATGCCTTGGCAGAAGCAGGCAGGTGTGAGAGGGGAGAGAGTGAAAGATATACAGAGAATGAAAGATATACAGGCAGAAAGAGAGCATGGAGGAAAATGATAGAGAAGGAGAGTGAGAGAGAGTGAGAGAGAGAGAGAGAGAGAGAGAGAGAGAGAGGAAGTCTGTTTTATTTTATACTGCGGGCCTGTTGCTAATTAATGTTTCTTGGTAGGATTCTGTCTGAGTTGAGTAATGTTTTTGATCTTTATGCCTGATAACTGCATACCTAATGAGATTTCAAAGCTTCTCGAGATGTGTGCGCGCGCTGCTCCCTGCAATTATTGACAGATGCCTTTTCCCCGCCACTGGGCTCGGCACCATAAATCCTCTGGCTGTAATGAGCTTGAGAAGTGCCACCCTGCCAGTGAGCTAATGAAAGGGAGCGTGAGGGGCGGGGGTGCACGGGAGGGGGCGGGGTGTGTGTGTGTGTGTGTGTGTGGGGGGGGGGGGGATCACGCTTCCCTGACACATTTTTTTCTTTAAATGCACTCTGCAGATGTCAGGCCCCCACCGCCAGTGTGTTAAAAAAGAAGAGAGAGAGAGAGAGAGAGAGAGAGGAAAAGAAAGGTAACAAAAAAGAGGCCGTAAAAGAGAGGGAGAGACGGTGAGAGTGTGTGAGAGTGAGAGAGAGAGAGAGAGAGAGAGAGAGAGAACAGGAGAGTGAGAGGATCCTCTCTTGGAGGAGGGAGGATGAGTTGAGAGTTTTGGCTGGAGAGGATATCAGGTTTCGGTCCCATGTTAAGGTCATTTGTCTGTGTTACATAGTTTTTATTTGAAATAGTAGGCGCGTTGTTGCCGAAGTTGACTTTGATTGATACGGCTACCCGCTCATGCCCCTCTCAGCCAGCCCCCCCCCACCCCTTTTTAGGATCTTTTTCCTTTCTTGCATTTTTTTCTTCATTAGCCTGCCTGCCTTTCAGTAGAACAGGGTAGGATGAGAGAGAGAGAGAGAGAGAGAGACGGAGAGAGGGAGAAAGGTGTAGAGGGACGGGAGATAGTAATGGATAGAAGGAGAGTTGAAATGCAAAAAAGTACTTGTTCGCTTTCCTTACACATGCACGCGCACGCACACACACATTCACTTCCTTCGCTCACATGCACAGGGCTGCGTGTGTTCTGAACCTGGCCTGAGCAAAAGAGAGAATCGGAAGGAGGAGAGAACGGGAGAGCAAAAAAAGAGAGAAATAGAGGAGAGAGAGGCGCTCCATGCCAAACAGTCGATTTCCTCTGCTCGCCGGCATGGTCATACATCACGGCCCCGCCCTTCTCTCCTGACAGAATGACGCTTGTCATTTATCAAACGGGCCCTTGCCAGGGAGCCCAGCGTTTGGGGCCGTCTCCCCCTCGGAGAGGAGTCACCACCTCCACGCCTCTGAGGGGGGCCGGGCGGTCGGGCGGTTGTGGGGGGGGGGGGGGGGGGCAGGTGAGGGGGAACGGGTCGTGCACGGAGGGGTCTGGGACGAGGGCTAAAACGAGGGAGGGAGGCAGTTGAGGCAGTAATAATGCCACTCAGGACCTTCTCTTACCCCTTAGCCCCTATATGTGACACGGGGGAGATTCCTGACAGGATCCTGGTGCTGGGGCGGCACTGTTGTTGTGCGCTTTGCTGCTGCGGTAGGTGTGTGTGTGTGTGTGGGGGGGGGGGTAAGGGTGTGGACCCGGCGTGGGTACGACTGCGTGAGACGTGTGGAAGGAGTCTTGGGAAGTTTCCATGAGCGTGTGTTTGTCTGGGCTTCAGGGCTGCTCCCACGTGCTCCGTCATGTCCTGCGTGTGTTTGCACAGGGTGTGCAGGAAGACATGTATCAGTCAAAGCCCTGCACCTCCTTGTCCTCCTTTCTCCTCTCGCTCTCCCTCCCTCATACTGCCCCCCCTGCACCCTGTCTCCTGATGTCTCTCAAGGGGTCTGTGTGATCGAATCGGCACGCCGTTCTTTCTCTCTCTCTCTCTCTCTCTCTCTCTCCGTCCCATGGTTCAAAGGAGCATTAACTGAAGATGGATGCACCTTAAAAAAAGAGATTGATGATGGATCCAGGGCCGGCCACGTCATTCATCATTTTGAATATTATTTAGACTGGCCGTGTAAAGCTGTAACCTGAGCTCCGCGTGTGAAGGGTTTGGAACCGTGTGTGTGTGTGTGTTGGGGGGGTTCTAGGCCAGGGCATGGGCTTTTTCTGATGGATGAGAAGGGCTCTTTCCTTGTTTGTTACCAGATACCAGAGGAGCCCACAGTGGTTCTGCTCCCTCCCCAAAAAACGTCGAGTTTTGCTTGAAGGAGTTTAAAATAAAAGAGGAAAGAAGTGTGGGAGGGGGCGAAAACACACCGCAGAGCGAGTTTGTTTGTCATCGCCGTTGCACTGTAACCTAGGCAACCCCCTGCCATAAGTTGCGTCGTTGACACGTTTCTTGTCGGTCGTTAAGTTTTTTTTTTTTTTTTTTTTGACGGCCCCTCAGGACGAAGTGACCATTGTCGTCATGGCTGCGAGAGGAGCGGGAACAGCTGGGCTTCATTAGGAGGAAATGAAGTCGACCTTTAGCAGAAAGAAAAAAAAAAAGCCACACCCGGTACTCTGGTCTCGACGCTCTAATGACACGTGAACCTGGGAGTTGGCCTGGTGCAGCGTGGCCCCTGACACCTCCGACATGCACGCGCTCCGCCCTGTCCGCACGCACTCACGCCGATCCATGGAGCGGACCGGCGGTGTGGCTGGAGGTGACGGGGCTGCTCCGTGGCCCCTCGGGCTGCCCTGCTTCTTTGAGGAGGTGTTACACACTCAGCTGTAATTGTTTTCAGCGAGTGCTCCGCTTTGAGTCACACTTTGCGGGCTCGCCGTGGGGGATCCTGGGTCTTCTGCAGCTCCCTTCCAGGATCTGGAACATTCCGAGTGTGTGACATGTGCCATGCTATGACAGAGAACGTAGCAACAGCACCATAAATAGGACTGGTAGCCTTTCTCTGCTGGATGAGTAGTTAATGCTGTTCTGATGCCATTTAAATAAGCACAGCAGCTCAGGTTAGAGAAAGTGGTTCATACTTGGCTTTATCAAATTTTATGTGGGGGGGTGGGGGGAGAGAGAAGGTGGGAGCAAAAATAAAAAAGCCTTGAGTAAGGGAGAGAGGAGAAGGGAGAGTAGGAGTAGGAAGGAGAGAAAGGTTGTTTTGTTTTTGCATGCCCCCCTCCTCACCCCCCATCTCTCTCCCTCGCTCTCTCTCTCTCCCTCTCTCTCGGTCTCTCTCTCCCTCGCTCTCTCCCTCTCTCTTTTTCCAGTTTTATAGCAGGAGACATGATTTATTGTGGCCATCCATCTTTGGGTCTCATCCATCACCTCCTGGTTGCTAGGCAATCATGGCAGCAGCTGTTTGCTTTGACTCAGACAGAGGCGCTGTCAATCAAGGCGGGCAGGTGAAAAGCATTAGAAACACGCTATTGTCAGACGGAATAATTAATCAAAGGCGGCAAAGATAATTAAAAAGATATGACCCTTGCTAGCACTTGCTCTGGGTTGCCCACAGAGGGAGGGGAGTAGGAATAAAACAGGGATGGTACAGAGGAAAGGAAGGAAGTGGAAGAAGAGGAAGGCAGTGGCGTGTGGCTGGTCCTCTCTTTCTCTCCCTCCCTCTCTCTCTCTCTCTCTCTCTCTCTCTCTCTCCTTGTCTTACCTCGCGGCTTGGTGAGGGAACGGAGGCAGGGAAGATAAAGCTCACTCACTCCGTCACTGGCCCAGGTTGTAATTAATTAAAAAGAGATCGGCGGAGAGAACGGGGGAGAGAGAGAGAGAGAGAGAGAGAGAAAGAAATAATAAAAGGGCTGGCTGAGGAGATGAGAGCAAGAGAGAGAGAGAGAGAGAGGAAGAGAGAGAGAAACAGAGAGAAAGAGGCACCACATGAAAGGATAGAGTGCCTCTGTGATACAAGCAAATGCTACAAACGCGTACTTTAAAGTGCTCCTCTTGAAACCCATGTCGCTCGCTCTCTTGCATCTCTGTGTGTGTGTGTGTGAGTGTGCACGTATGCATATGTGTGTGTGTGTGTGTGTGTGTGTGTGTGTGTGTGTGAGTGCGTGCTGCGACTTCGACACAGAGCCTCAGGCCTGCATGTGCCTCCTTTAACGGTGTGCCTCCTTTAACAGTAGCTCGAGACGTCTCTTTTGAAACACGCCCGCACAGACACGGCGTTGTTATTTAGAGAGTGCTAATGTTATTCCGAGATTGAGAGCGAGACCATCATTTGGGAAACGCTCGGGGGGCCGTCGCAGACAGCCCTGCAGCCCAGAATAGTGCTCCCGTCTTGGGACACTCGAGAGCTGCCAGTCCTTACCGCCTTGCGAAGTCTGGATCCTGCACATGTGCAGGAAAAGTCACTCCGGAGCAAAGTGGAGAAGAGAGCAGAGATTTACCACTGCGTCCCTCGCCTCTAGTTTGTACGGGTTTTTCTTTTTTTTTCGAAAATGCACCTGGATTAAGGAAAAGTATATGTTTTGTGCTTTAAGCAGATATGTATATATAAAAAATACTGGTAGACACATCTTGATGGCTGTGTAAGAATATTCCACATCAATGAAATATGAGAATATGTGTTTACAATTTGTGTGTGTGTATCTGTGTGTGGGTGTGGTGTATTTATTTATGTGGATGCGATATATTTTCAGATTTGATATGGTTTTTGACGGTGAGGTTAAATTTTCAAAATTTTATGTTAAAACGATCTACATATTCTACAGATTTCTAATTATATTCCTCTCAGATAGGTTTGGCATAAAATAACATTTTATTTTAAAATTTCAAGGCATCGTGTCCATGGACAGGAATAAGTCACGTGTAAACCAGTGCAGTTGCACTATAAACAACGTAGATCCTGAACGAGCTCATAGTAGAGGCAGACATACAAAACTATATACAGTACATTTAAAGACTCCCAGAAGAAACTAAACAGAGTTATACTATTTAGCATTTTTATAAACTGGTTCAAAGTTTTTTGCAGTCTTTATGTGTGTGTTTGTGTGTGTACAGTAAAATGTACCCACGACTTTATCCATCTGTAACCAGCTTGACTCGTGTTGCTGTCTTTGATTAAAACATGGATGGGTGTGGTGGTTCATGCCAGGTTGTGTGCTTAGATTTGTGTGTCTTTTATTTTTTTTTTATCTACCATACTCGATGCAGCTCACAAAGGTCTTGCTAACAAACGGAGTTCGATCAGGTGTTCTAGGGCAGAGGGCTGGCGTGATGCCAGCTATAGTCTTGGACTGCACCTTTAAAAGTGATGGCTCTTTGGTGATATTTCAGAACGACATGAAAATTTCAGGTGAACGAGAATGTCAGAATGTTAGAAAGAGAGACTCCCCTGCATGTGCTTGGGTCAGTGAAGCAAGTGTAAAAAAAAAAAAAAAAAAAAAAATAAGAATAATCCCAGAGTGTGTGAGACTGGTCTTTGTTCATGGGCCAACTCTACATCAGAGAGGCATCTTTCTCCACAGCAGAGCTGTGTCAGTGCTAGGTGAGCGCGACGTTCATTTGTAGCCTTTGTGGAATAGTTCTATTAAAATTACACATTACATCACTGTTGTCATACATTTAAATAGCAATTTCTACTATTTCAATTTCCCTTTTTGTTATTGACATTCAAATTGCACTTGAAAGGTGATATTTGTTTTGACACTCCAAGTGTGTATGCGCGCGTGTGTGTGGGCATGTGTGTGTTTACCCCTGGTCCATCCAGACAGACGACAGTACCTTTCTACTTCCTTACAGTCTCTCAGGTAATATGAGGTCATGTTGCCTCTAGCAGCAGCCCTCTCATGGGACTTTTTTTCTTATTCTTCCTTCTTCTCTGTCCCTCTTTCCCTGTCTGTTACTCTCTCTCTCACACACACACACACACACACACACAGATCTCCTGATTTCTCACTACTATAAAAGACGAGGCCCAGAACCTAGATATCACATTCCAACCTCGAATAGCCTCTCCCACATTAGTTTTAGTACAGTTTGGTTGTGAATACTTGCCCTCTCCTTGTTTTGACTGCACATGCGATTGAGGTGTCTGCCTTGTCTCTCATCATGACCGAGAAGTAAGCAGTATTTGTTAAGTCTTCATCTGATACAGTGGCCATAATGAACCACGTACGCAGGTGCAGGGCTAACCGCCAGTCAAAACAGCGCAAAGCGCTCACATTATGGCCCTGGCTATAGCGAAGAAATAGCTTTAGCCGTTAGCATCTCCCTTGCACCTCCGACGTCTCTCGGATGAGAGTGATAACAGCACTCCAGAACTTCCTCGCCACACCTTTTCCGGCAAAACGATAGAGTGAGAAAATGTCAAGGGTTTTACCTCAACTTCTAAGTGAGCACCAGCAAGGTCTGTGTCAAATCGACTGCTAAGGCGGCAATGTGTAGACACTAGGCTGAGATGACCAAGCCTTTCTTTTTATTTAGGACAGGATTTATATGCTCAGACACACAGCGGCATGTGAAAATTTCCATAGTCACGGAAATAGAAACGTAATACAAATCAAAACTGAAAAGATAAAATAAGCTGCCTGTTCAGACTTAATTTAAAAGATCACACACATTTTGGAGGCGAGGGGGGGATCCTGTTTGACTGCCAGTGTAAAAGCAGTCCAGAGTTGTTGCACACACGTTGTAATCTGCCTTGCTTGTGGTGTTTGAGAGTAGTGTAAACTAGTAGTAACATGGGTCTCCTCAGGCTCCCATTCTCCATGTCTGCCACCATCGTTAGGATAGGGTTGCTTATGGATTTTTATTGGATTTCGACACCAAGGTGCAATATATCTGTTAAGCATATCTGTACATTTCCTGCCAATTAATCAATCAAGGAGCGCTTTTCTTAGGCCAACATAATATACTGAATTGGCTTACCTATGTAATCTTCTGTTCTGAACATGGATTTCATTGATCCATTGGTTTTCCGTGCATTTAAATCTACTGACCCACTCTGAGAGCGATTCTCGCCATTAAAACTATGCAGCAGGCATACAGATCTAGCTACTTCATATGTGTTGCTCTTGTTAACCCTGTTGGTGGTGCTGGTCTCGTGGGAGGTCCGGAGGAACTGGTTAAGTGGAAACCTTGTCCACAGTGGAAGGGTGCAGAACTCGTTAGAGGCCCGCTAACGAACAGTGCCGGTCTCATAGGCCTTTGAAACGAGGTGATTTAAATAGCATCTATGTTGCGAGCCATTCAGATTACTGTGCTACTGCAGTTTTCACAAAGAGAAAAAGAACTGCCTCAGATATATGTGGCCTGGTATTCTTAATCTTGGTGGGTTATGATAGTTTAATATATCTTCAGTTCATCACAGGTCAATTGCCATCACAGTGTGCCATTCCAGAATACACTGCGAGATAAAAGTTTCGAGGTCCATGTAATGGTAGCCCTGAATTCTTTGAATGTGGAAGTTATTTCGGTTTCCGGTGCTATTTATGTTTGTTTTGGGGTGGTTGTTTAATGTCTGTGCTTGTGCTAATGTATGGTCGCACACCAGCTAATATATTCCCATGCAGCTGGGCTTTAGATCTGTGCTAATTTTAAGTTATTTAAAGGCTGCAGTGATGTGATTTATGGGGCTGTGTTGATTTCTGTCCGTGCCCTCCTCCTCTGTCCTGTGGCGCACTTTTATGACACTCTCATCATCACTTCCTGCTGGGAAGGGAGAGGAAGGCTCACTCCCTGGCTTGACAAGGCCCCCACTGTTTACGAATTCCTAAGGCTCCATGCAGCCACAGAATTCTCTGGAAGAAAGATGTGTGTGTGTGTGTGTGTGTGTGTGTGTGTGTGTGTGTGTGTGCGTGTGCATTGGGGTGTGTCTTAAGCCTGTGCGTATATGTGTGACCATCGTGTAACATTACTTTATTCACAGTGTATTATTTATATGTCCTGTGCATGTCTGTGTGTGTATGTTTGTGTGTGTGTGTGTGTGAGCTTGGGTGGTATGTGGGAGGCGTTAAATCACTCAGATCAATTGCGGGCTGTGTTATGGGGTTCCCAGTGAGGGGGGTGGGGGCTGGCTACAGTGTCAGGCCTTGGAGAGCACAGCTGTCTCGGAGCGTCCGCTAGCGTCCTGCCACCCGCCGTCACTACTGGACCCATTACAGATCCCCTCTGGCCCCTGCCTTGCCCCCCCAGAACAGCACCAGCCAGCCTAAACCCCGCCCCCTCTCCGGCCCCGCCCCATGCCCCCCTCGCCCCGCCCAGGTGGGGCCACTCAGCCGCCGCGCACGTCTCTCGGCCTGCCAGAGACTTTCCGCAGCTTTCTTTATGCTGGTGTTTGTCATATTACGTGTGTAATGGATCGCGCATTTGGTTGTACATTCGTCAATATGCCATTCGCGTGCATTAAAGCTACAGGCAGAGAGGGAATTAAGAACCAGCGTGGCTGTTGAGTATAGCGCGGAGAACGCACCAACCCCCCCGTGACTGAAGAACTATGAGAGCTTTCAAATTCTTCCTCTGGTGACTGAATTTACACCAAACAGTGGTGGAGTAGGAGACAAGGTAGACTAAGAGAAAGAGAGAGAGAGAGGGGAAGAGAGAGAGAGAGGGTGTGTGTGTGTGTGTGTTGGGGACTGCTGCAGCTGCGTTTGCTTATCTCTCCATCGTGACACAGGGAACTACGCTACATTAATACCTGTGATAGGGACTGTCTGCCTCGCACCTCTCTACAATGCAGATAAGCTTCTGCACTGGAGGATTATCACCATTGCCCCACTCTTTCTCTCTCTCTCTGTCACACACACACACACAGACACACACACACACACACACTTTATTTATTGTTTAGAGACAGTGTAAAAAAAAGTGAAGGAGGTTGCTTTAAAATAAAGAATCAGAATTGAACATAAGAGAGGAAATAGAGAGAGATAGAGAGAAATTCCATTATTGTAGTACTATAGATTTTTTGCTAGTGTACTCTTATATTATCCATACACACATTTATTTGTTGATTTCAGACATGACTTTGTTGTGCTATTGTAAAAAAAAGGAAAAAAGAAAAAAAAAGAGTACTGGACAAGGTGCTTACTGTCCTCTCACATTAGCTACTAGTTTACTAGTTTAAAAATATGTTTAAAAATAAATCCACATATCCTCTGGGTTGGTCTTTGTTGTGTGTGTGTGTGTGTGTGTGTGTGTGTGTTATTGTGGGGAGTGTGACTTTAGTGTAGGTCTCATTGCTCCCCTGTAGAGCTCTATCCTGCTAACACAATACTAGGTGGTAACACTTCCTCATCCTCACTGCACACATCATCGATGTTGTGTGTGTGTGTGTGATGAGAACACATACACACACACACACACACACACACACACACACTGATACAGATACAGACAAGCATACAAACATGGGAACACATACACTTTAATTGGGTTCTGAGAGGTTAATGGTCTTCCCAAGCCTAGGCCCTTAGGGTGTGTACAAATGGCAGTTTAAAAGAGCTTGTACATCTAAACATCTAAACATGAGCCTTTAGTTCTGAAGAGCTTTGATGCTCGCTCTCTCTCTCTCTCTCTCTCTCTCTCTCTCTCTCTCTCGCTAAGACACACACACACTAGCCTCTCCACCCCTCTCCACATACTTATATGAGCCATTTTAATGGCCAGTGCTGCAGGGCTCATTCGTGGGTCCGCTCTGCTTTCGTTCGTTAGGCCTTGCGTGTTAATGAGATAATTAAACGTGGCGTCCCCCTTCCTGTTATATTTCAGCGCACTACTCCCAGCCCTTACAGCCATCTCGGACCCCAGGATTGGGCCGTGTCTTTGAAATGGATACCGTATTGGTTCCTATCCCAGGCCTCTGGCCCGCCAGGCCCCCAACACACCAGGAGGGCAGACCCCAGCTGAGCCAATCCAGCCAGGGCCCTGGGAGTGAGGTGCTGATGGTTTGTGAGCACCAGCAATCCATCATCCCTTGTGATTTTAGGAATATATACTATATACTATACTGAAATAAAATTTCAAAGAAGACGAATGCCACAAGTTTAACGTTGTCCATGCTGTAGGGCCTTGTATTGCTTTTTTTTCAAGGTATGTGTTTAATCAGTGCAAGAAAAACAGCGAAATCAGAGGTGGGTTACATGTTTGGAATGCACAATAGCATCAGCAAGTAATTACTTAAAATAACCATATCTGTGTAGATTTAAAATTCAGAATCAATGAATACTTGCATTAATTAATCCATTTTCCAGATCAGCGGACATGCTTGTGTCTGGGAATGGAATGTCTTTTATAACCTTGAGGTGATTTGCAGAGGGGAAAATTATATATATAAAAAAAGAAAAACGTGTTTCTATATCCTTTTATCCTTTTTTTAAACTTTTTGGATGGAAGACTTAAAAATCAATTATAAAGTCTAGAACAAAAAAGCAAACACCAAATAAACAGCAAATAAATATTAAAACAGGCGATTTCTATGATCATGTGAAAAGAAACAAAGATGATTCAGTTTTCTGATCCAATCTGAAAAAGAATTGCCATAATGCAATATATATATGTGTGTGTGTGTGTGTGTGTGTGTGTTTACTATTATCCTTGCTGTATTCAGTTTGCTCATAAGGTACTAGCTATTGAAAACACCGCAGCAGATCTGTAGACAATACAGTGTCCAATGTCGCCAAGGCACTACACATTACAATCCCTTACAGACTGAGAACAAGGGTGTGTGTGTGTGTGTGCGCACATGTGTGTGTGTGATGTCAGAAGCCAGGCGTTCTGGAATGGTGGTGTCTTAATTGCGCATCCTGTTTACATCCTATTGTGTTTTATTTCGGCACGTAGCACAAGTGAGCTGCCCCCCAACCCCCTGCCCCCCCCTTCCCCCTCTGGCTCTGCCTGTGTGTGTGTGTGTGTGTGTGTGTGGCTAAGGGGTCAGCCTAGTACCTTACCCTACACCCAAGCCCCCCCCCACACACACACACACACACACACACACACTCTTAGTCTCTCTGGGATCATTCCTCCAGTTGTAAATAAGCCCACAGCACTATTCTTCTTACACTCCTGTCGAGCTGGCATGCTATCGCTGGTTCACATTTTTAATGCCACGAATTGCCCTGCTAGGATAGCAGTTCCAAGAGCCATTCTCACATTAATGGTGGCGCCCTGTGAAGAGAGGGAACTGGGAACTACATATCTTAGCCGGGGAAGGGGGAGGCGGGGTGGCGGTTGCACGTTGAGAAAATGGCGCTTCTCTCCCTCTGCATTCTTTTCTTTTAATCTTCTCTCCATCTTCCTCCCTTTCACCTTCCATCTCACTATTCATCTACATCTCGGGCTGCCATTCCATTTTGGCACATTTCATAGAAATGTAAGTACTTGTTTTCCAGACCTCCACCATTTTATTTTCCTGCACTTATTAGGAGTGTACTAAGCATGTGTGTGTGTGTGTGTCTGTCTGTCTGTCTGTCTGTGTGTGTGTTTGTGTTTGAGGGCGGTGCCCTCTCCATGGAGGCCTCTGATTGCTGGCTTTCTTATTGCATCATTAGCTGAGGAGGGTTGTGTGTTTACCAGTGCAGGCAGAACACTGTGGACATTAATGTGTCCTCCCATGGTTTATGAGCCATTCAACACACACACACACACACACACAAACTCAATAAAGGCTTCAAGCGCATACACAAACACTCTCGCCATTCTCGCACGACCGGTCTGAGCCATGTTCCTTTATTTTTAGTGTAAAGATCCGAAACGCTCTCCACACGTGCTGGGGATTGAGTGTGGTGGCCTCTAGCGCTGGGGGGATTCCATTGAATTAGCGGAGGGCATATTTGACTTAGTGGGTTAAAGGCTCATTAGGTGGTTCTACACGTCGACAGAGCCGCAAATGCGCTAATACGTCTTAACGCTGCGACGAAGGGCAATTCAGCCAGCAGCACCACCCCACAGCTGAACCCAGCACCCAGCGCCCCGTGCCCCGCCCCACGCGCCCATACTTTTCATTAATATCGAGTGATTGAGCAGAACATTAGCCAATAAGGGCTGTGCGAAGATGACACGCTTGCACTCGGAATGGAGGAATTAAAGCCATAATACAATCAGTCGAGGAGCTCTCCACTCTGCAGTGGGGGCCATTTTCAAAAGATATAACTCCCACCCTCTCTCTCTCTCTCTCTCTCCCACACACACACACACACGCATGCGCACACGCACTCTTTCTCTGTCTGTCTCTCTCTGTCAGAGTCATAGTGAAAAGATATTATTTCGATGTGCTTCTGAGAGTTTCAATCTCTCAGGGTCAACAAATATGCAAGCAGTGTGTGATCACCCCGCTGTTCTTTTGGCTAGGACTTCACACCTGGCCTTGGCTTTCCTATCACCTCGTTCCTCTCGAAATCTGTAAATTCTGATCAACCGGGAAGACACACACTCAGACGAGTCGCCTGGATGTGTTTGGGCACGTTTCCAAGGGTGTCCCAAGAGCAAGTTCCATCCACCTTCATCATTTCAGCTCTTACTGCTACTAGAACAAGAGAACTCGCGTACCTGTATCACTGCTCGGACCCATCTGCAATCACCATAAAGGACAAGTGTCTCTTTACCGTCTCCGTCCGGCTGGGTGGAGGTGCAGGTGGGGGTTGGGGGTTGTCAAGGGGGTGAGAGGGGGAGGAGGGGAGGGTTGTTCGGGTGCACATCAGTTTTTATTAGCTTAATAAATCACCTTTGTTGTCAATCAAGGCACGGAGAATAATTGGATATGGTTGAAGCCTTGCGTGATGGATTATAAATCATTCCAGATTAAATTAAAAGATAATGCACAAACTTAATGGTTTGTGTTTTGCAGTCTAAATTGCCTCGCAGCGCTGCAGCTTCCCTGCTTTATTGCATGCCGTTTTTCTCTCCTCTAAAACCCAACCGTATCCTGGCCTTTTATTGCCCCGGTGCGGGCGTCTCCGAGCTCGGGCGGCCCCGCCGTGCGGCCTGCCGCCTCCGTTCCCCACGCGGGGAGGGGCGCCAGCGGGGGGAGGGGCCAGCGGGGGCCGGCGTGCGCCGCCTTTGTTTTGCGCGCATATAATCGTGTTTAGATTACGTGTCTGGTCCGATGTCCGGCCTGTAGCTCAGGATGTGGCGCTATCGAATGCAGCAGCGGCAATATCATAGGCAATCAGGGCTGAGGTACCCGTCTGCAGCGCCAGGGCCGGCTGCCCCCTGATTCGGGATAAAGCAAATCTCTTTCCACTCGACCGCCGAAACCCGCCCCCCCCCATGCGACCCAACTCCGTGCAGTCAGATTAACCCTGACACTCTCCACGAGTAGAGCCTGCCTCTCAGGTGCCTCCGCCGATGGGAGAGGGAAAGGGGAAAAAATAAAAGAGCAGATCGAGGAGACCTGATCAGGATCGGTGTGTGTGTGTGTGTGTGTGTGGGTCGGCGGTTGGGGGGGGGGGTTGTGTCGTGTGCATTAGTGGCATCGCCCGCCGAACCCCGCTGCTGCCGCCATTATCATAATCGCGCTGGGAACATGACGGGACGGTGAAGCGATGATGTCGTTTTATTTGCGGGCGGAAGCCCCTCCCCACGCCCAACCCGACGCCCCAGCCGCCCCAGCCCGGCCCGGGCCAGGCGGGCGAGTAGGTCAAATGACATCTTTTGATCAGAGCTGTCCAAAGAGATCAGAGGAGACTGGCAGGTAATGGATACTCTGTGACACGCTGAATGGGGAGAGGCAGCTCGGCTGCGGCGAGATGACTGCGAGGCTCCCATTAGGAGCTTCTCTCTCTCTCTCTCATTTTCTCTTTTTCCCCCTCTCTCTCGTTTTCTCTCTCACACTCTCTCTCCCTCGCTCATTTTCTCTCGTTCTCCCTCTCTCTCTCTCTCCCTCTTTCTCTTTTCCCTCTAAGACCTTCAGATTGACGTCTCTACCTAGTACCTAAATCAGTGAGCCGACACTGGCTAACACCCGGCATTATGGGTTAGGAAATGCCTATTATTTTGCTGCCGAGCCTATCTGCAAGGCCTGGAGCTCCTATACTCCCACGCACACACACACAGATATATATATATATATATATATATATATATATATATATATATATATATGTATATAACACTTTTTATATATAGGACTGTGTGTGTATGCGTGTGTTATATTAGGAGGTAACTCCATTGCTCTGATTTTTTTGTCTTGTTCGGTTGGGACCACCTCACCATTATTTTGAATGTAGTTTTCCGTTTTTGTCTGCATGTGTATTTGTAAGCTTTTCCCAGAGTGTGTGTAACCCTGCATGTGTATTTGTATGCTTTTCCCAGAGTGTGTGTAACCCTGCATGTGTATTTGTATGCTTTTCCCTGAGTGTGTGTAACTTTGTGCATGTATATATGTTTTCCCAGAATGTGTGTAACCTTGCGTGTGCATGCCCGTGTTTTCCCAGAGTGTATGTAACCATGTGTGTGTGTGTGTGTGTGTGTTTGGTACCACAACTAAGCAAGGCCCAGGGGATCACAGCAAGCCAGATCTGTTCTCACCCATTACCCTGCATCCCTCTCTAATGGGAGACTGACACAGCCCTGTGATTCTGTGTGTGTGAGAGGGAGGGGGTGCAGCGAAGGGGGGTAGAACAAGGAAGGAGGAACACAGAAATGCTGAGAGTGAAACCATGCTTTGGATAAACAGAGAGAGAGACACACAGAGGGAGAGAGAGAGACAGAGGGTGAGAGAGAGACAGAGAGAGACGGGGAGAGAGAGAGATTCCCAGAGCAGTGCAAAGATGAATATCATGCACACCCATCTAGCCCAAACCACCTCACACTCGGCCTCATGGGATATCCCTCGTCTGTGAGTGTGTGTGCGTGTGTGTGTGTGTGTGACCTCTGCCTGCCCTGCACTTTAGGAATGTGACTGCTCCAAGTGGTGTACATCCCAGAAACAAAGGCAAGCATGGAGGAAAGTTTTCATCCAAGACATGCACACACACACACACACACACACAAACATATGCATACATTTGCACACACATTCACGGACGCACACGCACACATCCACACTTAGAAGACTGTAAGACTGAATGGTGCAGTTTTTATACAAACATATAAAAACATGTACACACACACACACACCAATCCCAATTACCCAGTGAATTCTAAATAACACCACGTGTGAGATTGCCTACACATATGTTCTACTGAAGGCTGCAAGGCCTAACCAGAAAAGAACCAATGGAAAGACAGAAGGTCCTTAGCCTTATTGATTTTTCAAAGCCAAGGAAATAGTCGTAGCATTATGGCTAACCCACCTACTCACTCTCTCTCTCTGTCACACACACACACACACACACACACATAAGCACACAGCATGCTGTGTTTGGTGCAGGCAAACCATGTCCACACTGGGCCCATATCCCACCCAGTACCCCAATCCCATATCCCATGCAAGTAGCACCTGCTACCTCCTGAGCTTTCTGGAACGTTCCACCCAATGTTCCCCCAGCACTGGGATAGGAAGGGTTAGCCACGGTGCCGTATTCTGCCACGGCATGCGGTGCTTCTCGGAGCTGCTCCAGTTAAAATGCTGGATTGAGGGCCCATTGTGAGCCCATGACGTCTTCCTGAGCGTTGTAGGATCGTCTCCAGAGAGTCCGGCCCAGTGCATTATTGGGAGAGCACGTCTCTAATTTGTCATCGCTTTTCTGTGTGATTTTTAAAATAGAAATGCCTCTGTGTGTGTGTGTGTGTGTGTGAGTGTGTGTGTGTGGGTGAGGGTGTGTTATGAGCGTGTTATGTTCTATTATTGCTCTCCACAGCTCAATCATTCCCTTGTTCAGAAACATCTTTAATAATTGTCCTTCTTGTGGAGTGTTAATTAATTAACGGAGGCTGAGTGACCCAAGACAAAAGCGTCGGGGCACTGCAGCGCAGACGCACAAAGGCTGGAGAGAGGCAGCCATTCACACAAAACCTCCCACTTTATTTTTAGAACATTTAAATTCACAGATATCAATTTTTAGACACATTTGCATGGTCCAGTGATATTGTCAGCTCGCAGTCCAATGCGATGAAAGCAAAGACCAATTGGTACGCCAAGATCTGCAGTGTCCAACAAAGTGGCAACAATGGTGCTGCAATTGATCTGCTTTCACAATAAGAGTCTTGATATCACTGTACGCGGTGGTTTGTTTCACTGCGAGCGATATGCAATACCGAAGCAGCATACGGAGTCCACGGTTAGCTCTTTTTTTTTTTTCCTGGAAGGCTTGGACTGAGGCAGAAAATCAGAGCCTCGTCTATCTGTAGGTGCTGGAGTCTCGAAAGGTTTTCTAGAGCGGAGTTTGTGAGCAGGATGTGTAGAGGATGTCGCACGCCGGAAATGGCTCTGTACCATGGAATAAGGACCAGATCATGTAGCTTTATTCCTGTAGGCACCGTGATGTGCGTTTGTGCACGTGTGTGTGTGCACGTTTGGGAGCGCGCGCGAGTGTGTGTGTCTGTGTGCGTGCTTATTTGTATGTGTTGGCCTGAGATGGGGTGATACCAGAATGGTGTTGATATTAGGGAAGTGAATGATAGCGGTGTGAAAGATTTGAAAAGGCAGGGTGTGTTTGTGTGCATGAGAATGGCCATGCTATGCTGTTTTAGCCTCGGGGTTCAAGTATTTGAAAGAAACGATCCAAGAAGCACATGTTACATTTGGATTGGAAATCATTTTACGATGCGAAGGGGCTCCAAACTGATTTCGTCAACAAAAGTGTTTTCAAAAAACTGCCTGTGTGATTCATGACTGAAGTCGACGATCAAATAATATTTCTGTTCGGTGGTTATTTTAACAGTCAGAGATGACTGTTTGCTTAATCACTTCGAATCTGGGGTTAAACAGAGGACCATCCACTTGTTCCCGTCTGAATTGGATTCCTGAAGGCGTGAACTGAGCACATGAAATCCTGTGTGTTTGTTCACCAATACAAATCTAGGACACTGCTTGAAAGTTAGACCTGAAGTGTTTCGCAGGATTGAAATGAAAGGTGAACACGTGTGTGCGTGTTTGTGTATGTGTATCAACTGTGTATTTGTGTGTGTGTTTGTGTGTGTGGAAGCTGTCTGCTCTCGGGACTCTGCTCTTTAGTGAGAGTGTTAAGGAGTATGGCGGAGGGGCTCTCTTCTCCAAAGCGGTTACCGGTTGTCATGCGCCAGCAGAGAGAGAGAGAGAGAGAGCAGGTGTATAAACACACCCTCACTCTCTACACTCTCTATGTCTCTTGCTCTCATACGCACTCCCCCACGCGTGCGTGCACACGCCCTAGCAGGCACACGCACACCCCCGCACACGCAGCCTGTCAGAAGCTCTCCCGCTGAGTGGCATGAGCTGGCGATTAGTCGTGCTAGAGTCTGTGTTTACCCACGCTGTGTTCAGCCACCACTACACCACCACCCCTGGCTCCGTCCTGCTCTAATCCACGCTCTAAGCCTGCCCCTACGCCGCTGCTCGGCCCCGCCCCCCACCACCCCAACCCACCCGCCCAAAGAGTCCCCGGGTTCGTGCGGATGTGGGGCGGAGAGTGAGGGCAACCCGCCTCCTGCTACAAGTGGTGGGACAATTACGAAAAGTACATGTTGTTGCACAGCTTCTAGTCCTGTAGCCCTCGTAATTAGCAATCACCATGCACCACGCAGTCTGTAAACAAGAGCGGAGGAATTCCATAGGTAACGGGGCAATCGGGCAGCACCCCCTCCTGCTCGGCCATGCTGGAGTGGGCTGGGCTGTAGGTAAGGCCAGACGAGGAAGGGGGGTAGAGTGGTCTCACTCCTCCCTCTCTCCCTCTTCCAGTAGTGCCGCCATCCATCAGAGTGCAGGTCGATGGGCGTCTCTCTGGGATCGATTGGCGTGCCTGTCCGCTCTCCCTCTCTTCCCTTCTCTGCTTGCCCCCTCGCCCACCCCGGTGCTGGACACACGCATTCTCTCTAACACACACACACACACACACACACATGCATACAACAGACACACATGCATCCTCTACTGGCCTCCCCACCAATTTGTCTGTGCATGTCAAATCGCAATAATTAAGCATTATTGATCCCAGATTCAATTAACTTCATTAACACAGGTCATGATAGCCAAAGAGGGGAAGAGAGGAGGAGAGGAGGCGAGAGAGAAAAGGAGGAGAGAGGAGGAGAGAGGAGAAAGAGATTCGTGCTATCTCACATTCTCCAGCCCCACACAGACAGCCTGTCTGCTTAAGGCTACAAACCATTTTCCCCCTAATGATATCACATTGCAGATAGTGCCACATTAGAAGAGAGATACCTCCCATTATAAATGTGGGCTTTGGGGGCTATATATAGCAGATTTAATTACCAAGGAGCTCACTCTCTCCTCTCCTTCTCATTCACACACCCAGAAGGACTGGAGTATTGGAGAGGCCCACACATACCACACTTATGTCTGCCAAGCTAAGAGAACTACGTAGAAACCCTGGTTCACATCTGCTGTTAGAGTTAGGCCCAATTATAACAAACATGTTGCCGCATTCAAGCTTTTTTCCTTAGTGCCTGTCCTTAAAAGCTAAAACATATATGTATTTTAGTCACTCTTTCCCTTCAAAGTTCTATCATACATATACCACAGCCGGGTTGAAGAGGCCCTTCCTCACTGTTATCAAATGATATAATATACACCAGAGCTTTAGTTGCAGAGAGCTTCCTGTATGTAAAATTTAAAGGATTTCTTTTTGTATTATCAGTAATGCACCACTGCTCAAACCTCAGCCTACTGTAGGCGTAACCCTCCACACAAAACACAAAGGTTCATTTTGCACAAATTTGGGAGACATTTGGCAAGGCTGTCATGCACGTAACCTCAGCAGTGCAGATGATTCTAACGCTTGAAATTATGCAAATGGTAAAGTAATGGAATAGGGTTAGGGCGAGCCGTATCGGGATTCTTTTTGTCCTTGTTCGACTAGTAGCCGCGCAAGCTTTCGGGTCCGTCGGCCTGCCGCGCCGCGCCCTCGCGGCTCTCGCGGATCGAGAGGCGCTGCTCTCCTCCGGCTTTCAAAGCTGCGTTCGCTGCTGCTCGCCTCGCTGGACGTCCAAGTGTAAATTAGATCAAGCCCCAGCGCCAGTCTGATGCCAATTCATTGGGAGGTTGCTCTCGTTCTGGGTCTGCCTCCCTCCCTCTCTCCCTCCCTCCCTCGCCCTCGTCCCCGACGCTTGGCCTCAAAGCATCCTGTTCTCTAATTAAAAGAGCACCTGTGTGGTGGGTTTAGACCAGGGCTGGTGCCGGGACTTCAGCAGGCCCAGGGATGAAAACTCAATATTGTTCCCAGCTAGAACACACCGACTCTGGGCACACTGGGGGCTGGACAGCCTGGACCACGGCCAGGGCAACTCTGCGTGTGTGTCTGTGAGTGTGTGTGTGTGTGAGATCTGGGGCCTTTCCAATTACCCCCCTCTTTGCTTCTCCTCTTTCTCCTCTCTGCTCGTTTTCTCTGTAGTGGCTATGTGCCATGCAGCCAAACTCAGGCAAGCCTGATTTTGTGTTTGGTGTCAGGAAATTACTTTGGAATAAGTCTCTCTCTCTCTCTCTCTCTCTCTCTCTCACTCAGTCTCTCTCTCTCTCTCACACACACACACACCCCAATTAGTTGCTCATGCAGCCTCTGACCCCAGCCCTGTGCAGCGCATGCTGCTAAGTTTAGGTCAAGGTTAGTGTTTGAGAAGATTCCTTATGTGATGATGAGCGACCTATATTTCCTCACTATTCTGTTTTCTCTCTCCATCTAAGTCATCCAAACTCCAGGTTAATCATTCTACATTACATAATTTATGGTCAGAGCGGCACAGAACACTGAACATATTTGAAGTACAGGTGTCCTCGGCGGGATTTTTACTTTTTTTTTTTTTTTTGTAGGAATATCGTCTGCCTCTTTGAGGAATTCAAGACGGGAGGGGTGGGGTGAAAGTGGGGGGGGGATCTGGCCTGTTGTAATCACAGCTCTTAATTCCAGTTATGCACAGGGAGAGAAAGGAGATTTTACATTACTGTTTGGCCTTGATGTAAAGTGCTGCCTAGGTTCCTGAACGAAGGCATTGTTCTCTTAAACAGCTGTCGTTTTGCCTTATTCAGAACAGATGGCAGTGTGTACGTGTATGCGCGAAAGATAGTGTGTGTGTTCAAGTGTTAGAGTATGTGGGTGTGTGTATATGCTACATGATCACAGTTGGTTAGTGGCTTGCGTGGGGGGCGATTAGATGATACAGGCTGCCTGTGATCCATGTCTGAGTGTTAGAAAGCGCCTATGAAGTATTTTATACTATCTTATCTTATGCTTATATACAGTGTACAAATAAAAAACAAGATACAAAAAAATAAATGAAATATATAAACTAATGTAATTTTTATCTCTACCCACTTCAAAACTACAAATTTGTAATTCTGGAATCAGCATAATTTGTACAGTGGACATATTGAGATATTGTCAATATTCATGGGCATTTTTGTACTTTGGACTCAGTTGGGTATTTCCCGGCAGAGAGCAGAGACCATTAAAGGCCCGTGTTCACTCCTGCAACCATGCAGGTTGCCTGGAGGCACGAGGTGTGTGTTGTTCTGCCACAGCAGCGAAGCTAAGAGGAGTCGGCACCTCTGTCGCTCCCGTGGCGTCCCGTTGCCGTGGGCTACGGAGAGACTGGCTTTATGATGACTGTGTTCTTTTCACTTCTTCCACCTCTTCTTTTTTTTTGCAGCAATATGGCCAGTGCGGTCGAACACACAGAATGAAATGGACAGACCCAGACATATGCATGTGCACACACACACGCACACACACAGAGACAGACATATTCACACCACACACACATGCGCACACACACACATGCACACACACACACACACACACACACACACACACACACACACACACACACACACACACTTATATTTGAATCTATATGCTGTGTGTTGAAATTGTAGCATGACTAGTTTGACTGCTGCAGTCGTTTAAAATGATAAAATATGTTCACAGAGAAGCACTGCTATCTGTCCTCACTCAGAGCTGTTTACATACCTGGTCAGTGCGTGATCAACAGTTACTCTTTGGAATGTGCGGAATTACCACAATGTATTATACGCCCTCCCTGCAGACATTCTCTCTGCCTCTCTCTCTCTTTTTGTTTGCATTCTTTCTTGTTCTTGCAGAAATGAGAATAAGTGAAACAATTAAATGTCTTCTTTACTTTCATCCTAATGCTTTCTCCATATTACAGCATTTTTTTACCATGTTCTATTGTATTCAAATGTGAACTGAGTGCACACACTCCAGGCTAAACTGTAAATAATAACTTTCAACTTTCTAATCTTTCGTAATTGACGCAAATGTGTTTTGTGGGGGGAAATTTTACATCGGAAACGTACATACATTCATTTTTATTTACGAGCTGGCGAGCCTTTGCCGAGTAATGAGTGAAAATGCTTTCTTAATTTAAATGGCGAGTGTGTCTGTTAGGAAATGCATTAGAGGCTGCAGAAGAAGCGTAAGACATATTAATTGACAGACAGGAACTGCTGTCTCTGAGGTTGATACAAGTAATTTATTACTTCAGAAACGAATGCCACCTCCAGAATGTGCTTCATTAATTTCAAATTTAGTTTTAATTTCAAGCTGTTGCCCCTTGAGAAGAATAAGGTGGCAACTTGGGTTTGAAGAGACATTTTTTTCCTTCTCTCTTCCACTCTCTCTGTCTCGCTAGCTCCCTCTCTTCTTAGAACAAAGGGAAGAGAAAATGTAACTTCATTTCAGTATTGGTAATATAATGGCGTAGCTTGTTGAGAGTTGAGAGACTTTACGATGTAAAACAGCCTGACTGATTTATTTGTCAGCAGTGGTGGAAAACAGAAACACCCATAATTTGTGTCAGCTGTCTGTGTGCTTTTCGAGGCACTGCAGGATGTCGCATGTGAACTCTCCAAAGCTGGACACTGCAATAACCATGTTCTTTGTTTCTGCTTTTTTTGTTTATTCTCTGCAGCGTATGTTCCTGAGGAGCTCAAAGAAGCTGCCCTAATGGATGAGGATGTGGAGGGGGATGATTCAGCCATCGAGGAGGAGCCCGCAATGAAGTACATGTGCCAGGACAAGGACTTCCTCCTCAAAGATCGTCCGGGCTTCCACGACTCCCCCGCTGCGGATTTCTCCAGCCACGAGATGGACAGCGAGTCCCACCTCAGCGAGTCGAGCGACCGCATGTCGGACTTCGAGAGCGCCTCACTGAAGAACGAGGAGGATGGCACCGCCAAGGAGACGCTCCCGTCGCTCTCCTCCTCTGCGTCCGTTAGGACAGTGACCGCGGTCCCGCCCAGCACCGAGGAAGTGACCCCAGCGGGCCTGGACAGCCTGGAGCAGATGAAGGCTATTTACACCAGCTTCCTGACCAATTCCTATTGGTCATCCCTGAACTTGAATGTGGCGCAGCCCCAAACTGAAAAACCTCCGCGCAGTCACAGCAGTAGTAGCAGTAGTAGCAGTAGTAGCAGCAGCTGTGGTAGTGGCGGCTACGACTGGCACCAGTCGGCCGTGGCCAAAACCCTGCAGCAAGTTTCACAGAACCAGAACCGAATACTGCATCCGGCATCTGAGCCCAACCTCTTTAGCACTGTGCAGCTGTACCGGCAGAGCACCAAGCTCTACGGCTCCATTTTTACTGGTGCCAGCAAATTCCGCTGCAAGGACTGCAGCGCCGCCTACGACACGCTGGTTGAGCTTACGGTACACATGAACGAGACCGGCCACTACAGAGACGACAACCATGAGACAGACAGTGAGGGCACAAAGCGCTGGTCCAAACCTCGCAAGCGTTCTCTGCTGGAGATGGAAGGCAAGGAGGATGCCCAAAAGGTCCTCAAGTGTATGTACTGTGGCCACTCTTTTGAGTCACTACAGGACCTAAGTGTCCATATGATCAAGACAAAACACTACCAGAAAGTGCCTCTCAAGGAGCCTGTGACACCTGTGGCAGCTAAGATCATCTCCTCAGCTCGCAAAAGAGCACCTATCGAGCTGGAGCTGCCAAGCTCGCCAGACTCCAATGGTGGCACACCCAAACCCTCTCTTTCAGACTCCAGTGATGTCCTGCAGAAGACAGCAAATCCCTATATAACACCCAACAACCGCTACGGGCATCAGAACGGCGCGAGCTACGCATGGCAGTTCGAATCTCGGAAATCCCAAATATTGAAGTGCATGGAGTGCGGGAGCTCCCATGACACCCTGCAGGAGCTAACGGCTCACATGATGGTGACAGGTCATTTCATTAAAGTGACCAACTCGGCTATCAAGAAGGGTAAGCCCATCATGGAGTCACCCACCACCCCAGCCCCTAACACTATGCCTACCAGTGAGGATAAGGTTCAGTCAGTGCCACTGGCGGCCACGGCTTTTTCTCCACCTCCACCTGCGCCCCCTCCACCTAGCATATCCCCTGCCATCAGTGCTATGGAAATTAAGAAAGAGGAAAAAGAAGAAGAGTGCACCAAGGAAACCACTACTAGCAGCAAAGAGAAGAAAATCACAGACGATGAGGCTGAGGAGAAGTTCGACATCTCCTCCAAATATCCATACTTGACTGAAGAAGACCTGGAGGAAAGCCCTAAGGGGGGGTTTGACATTCTGAAGTCACTGGAAAACACAGTTACTTCTGCCATCAACAAAGCACAGAATGGCACACCAAGCTGGGGAGGCTACCCTAGCATTCATGCTGCATATCAGCTCCCGAACATCATGAAACTTTCCTTGCGCAACTCAGGAAAGAGCTCCCCCCTGAAGTACATGTTCTCTGGAGAAGAGATCATGTCCCCCACAAAAGGCCAATCTCTCATCTCCCCTCCAAGCTGCCAGACCTCCCCTCTACCCAAAAATAACTTCCATGCCATGGAGGAGCTTGTCAAGAAAGTAACGGAAAAAGTGGCCAAAGTGGAAGAGAAAATGAGGGATCCTGGGACAAGAGCTTCCCCGCTTAGACGAACCACTCCCTCTCCTTGCAGTAGTGAGGCAGGAGACTCCGCCAGAGGGGAGTCACCCAAAGAGAGAAGAGGAGCCAAAACCCCAGAAAGCAATGGATCAGTGAATGCTCACAAGGACTCCAATGGTGATGCCCTTCCAAAAGAGTCCCTGGAGAATGGCACTGACCATGCTGTCAAGACTCCTGCCACATCCCTATGCAGCAGCACTGCAATTATAACTGACCATCCGCCAGAACAGCCATTCGTCAACCCCTTAAGTGCGCTTCAGTCTGTCATGAATGTCCACCTAGGCAAAGCTGCTAAACCTGCCCTCCCATCTCTGGACCCCATGAGCATGCTCTTCAAGATGAGCAACAGTCTGGCAGAGAAGGCAGCCGTAGCTGCCTCTACCCCAGCCCAGACCAAAAAGACAAATGAGCACCTTGACCGCTACTTTTACCATATCAACAATGACCAGCCCATTGACCTGACCAAAGGCAAGAGCGAAAAAAGCAGTTCCCTGGGATCGGCTTTGCTGTCCTCGTCCACTTCAACGCCTTCCTCAGTGTCACCCTCTTCAACTATTACCATGGCCAAGACATCGTCTGCAGTGGCTTCGTTCATGTCTAACTCCCCACTGCGTGAAAATGCCCTGTCTGACATCTCTGATATGCTCCGCAACCTAACAGAGAGCCATGTGTCCAAATCTTCTACGCCAACAAGTCTGTCTGAGCGGTCAGATGTGGATGGCAGTACACATGAGGAGCCTGAGGACATGTCCCCAGCTCAGAAGCGCAAAGGACGACAGTCCAACTGGAACCCCCAGCATCTGCTCATCCTGCAAGCACAGTTTGCCTCCAGCTTGCGGCAAACAGGTGACGGCAAGTACATCATGTCCGACCTCAGTCCACAGGAACGCATGCATATCTCTCGCTTCACCGGACTCTCAATGACGACCATCAGCCACTGGCTGGCTAATGTCAAGTACCAGTTGAGGCGGACAGGCGGCACCAAGTTCCTGAAGAACCTCGACTCTGGCCACCCCGTGTTCTTCTGCAGTGACTGTGCTTCACAGATACGCTCCCCCTCCACCTATGTCAGCCATCTTGAATCCCACCTGGGCTTTCGGCTTAGGGACCTGGCTAAATTGTCTGGGGAGCAGTTAGCGAGCCAGATCTCGCGCCATGCTAGGGGACTGTCTGAGAAACTGCTCACAGCTCAAGCCCATGCCCTGGCCCACTCCCTCCCAAACCCTATCACCAATCCCAACCTCAGCCCCCACTCTCAGTCCCACTCCCCCTCCCCATCCCCAGATGAAGAGGCCAATGGCACCACATATCAGTGCAAACTGTGCAACCGGACTTTTGCTAGCAAGCATGCTGTCAAACTCCATCTGAGCAAGACTCATGGCAAATCCCCTGAGGACCACCTTATGTATGTCTGTGAACTTGAGAAACCTTAGCGCTGGTCAAAGACACACTACTCTTTCTGCAATCTGTCTCGCTATTTCTCTTGCTTTCTCTGAAGCCTTCTGACTAACATTTCTTAAATGAGATGAACTGACAATGACTAACAAAGAACTAACTGCACATATATGCCATAAAACTACTGTTTAGTTTCGGCACATGATGTGTTGGGTTTCCTCCTGGAATAACTCATTCCGGTCCAGAGACATTCTCTTTCCTCATTTTAGGTAAAAAAAAAAAAAGCCCCCTGAAAATATAGAAAAACAAAAAAAGATAATTTTCTAACTGTGCAGTGTTGAGTGAAGAAGTGCTGTTGTCACTGGTAAAATATGAAGGTATATAAGAAAAACTTAAAATGAAGTTGTATGTATTTGAAAGTTGTGTAAATTGGATTCACCTTTATTATTTTATTTTATCTTTTGTTTTATTTTTGGCATCCCTGAGATGCAGAAGCTGCATGCATTGATGAAACAGTTTAGTTTAACTTTTGATAACTGAATCTCTCTTTCCTTCTTTCTTTTTGTTAACGTGAACTATATGTGCTGGTGTCAGCAGACAAAATTTAACCCTCTGAGTACGGCCAAGCACTTGTACATTAACAATCCACAATAAAGAAAATTGAGAGAAAAATTACCGATTGGGAATACCTCAGTTCAAATTCATTTGAGAGGCCACATTTATGCATATTTCACAAATCTAAACTCACAAATCCAAAACAAACCAACAAACAAAATAAATAAAAAACAAAACACATAAAAAGGAATACAAAATGATTATCATGCCTGATGTTCAAGCTTTTAACCTGAGTGGCTTCTGATGCAAAATGTGTGTGAATCCAAAACAACAGTGTTTTAGTTTTCCGAAATCAGGGGCCTTTATTAAATCAGGTGGTGTAAAAATCTGTATATAAAAACATATAAACTAATTTCTGTCTAAATTATGCATCATTTTATATTTTTAATTTAAGAGGAGTATGACTATCTACTGGTGCACAATATATGAAGACATTAATGAAATTGTTTTGCACAATAGTTTTATAAATGTTATTTAATCAGATGTATGGAAATGAGAGAAAAAGTACACCCTAAACTTTTAATTCCACCTCGTGCTCAAAGGGTTAAAGTTCTTGTACAAGACTTGTTCCATCATTTCTTGAACATTTAAAAGGTTGTACAAAAGATGCTACTTTATAACGCAAGGAGGAATTCCACAATGTAACCTATTATTTATAAACACTCTTGGTTGTTGTTTCATATTGTAGAATGCCTTTTTGATTGGTAACTTTTATGTTGTTCTGTCTAATTATTCTCCCATGATTCCACACTGCAGCTTTTTGGGATATGAAAGGTAACCATGGTTTCCTTGCCTCCGATTGACAGTTCTGCGACATTTTTTGGCAGTTAATTTGCTGAAATAACTGACGGCTGCCAGTGAATGGAAATCTAATGTGTAAAATATTGGCATGTAAACAGCACAGGCACTGTTATGCATTCTGTGCCAGTGATTCTCTGTTTTGTTGTTGTTGACAATGAAGCACCCATTATATGACTTCATATAACCTTTTTTTCTACTGCAGCATTAAAATGAAAATGTTTTGGGATTATTTTTTTATTTGAATCTTTTGCAATAACTTGATGGGTCACGGCGAGTTTGTCTGGCGTTAGTGGCCAGATAACAAGCCAAAAAAAAAGGCTAGTGATGTGCGGGGAAGGATTGTGGGGGAGCATGGTGGTAGGGATCATGACCACTTCATGCCCAGAACCGTCCACCGAGAGAGGGCATGCATTCATAGGCGAGCACGCTGCCCATTCCGGGAATTTCTCTTTGTCCGACAAGTTACATTTTTGGCAAGGTGAGATGAATGAAGTGGTACTGGTCCTCTGAGCAGTGTTGTGTTCAGACCCCGTCATTAATTTGTGAAGGCCTTACATGTGGTAGTGTAGTGGAGGCCCACATTGGTGCTCCTATATCCCTCTCTTCATTTAAGTCCCTGCTTGGTGACACATCCATTCAATAACTCTCCTAATATGGCTTAACTGGGGAAGCATCAGACAATGTGAAGTGAAAAGTGCCCCCCACCACCCACCCCCTATTTCAGAGCTGGGATGTAGCGGATAATTGCATAAACCCTGGCATTAACTGTCTCATTTTCACCATTTTATTCCCAGCTCTGTAATTAGCGCAGACTTCTATTTTGTGCGGATAGATTTGTTTGGGCTTCGTGCAGGATGACAACAATACTGCAGTGAGAGTAGTGTGACTCCCAAGGCCTGTTTAACATGGATCAACAATTAGACATACACACACACACACACATATATACACAAAGAACATCTCGGATATATGTGGCGTATCGTGTGTGCAGGCTGAGGAAGTAGGCATGCTTAAGAAATATTTTATATGGGTGTGAGGTTTTTTCCTCGAAAAAGTGTTTCCCTTGTTTAGTTGCTGAATCTGTTTCTCATCATTTATGTCAGTGAGCATTCAGCACACACGCTCACACACACACACATATCAGCAAGCAGGTAGAGGGGACTTCATGCATGGTGACAAGGTGCTGCTGTGTGTGAAAATGTCAGCCTTCACAGGCTTGCCTGAAGTCTGGCGCCGTATTTAAGGTGCTCATTAGTCGCAAAGAAAATATGCGTGAAATTGAAGTGTAAGAAAGCCATTTTGTCTCCTCTCTCCGAGCCAAGCCGAACCCAGGCACTCTGGCTTATTACGGTTCAAAACAAGCATGCAAGGAGACAATGTGTAGCTATCAAGAAATGCCTACACACATGTACATACACACTGACTCCATAACACACACACACAGTCTCAGTTGCTCTTCTCTTAGAGTATTATTTCACAGTTGTTCATTTTGCACACATACATACATGCAGTCAGCATGATGCTCATATAAACCTACTTCATCACATATTGACCTTTTTCCTCCTATTTGTATATGGCAGATGGTTTTATTTAATATTCTTTGCAATTAAAAACTGAGAGTGCCATCTTAAGAGTATACACTGGGTTATAGCCTGTTTGTAAGATTTCTCCTTAGAAACCACGAAGGCTTTGGGTAAATCAAATGAATTTACTCCAGTTAATAATGACAAATTCACCAAATTCGCAAAGATCCAAGATCCGTCCACCATGGAAGCATATGGAATGCGTACACAGCTGTCATTATCCAAACTGCAAGCCCTATACAACGAGTTACATTAGTGCAGCATGAGAAGCACCAGCCGTCCACACCAGTAAGCTGATCACAATGAGTGGTTAATGTCTGCAGGAGTGCAGGGGGCCCTGATAGCTTTATCATTGTAATGCTGCCACAATAGAGTCACCGTTGTCTGGAGCACAGTGGAAAAATCCTTCCAATCAGCTCACGCGCAGAACGCAGTCTTGCCGGCAGGCGGGCTGGTGGGAATCTCAAACCTCAGGGTCGCACAGAAGCTCAGGGGCTATATGGATCAGCCATATCTCAGGGAAAACACCAGTGAGACACACACACACACACACACACACACTGGCACCACCACATCCTGCGAGGAGACGTTCTTAACCATTCTGGCGACACACACTTCGCAACAATGGGGTCTGATTGATTTGCTGCCCCTGACCCAGTGCTGAGCTCTGTGTGCTCGGGCGGCGGAGAGCTGCGGCCCCTAACTCAGCCCTGCGTTATTTGCATGCCACGTAAGGGACCGTCCAATCAGGACCTCACCTTGTAGGCTCCCCCGTTAGACACGCTTATTTAGAACAGCTCGTAAATTCTCCCAATCACGTTCGATCACATTCGTTTGGGTTTTTGTTTTGCGTTTTTCCTTTTCCCGCAAAAAAAATATCAGCCCTAAATCACGGGTGTGTCTCGATGACCTCGGCATCACCCTGCGTGAGTGGAGGAGAGAGACGGAAGGGGGAGGAGGCATGGAGATCTGGGGGGTTAGGGGGGGTGTAGCACTTTGCAATGCACCACAGTAGATCTTTGAGCCGTCACCTTACCAAAGTATCTTAAAATAACGCCTGTGATGAATGTGCAATTTCCCTAATTTACGGGGCCTTGGTCTGCTCCCGGCTACACGTGGGATGGAAATCTTAAATGGGGCTTGAACGGTGCTCCTCACAACAAGAAATCAATATGCCACACAGCTTAGGGAACTATGGCTTCACCGACCAGCGGGGAGAGGGACTAATTTCCACTGAACACCACCAAACACATACCCTTAGACCCTGCCGTCGGCAAAAAACCATCACGCGCGTACGCGGGGAGTGTGCACAGGTGCATGTGTGTGTGCGTGTGTCGTTTGCACCTCTTGTCTCTCAGAGCAAGTTGGCTGTCATTGGCGCAGTGGGATGACAAAGGGCATAATGGCTCGGCGCTGCAGTATAGCATTACAAATGGAAATCACCAATCACCCGAGATACAACACACACAGGATGAAGTAATAAGGTCCCTCAGAGCGCACACGCTCGCATACGCAGCTTTTGCATTCGCACTTACACGGGTGTGGTGTGGGTGGGGGTGTGTGCGTGCCTGCATACGACCACTGCTGACTTGGTTAAGGCTGCTGCATGCTCGGAGACATTCATGCTACCAGTTACATACAAAAGTACAAGGTCCTCGTTAACCAATGACGATCCACTCCAACAGAGTCCACGTGAAGGGAATCTGTTGGGTTCGGCACGGATGCAACACTTCGGGTTTGTGCATTTCGAATGCATGAATATTTGTTAATCTATTGTAATGCCTTTCTAACAGCATGATTTCTGGCTGTCTTTGAAGCACGCTTTGAAACACAGACCCCAGAGACGCGCAGAGATTCTGCATTTCAAATGCTCCTGTGCTAACACTGCGGCTTTAATGACATTGATGCTAGACAGCTGCTAGGTGATACACTGCATGCTTTTCCATATCCCAGCTCACTCCCCCCTGCTCCAGAAATTACACGGTTGCACTGCTCAAGCTGTAAAGACTGAATTTGGTTTACTTTTCAGAGACAGGTACAACAACTGAGAATGCAATAAAAATCTATATGCAAACACACTCTAATCTTTGTAGGCACACACATAAACACAGACACACACACACACACACGGAGGGAGTAACTGCAGTATACTATAGTAAAGATGTAGAGGTAGTAAAAATTGTACTGTAGTTCACAAGGTTTCCAGAGAAGAAGGACGTTATGGTAAGAGGTCCTTGATCAGCTGAATGTTTGCACAGTTGATGAAGGCCCTCTACACTAATCTACATATGTATATTCCAAAAGTGCATCATATTACACTTTTAATGGTCAAATAACAGCAAAACATTCAAATTGTTTCATGATTATATATATATCTATATGTGTGTGTGTGTGTGTGTGTGTGTGTGTGACACGCGTGTGCACTGCCTCTGAAATCTCTCTCATCTCAGCCTCATTGTCCATAATGTGGTTAACTCCATCTTGTTCTCTCCTTAGCTGAGGAGCTAAACAAACATGGCCCTGACACGGCCCCCTTGCCCTGTCGCTCACCCCACACCTTTGACCCCAGCTGGGGGTGAGCGGCAGGCTACTGGCAGCCAGCGACCCTGTGAACTTGCTTGCAAATGGCCAAATGTTGGCCACTGTGTCCATCTCAGCAGCATCTCAGGGTTGAACTTTGGGAGCAGCGTTGGGAGGGCTACTATCTCACCAACGTCACGACACATTGCACTTTAATTTATGCCTGCTGAATAGAGGTCCGAGACACCCTTTGAAATAAAACAAAGTCTGATTTAAATGTGGTTAATATTCAGTACTGCATTTCAGTGAACTGGTAATGTCCAAAGAAAGGGCAGTTGTCAGCATGCCGGGGTTGACGCCTTTCTCTAGCGTTGCCTGCTGTGCCCTGGTGATATCCCATCCACCCTCGCTCGGGGAAAGCGCCGTCGGACATGGGCACGGGCTGTGTTTCTTGGCTCAGGTCATTCCAGCATTCATTAGATAAAGCACTGGTATTATCTAGGATCTCACATACACTGTACGTGGCTTACACAAGTGCCTACAGTGCTCTGGAGTGCCTGCAGGGTACTATATGAGCCCCACGTCATAGGGACCTACTGTTTCCCTACCAGATGGCTTGTGGATTATACACACCGACGTTGTCTGTCATCCATACTGTTAATATTTTTTTTGTTTGTTTATAAATACCCCATCTTGTCATTTCTGAAGAGTGGAATAGTTTAGGAAATTTGTCTTTGTTTTTTTTTATTTTCATCTTTCAGGGGAATTTCATTGTCCTAGAGCCCCGTGATGTGGCTGTGCTACAGCTATGAGTGCACACTGGTTTGCTGGAATTTGTTTAAGTGGCTGTTGAAGTGAATCACTGGGATGATGCGAGCTCGCACTGCATTTTGATTGGCCGGTGGTGAAGTACTGTCGCCTCCCAGGGGTTTTCGGCTGGAGAAGACCTCTCAGAGGGGTCAAAGGTGAAGCAGCTAACGCGAGGTGATAAGGGAAAGTGGTTAGCGCCATTTAAAGTGAGCGCCCTTATTCCACTCTTTAAACCGACATGTTACACACCCACACACAAATCAACTGATGGGTATCAGTAAGGTATACTGAAACTAAACAAGTAACAGATACACATACACAAGAACACACACATACACAGATAGATTAGCCCTAGTGTCCTACAGGGTGTGTAATGGACATTATGACATGGTTTGTTTAATGACCTGACTATGTTATATGCCATGATTGGTTTAATAGTAGAAGTGACTACCAGCCCTGGGGACATATTAACCTTCTTTTCGGCAAGACTGCAGCATCTGGTAACAATGTGACACATAAAAGCATACTGAGCATACTGAGCCATGGTTGACAATACATTCATGTTTAGTGGGGTACTGATGTGATCATGTGAATGTCACTGAGCACCATTGAAAATACACACCAAATGGGCAAGGCTGTCCATATCAGTGCAGTGTGCATATGCCATTGTGCGTTACACTGAAACCGTACTGATGAGATTAAGAAGATATTAAGAGATTATGACTCTGCAGAATACAGCACTATAAAAGGCCCATGATTAACCTGTGCAGCACAAAGCAGAGTAGTCGAAATGGGGTGGGCGGGTCCCAGGATGGGCGGGTCCCAGGATGGGCGGGTCCCAGGGTGGGCTGGTACCAGGGGTGGGAATGTACCATCATCCAAAGCAGCCTGTCAGTGGCTGAAGCGGCAAGGAAGACATACTTGTTCACCAGTGGTAAAACTCATTATCACGCTCAAATTATTTCCACCCACAAGCCGCTTAATTAACACGCACGTCCAGGCTTACATCAGCCCGCACAAATTGATTACAACATCAGACCCCTCTGTCTCTCCCAAGCTCTGTCAGACAATGGGAAGTGTACCTGGTGGAAACCTGGCGGAATACGCACGAGGAGCTTTAAGGCGTCTTGGTACACGCGCGCTGCATTACCACCTCCATTTTGCTGCTCCCTTCCTAATGAACTATGGGTAAGCGAGCTAATGGATGGTGGTCCCCTGAACAATGAGAGCGCTGTAATCTCCCATCTCGCTCACAGCAGTTGGGTAATTCTGGGTAATTTCAGGCTTGGCCTCAGTCTGTGGCATTAGCCATCATCTCAGTCCTGAAGGGGTTAATTAAGGGCTGAGAGAAAAGCCCAAATTAATTGGCTCTCGTCCGTATGAAGGGAGGAGTATGGGCTGGGGGTGGGGGCAACTCGGCGTTTTCATACATTAAGAGCCGCTGACAGCAGTTAATTGCCACGGACATAAATAGAATAATGATGGAAAAAAAATGCCTAGCTTTGAAGGAAAAGAAAAAAAGTAGCAAAAAATAGACACAGAAACAACACAAAGGAAATTCAGCTCTTTTCATGGGAAGGCCATACAGACAGGGAATAAGACGGAAAGACAGAGCACTTGTATGTAAAGGTGTGTGTATGGCGGGGGTGGAGCTCTTCTCTATGGTTTGTGGGATATGTATTCTTTTTTAGTGTAAGGTATGGGGACGGGCATCACGCATCAGTGGGCATGAAACATAGAGCGGTGAAGGAGTGCTCTCCTCCTGAAAGCCTCATCAGGACTTGTCATCGCTCTAATGAATATCATTTAAATTGCTTTGTATATGGGAGTGAGTTTGGATGTCGATTTAATTTGCGCATGTGTTTGAGTTCTTCTGCTTGGCTAGGCGAACAGAGAGAGAGAGAAGGAGAGAGAGAGAGAAGGAGAGAGAACGAGAGAGAGAAGGAGAGAGAGAAAGAGAAGGAGAGAGAGAGGGAGAGACAACGAGAGAGATGCAGGCAGACTAATGAAAAGCGAGGTGGGGTGACAGCCTGATGGGACTCGACCCGATCAGACGAGTTTGAAAGGATATTCTGACAAGGCGGGAGAATAAAACACACACTAGTGCAGTAATACACGTGCACACAAACACAATCACACACATTCTCCATCTCAGGAAGTGGTTGCAAAGTGGTTTGTGTTATCAAGTCCGCTGCTGGATTGGGAGTTAGGACATGGGCGGGGCGGGGGAGGGGGTACCTGTTCCCATGCACTGATATCACCTACTGCGTTAGAGCACTAATGACACCTGCCAAATCGGGCCGGGACCATGTGGATATGTAAAATAAATAAGCCCACTGTTGTTCAGCCGCCGATGGAAGCCTCCTCGGGTTAAGCATGGCCTTATCAAAATGAAATTACAATATATGCTGATACTGTACTTCAACCCGCCCCTTCACATCCTCCACGTCCAACCCCCACCCACCCCCGAACGCCACCGCCCCTCCTCGCGCTCTCGTTCCGAACGCCCGCGCGGCCCCGGAGTCGCACTCTCTGCGCCAAGCCCCGTGAAATATTACAACCTTTCCCAAAGCAAAAGATATAAATCCACATTGAGGAATTGCAAAAACAGCACAAAGCATTCCCAGCCCGCCACTATCTAGTGAGTTGCTGCTGATTTAGCATTGCAGGTGTGTAAGGATCCCGCGCTCTGCAGACAAAGCTCAGACCGACCAGCCATTCCCCCCCCATGCTTTCTTTCTTTTTTTTTTTTATTCCAGCGGCAATAAATGCGTCATTTGTAATTCATTTCAATTACTCAGGCTTTTTAATTGAGTCGGATCCAATTATGCCCTGGCAATTAGTATAATCAATTACGCTTTGATTACGCAGGTTTTCATGCTTGTCACTGCAGGATTCGGCACAGATGGGGGGGTGCGCAGCGGTTTTGGCGCGGCGGTGCCGCTATCTCCGTCCCCCGGCGGAGGAGGCGGCCCAGGTAGATCTCACTCTGCTCGCCATCTCCCTGCTAATGCGCCGCGCAGCCCGACATGCCGATACGCTCGTCAAAGTCAGCATTCTGACTGCCACAATTCATCTCCGAGTCCCGTGCTCCGCTCTCCTAAGCGCCACTTGCGTTGCCATTCCAGATTATTTATCGCGAGCTCTGCGATCGGAGTGGTGAAAGGGTGCGGTTCAGCATTTTTACCCGGCAGCTGGTGGCAAAGCAGCTCTGTGGAAGTGTGCGTGATGGCGCACGTGTCTGGGTTTTGGAAACATTTCTTTTTTTTTTTTTTTTTTGCCCCAGGAAAGATGCTGAAGAGACAGGCCCCTGTGGGGTCATGGGAGTCTTCCACAGCAGACGCAGTGGTCAGGGAAGCCTGTTTCAGCCCCGTGGAGCTGGATGACGAAACTCGTCAGCCACGTTGAGTCCCTGTGACATCGGCTGCGTCATCTGAAGGAAGCCCCCAGTACGACCAAATCCATGGATGTGAGTCGACGCTCGTGAGTCGACACTCGTGAGTCCAAAGCGAAAAAAAATCCAAGCTAAGCCAGGAGAGAGGGAGCTGATGGACCACAAGACTAAAACAGACATACATAATAGGATATTAAACTTTAAATACCCATATTCATTCCAATCATCTGGGAAAGAAATGGGCAAAATTTCAGGCCTACAATTTCATTTGTATCGCGTCGGAAAGGTGGAATTTATGGGGCCTTTCGGGTATCTGTAGAGAAAAAAAAAAGGTCCTTGTTCTCTAGATTCTCTCTCTCTCACTTTCTATCTCTCTTTCTGATTCAGTGACATACATCTTCATTTGAAAGGCCTCAGCTCATGCCAGGGTGGAACTTTTATTGGTTGGGCTCTGTTTCCCCTGGAGGGCTGTAAACTGTTGCACAGGAACTTAAAAAAAAAGAGAGAAAAAAAAGAAAAGAAATGCCAAAATCCTTCTTAATGCTGAGAGTGATTTTATTACATGGCTGTTAAACAGAACTGGAGTTGTAGAGTTCAAGAACTTGGCAGCTGAAAGAGTTTTGTCAGAGGAGATTGTGTCACAGCAGTCTAAGTATTGCTGGGTTTTTATGGTTTCTCCGCGTGGCTTCACTCATTGTAATACATTAACTTGCGTGCCAGTGCTCCTCAGCTCAGAAACAACACAGCGAACCAAAATCCGCAACGGTTAGCAGAAAAACTGTAACTTAGTGTCAGCATGTTTACAGCCGTTGCATTGCAGGTAATATAGGACAAATTGGCAGCTGTTTGTTAGGCGTGTATGCCAAGAGTCAGGGCGCTTGTGTCTGGAGTCCTGTCAGCTGAGCTGTGGATGGCTGGAGGTTTTAATGCCACTCCTCTGCCTGCTGAAACGGTGCCCTTCATCAAGATAATTAACCCCAGGGCTCAGAGGCACTCTTCTCCAACACACCCACGTTACCCCGGTATGGCAGGTTCAGAAAAGAGCAGACGGATTCAACGCCCCTTCCATGATTGAGTGAATGAGAAAAAGAAGGCTGGAAAAAAAAAAAAACTGTATACTGTTACTGTATACGAGCGCGTGCACTGTGAAAGATTGGCTCCAGGGGCGGCGCTCACATCCGTGGCCACGACTCCCTTTCGCCACTCTCTCGCCTGCAGCCATTTGAGCTGCTAAAACGGGAGCAATCAGACATCGGCCTCACTTATGAAGGCTCCCTCGACCTGCCCTACACATGACAGAAGGGAGAGAAAGGAGGAAGTGGTAGGGGCAGGCGCAGGGTCGAAATTGAATCTCATTTGGAGGATCTCCGGGGCAGCTGACGACTTGATGAGACGAGCAGTTGTCATAGTGGGGGTTGGGGGGGAGGGGGCACGGGTCCAGAGTCAAGGGGGAGGGGGGGGGGGGGGGATATCTCTCCTCTTAACTAACCTGCATCTTGACAAGGCAATCGAGTGGCAAGGGAGAGTAATTAAATGATAAGTTCATATTTGAGGGACAATCGGCAGGAGCGGGCTCTCCTGACGGCCCTCGCGGCTGCCGTGATGAATACCCTTATTAGCGCGCGCGCGCTCTCCGTCACGCACCGGGGTCCAGGCCTGACAGCGCCTGGTGCCTCTGACGGTGCGATGGCCGCTGATAGCACCCCCCCCCCCCCCCCACCCGCACTGTGTAAGGACACCTGGAGGGACACTGCGTAGGACGTGATGAGGGGGTGAGGGCGGACGTGCGGACGTGTAACGCGACGGGATGACAGAGATAACCCATGAACGGGGAGTAGCGCAGGCGTGCCTGCAGACGTGAATACGGCACCGCGGCCCCCCCACCCCCTCCTGAAACACAGCACTGAAACACAGTGTCAGTTGTTTCCATGAGTCATTAGGTTATTAGTACACCACTGAATGCTGGAGATGCAGTGTGTAGAGAAGAGCGAGGAATAACTATGGCATCCTGACCAGCAAAGACGCTTCTCTCTGTGTGTTTCACAGCTCTATTCACTTTCAAAATGCCGGTTGGGGCCTTTGTTAAGGTGTGAGGCACTCACCCCTGCTCTCCTCACCCCACCCTGTTACTGGAGTCGTGCCCCCCCACCCCTTTTATCTGGGACTCCTTAAGTCCCGTTTTGGCGTAATCCTGCGCTGTGTGCCAGTGTCTCAGCAGGACGCCATTGTGATCCTCTGCTTATTGTGGCGGCGCTATGAAGTGGCGTCCGTTGTCTCGCCAGCTTCAACCCGCACACATGGCTCGTGTGTGCGATGGATACTTCCTGTGCGCGAAAGGAAAACAAACCTGGGCCCTTTGGCTGGATCCTCGGCAGTGTTGTGAGAATATGCAGGGCGGAGTGTGGGCGTACTGCAGACAGACAGGACCAGAGAGCCAGAGGGAGACTAAGAAGTGGATGGTGTGTGTATGTGTGTGTGTGTCTATATGTGTAGGAATGTGTCGTACTATTAGTGCGCGTGTGTGTGTGTGTGAATGAATGTTGCCCTCAACTTAAGAAAACCCTGCTCGGCGGGTGAGAACCCATAGACATGAGTCACTGCAATGATTGCATTTCAATATATCCCATGTACTTTTCTCCTGTGACCACCATACTTAGCACTCACGCCGAAGTCTGAATCCTGGGATCTGTGTTCAAAAAAAGAAATGATATTACAGTAATATTGAGAGCCTAAATGCCACAGTCTTTCTGAAGTCCTGCAGAACAGAGGGCAATAAAGCATGCACTACTTCAGGCTCCACACTAATAAATCAGAAGACTCTAGACCCTGCTTAAATTGCACCTTTATATAACTTCTAGGTAAAGGTCACTTCTCTTTTTGCGAGGTAATTTAAAGATCAAATTGGCGAGTGTCAGTGTTTCCATATTATGCTTGCCGGCCCTTGTACCAAAACCCAGCGTGAGGTGATATATTTTAATGCCGCGCGCTGTGTGCACATATGTACCGCCGGGTGATCATGGCGACGTTCTCAGCCCATATTCCCATCTTTGGAGAGAGACGGAAATACATATTCTAGCCTGCTCTTTGGTCCTTGTGTTAACGACAGGCCTCAAAGATTAGCTAATCATTATAATGATAGCCTTATTAAGTACAACACATGGAGGTGGGAGCAGCGAAGTCTGGGCAATTAGGGAGGCGTAACAGTAGTTAATGTATATTGGCTCTCTCTAGGCACAGTAAGGGTGAGATGCCTGTAAAATAAAATAAAAAATAATAAAAAATAAAGCCACTCTGAGCAGATATGTTCCAGACACCAGCGGCCGGTGGGTTTATAGAGATCACAATTGGCAGGTTGTAACTTTCACAGAGACGCTTCTTTGTTTTACGTGTTCGGGATCCCCCAACGGCAAACCAGAAAACCACACAAAAGTCTCTGATATCTAGTCAAGTGAGATATGCGCAGACCAGCAAGCAGAAGCAGATACAGCCGCACTGATGTTTACGCTCAAGTTTTTCGAACCGTCACATCAGACTGACTTGAAGAGGCTGTAATGAAACACTTCAGTCTTTCATTACAGCCACAAAGAACACCCCGCCACTCGCTACAGAGAACCCGGGCCCTCCTCAGCTGCGGGAGCCTATTAGAGAGGGCCTTCGGCCCAAATCCCCGCCCTCCTCTCCTGCCCCCTCTCTCCCAGCCCTTATCCCCTCCGAGGGAGCGTGAGCCGTCGGAAGCGGTTTGTCGCGACGGCTGACAGATCGGCCGGAGACGTTCGTCTCCGGGCACTCCTCTATATATCGTTAATTTAATGCATGACGACGGGGCCAATTACGGTGCGGGCCACGCGCTCAAATAGCATGTCAAAACCTGTGTATCAATCTATTAGATCCTGTCTTCTCGCAGTGTTAGCAGGCACCTCAAAGCAGAGCCATGGCCTCAACGGGGAAGGAAAAAGTGCTGAGCTCATGGGGAAAGGCCCTCAGATCTCAGCCTTGGCCTTTTAGAGGGAAAAACCCATGTTGAAGAAGAACCAGCGCACGAGCTCAGGTGTCTCCATGTGAGCAGACCCAGATCCTGGAGGATAACGGGGTGGACGCCTCAGATGGGAAGAGGTCAGCAGGTTTGCACTCCGACCCGCGTGAGATCACGAGTACTTGATCCCGGTCAACTTATCGGCGCCGCGTTTTCCGCGTTTTGTCCCGAGAACGCTGCACTTTTGTGAGAAGCGTTTCGTCTGGTGCTCTGCAAGGTCTCTCTCCCCTGAGCTAAGGACACAAACCTTATTACTAAGCACAGGACAAACGGGCTCAGTAAGCAGGTCAAACGCAGCTATCCAACAGCAGCTTCCTCAGTCTTTGGTGAAATCCACCATTTTGCATAATGCCCTGCCTGTCCTTGGCATAAGGGCACGGGCTTGGGGCACCGGCACCTGCCCCACTGTGCCACCTGGTGGGCGGAGGCCTGGCATTTCGCCTGCCTCCCTGCCACACGGACACTCTCGCACACACCCTTTCTCCACAAGCGAGACCCCTGTGTCACTTTGACGAAAGTTTTTAATAAATCCAGCCTTGCCTGATGAGAGGCTGTTGACTGAGCCTGATCCCACCAGACAGAAGGTTCCGGATTCGGGCCAGCTCATGTAGCGCAGGGTGGAGGGAGCTCCTCCTTCAATCCTGCTTCACTTCCCTACTTGTTTCTAAACTCACTGCACACACGCCACACGCAGTGAGAGTGCGTACCACACAACGTATGTTTGTGTCAATACGCATCTGTTTTCTCACATGTGATTACGTCGCCGTGGCTGTTTAGATGAATGCTCATATGATTGTGTGGGCGGGTGTGTTGAGTTTGCGCTGTGGCTGCACGTACTGTATGTCTGCATCACGCCAATTAGGCCAGCGGATGGGCACGCGTGTACGTTTGCGTGAGGACCCCGTGACAGCCTTAATCACCGCCATGCATTCTGATCCGCATCACCCAGTGCATGCTTGCGCCAGTCTTTCTGAGAGAGTGTCAGCGCGAACACGTGTCTCCAGCATCCCACTCTGCAATTTCCGCGAGAGCTCTCTGCCGCTGTAAAGTCGCCACGCGTTGCGCTACAGGCAAACGTATTCGCGGAGGGTTAAGTGTGTACATGTGCCTGCCTGCCTGAGCCCCATCCGACAATAACCCCTCCCCCGATCCCCCTTCTCCCTCCTACCAACCCCCCCACCCCACAACACACACGCCCCCCTCCCCCCCTCGTGGGACTTCCTGTCTGATGGAGCGGCTGTAAAGTTTGTCTGCCTTAGCTCACTCTTTGATGCTGTCACATTCGATCGGCTCAAAAAGTTCAGGCCCATCAACTGCTTGCAAATTAGGGGCCCGCGTACATGGTGCTACATTTGTGCTGCCAGTGGCTTCTTGTTTCCTACCCACCACAAAGCAGCCAGCCATCCTGCCCCGGCTTCCTAAACTGCAATCAGCTCCTGGTTTGAAGTCGCGCTCACATATGGAAGCAAAGATGGCTCACAGAGACAGGGGAATGATTATCGATGTGCGTATAAGTGCTACACTGCGGCTATGTCGTTTTAAGGAGCCTCTGGAAATGAGGGTTTCAGTGACATATGTTCCCGTTTACGGGATGATGTGAAGGCAACACGTACAAGTTATTCAACCCAGTCGTCACTTAAGAAGCGTCTGCTGTGGTGTCTGCTAGATGAAATCAATTAAGTCATAAGACATTAAAGAAATTGTCATCTTTAACAATCATATCCATGCAATGAAACCTCCCTGCATGCTGAATAGTCTTCCACTAACGCTTGCATTCAAACACGATACCCAATATCTGTGCGCTCTCCCCACTGATCTTTTTAAAAATAAAAGTATTTAAATGAAAATACTTTTTAATAAATGTATCTGAAGGAATGAATAAATAACTAAATAAAAAAAAAAACATAAATAAATAAAACCGTGACTCATCCGTCCTCGGTTCTCAACATCCGCGGGGCCTAGTGAGCAGCGCTAACGGCTGTGGCTCTGTTTTCCCGGGTCTCGCAGCATCACCATATGCCTGCGGCACCTCCGGACTTCAGCGGGCAGATCTTCACACCTCTCCTGCAGGGCGGCGCCGCAGTGCCAGGGCCGCCCCCGCGGAGGGGGTGGGCCGGGCTGAGCGGCTTCGGAGAGGCCCGCCGATCGCCCGAGTGACGGGAGCAATCTCCAGGCGCGCCTGAGCTCTCTGGACTGCTCTCTGATCAGCTCCCATTACAGCTAAACACTCTGAATGATTTGGAATAAAATCAAAATCAATTTGTGCAGCCCTCTATTCCCGGCCGTCCCCCCCCTCCGGGGCAACGGGCCTTGTCACATCCTGTCGTGCGAAAATTGACATTTTGACACACGCATGCACACACGCTGTGAGTGCGAGTGTGCGAGCGAGAGTTCGAGGGAGAGGAATGAGTGAAGATGAAAAAAATAAAAAAAAAATAGGCGAAGGCCGATGAAGAAGAGGAGGGATTTTTGCTAGCGTCTCAGCATGTCACAGCTGAGGAGGGACAATCATGAGCTGTCAATCAATTCATTTATGGAGCTGGGAGCCACTGGCTTGACAGAGGAGACTCTGCCCTCCCGAAGGCCCTCGCCTTTCAGCTCTGTGTTTGTTGCTACGTGCCTTAGCTCTCTTCATGCCGACTGAGAAGCGGAGACAGATGGAGGATGGTAGCCGTAGTGTGTGTGTGTGTGTGTGTGTGTGTGTGTGTGCGTGTGTGTAATGTGAAGTCTGATTGACAGGGGATGTCATAGGGTTGGACAAGGTGAAAAAAGATTGACGGCTGAGCCGAGCAAGAAACCCCTCCCCCTTCCCGTGCCGTATGATGCGTGTTTCAGACATGCAGATGTCTATGCAAGGACTTGTGGGAGAGAGATAGAGAGATGGTGTGTTTGTATGGGGGTTGTGTGTGTGTGTGTGTGTGTATGTACACTGACGCAGGTCACAACGAGGTGAGTGGCCTTATCAGGCACACGCAGAAGATGTCGTCCATTTGCTATGACACGGGCTGCGGTATCTGGGCTCGGCTTGTGGGGGAGATGTACGCTTTGTCGTTTTGACAGTTTTGGGTGGGCGCGGTGCATCTCACAGCTCCGACGGCGTGAACTTTGCCGGAGAGCCGTCCGTCTTCGAGGGCCTTGTGGGGATTTCCATCTTAAACAAAACAGGGGAAGCGTAAAAGACAGGGACCCAAGGATACACATCCTGCTCTAATCAGCCTCGCCGCTAGCCAGCTGTAAAACCAGCAACTTGGAGCTTGCCGAACGAGCGCTACCCACGATTCCACTGTGCTCCCGTGGCAACTAACCACGCAGGTTCTTGGGAAATTAACTGGACCTGACGCTGCCATGCTGTAGTGCGGTTTGATGCCACCTCATCTGCTTGCAAGAACACAGACACATCAATAATAACACCCAAGCTTACACACCAGCCTGCTGGCTTTGAAAATACGTGGAGTGTCTTGGAATCACCTTAGTGTAATTCAATTATTTTGGTTGGTTTTACTTAATGACACATAATTAGCTGGCGTTGTAATGATAATTAATTACACCTTAATTAAAGGTCTATCAATGGACATTAATTTAAAGTGTTAGCTAATTAATCTTTTTTCTTTGTAGCTCGCACCCGTCTTGATGTGCACCTGGATATGCGGCCTGCCTTCAACAGATGCCCAGCGTGTAGACGGGCGGGACGTAAACATCTGGAGGCAGCGTTGGTCTCGCGTCTGCTGTTGGCGGGGGGCGCTTTAACCCACGCCGCACCTTAACCCGGCCCGCCGCACCCGTGGCCAGACAGGCTGTGACATTGGCGTTAAATGTGTGAATCAGAGACGTCGACGGGGCTGACGTGAGTGACACCAAGGGCCAAGCGATGCCGGCCGAGGGCCACGCGCGCCGCCGCTGTCCCCGTGGAGACACGAGGCCTTGGCTCCCATTAGTCACAGAAGACTGCTTGACTATAATAGCCATCGAGATGCGTGCATGTCGTCCAAATCTGAACTGTCAGAGGCTGATAAACATCTTTGGCGTTCGTACAGGAGCACGGGGGAACAGAGACTACAGTGGGACACGGCGTCGGACGAGGAACACAACGCGTGCCTAATCACAGACAGACACCTCAGGAAGAGTGCTGGCTGTGTGTGGATGCCGTTGGCTGTGTGAAGTGTGTCATCGTGTAGGGTAGTACACAGTACACAGCAAAGTGCTGACTAAGTCTTTCTGTTTTATAACATCAGCAGCTTAGACTTAATGAAGTTGAATTTGATTGATTTCCATTTTTAATGAATTAATGGTAAATGTTATTATGCAGAATCCCTTTATAATTTTGTCAAACACACTAAGTATCTTTTTTTTTCTGTGAGACATCTAAGATCCACACACAGTGTACAACCAAAATCATCTTTCCACATGTACAGTGAACACATGAATTATTAATGATAGGGCATCTCTCGTGTATGTCAAAATGCTTGAAGTAAGGAAAAAAAAGATGTCATTACATTGCATTTGATTTAGCAATCTAAAGGACAGCAGAGGGAAGAAGGCGTGATCTTCACAGCGGTGCACTGATGAGATGCATTCATTCATTTATTTATTCATTTCTTTCCCCTTTGCTAATGTTTATGCCGTGTCAGTGACAATGGGCAGGCGATTAGACAGAACTGAGGAGAGTGGCAGCACTCTCTCTCTCTATCTCCCCCCTCTCTCTCTCTCCCCCTTTCTCTCTTTCCCTCTCTGTCTCTCACCCTCTCTCTCCCCCCCTCTCTTTCCCTCTTCCCTTCTCTTTCTCTCTCCCCCTCTGCCTTTCTCTCCCTCTCCCTCTCTTTATATCTCTCTCTTTTTCTCTCTCTCCCCCTCTCCTGCCCCACCCCCCTCCCCCCTCTCCTGCTCTCCCCGTCCCTGCTAATGACACGTCACACGCATGCGGCTTTGCGACTTTGACAGACACGGTGTCAATCATCACCACGGAAACAGACCCCATGATGTCACCCAGCTGGCCCCGCTCGACAGCTGATGGGCATCAGAGACGGCGCTGACTGACTCTGCCGCTCTCTGATTGGCCGGATTACACTGCCGCAGCGCTAATAACCCGCCGCTCAAAATGGCCGTAATCTCCTGACAGTTAAAAAAAAAAAAAAGAAAGAAAGAAAGCAAACAGGATTCATGCCTCTCATATGACTGTGTTTATTTCTGTAATGAATCTTTCTGTGGTGCAGCTGTGTTTTTTCGCTCATCTCCCGTCCATCTGCTCTCAAACGCGGAGCCCCAGAGCCGAAGCTTTTACTCTCTCCCTTCCTCTACTAAAATACATTAAGCTTCCTATATCACGTATAAGGGAGCGGGTGCATATGCAAATACTCTGCATTTGTACCCGCACATGCACGCACTCACACGTATGCACACACTTACATAGTCTCATTCAGGGAATGAGAGCAGTGCAACATGACAACCCGGCTGCTGTGTGTCACAAGGCAGTAGGCAGACGTGGGGGGGGGGGGGGGGGGGGGGGGGGTGGAGGTGGGGGTTGCAGAGGGGTGGAGGGAGTTCGGCAGAGGGCCCCTGGAAGTGCCACACTCCCCTGGGTGTAATCGCTCTTTGTTTACCCTGCCAGGGTGTTATTTTAGCTGTCTGTTTGGGCCTGACTCTGAGTGACTTGGATACAGAGACGCCAGGGGAGAAGGGGAAGGTGTCTTAAGGAAGACTTGGCCCGCACTAAAACCCCCATCGCAGGAGTGCTGACAGGAGACGGAGGCAGAGGCGAAAAACAAGCTGCTCAAACGTATGGCTGCGCGTTTGATATGCGATGAACATATTTGTTTCACAAATGCATAACACTTTCAGCGTTGTTGATTCAAAGCCAAGATACGTACTAACAAACCCGCGCTTCCGCCTATGGGTCTCAATCTTCAGAATAATCTCACGGTTCCCAAATGTGCCCTAATCAAAGCACTTGGAACGTCACACCCACAAAACTGAATGTAATCATTGTTTATGGTGGGCGGTAAACCTCTACTGAATTGAACGCGCATAAGCTGGGCTTTGAAGTCGGGACAGGTGCAGATATAACGCGTCCGATTGCTGGCACATGCAAACCACATAACCAGTCTCACACAGACAATCACCCACATCTCAGCTTGCACCCGTCTGGACTGGCCACTAAAGGCCACATGAAAATCTCTCTCTCTCTCTCTCTCTCTCTCTCTCTCTCTCTCTATGTATCCCTCTCTCTCTCCCTCTCCTCTCTTACTCTCTCTCGGGTGGAGACCTTCCCCTGAGAGAATATAATAAGATTTTATTTAACAAAGTGTCCACGTCAAACAAGGCCCATTTCTCTGGCGACAGCCATTGCGGGGAGCTCAGAAAGGCGGCGAGGGGAAGCGAGGAGAGAGAGGGATGGCTGTCGAGAGACGCCGGCCCCAGATTGGCCCGCGTGTTCATTAAAGCGCAGAACACGCTGCATATTTCCATTATTCACACAAAGGTACGTGTCAGCTAATCACGGCAGAATCGCCGGCGTTTAAAAAGCCAACAGACAGACTCCATCCATTACGTCAATTATGAATTAGCACCTCTCCGCCATCGTGCCGCTCGGAAACGTCTAGTGCTGTCTTAATTAACCAAACATGGGGCATCAATTCCTCCCAGCAAACTCAGTCACCTCATGAACACACACACACACACACAGTGAGAGCTGAGGTTTTGAAATGGCATGTGGGGACATTTAATGAGACTGGCTCTTGTGTTTGCCATGGTTTGACAATACATTACCTATTTTATACTCTTGCCTGTTTCAAGTATAAAAGTCTATCCACAGAACTTGTAGGTGATGTTGGGATTTATACAGAGCAGGCAGGATCTACATGCTGTGCACTAAGCAGTGTATAATATACTGTAAAATCACCTGGGTTGAATTTGCTTTCATAGTTTGAGAATTTTATATTTGAGATATTTAATGGTATTTTTATTCTGTACATTGTACAGACCGCCTCTGAAAGTACTTGAAAACGTTTGAAATGGTGCACAGACAAACCTTGAAAAACCTTTCATAATATCTGAACAAGCTCTTCTTTTTAAGATTTTCAGCAATTGCATATACTTCCATTACATCTGAGCTTTGTCTTAAACATGCCTATACACAATCAGCCTCCAACCTCTGTCCCCACCCGTCACCCCCCCCCCCCCCCCAAAACCCTAAACCATCTGTCCAGCACAGAGGAGATTGGATATTAGTCCCTCTGCTGTCCAGATCCAACCGTCTCTCTCTGTGTCACTGTCTCTTTAAGAAAAGAGGAGGCAGCCCCTCCCTCTTCCTCCTGCTGCCACGGCTACAGCCAACGAGCATTGTGAAGTGTGACATGATCATGCTCACTTTCCGTAGTTGAGCCCTCGCTGGGGTCGGCCACTCCAGCTGCTCAATGAGTCATTTGATTGTCATCTACCTAGTGCACTCACAGGGAGAGGAGAACGGAGAGGCAGATCGAGACTGGAAAGAGTGCAGGGGGGGGGGGTGAGCGAGGGAAGAGGAGTGACTGAGAAAGACAGAAAGAGCGAGAGACATTGGACGCAATGAGAAAGAGGAAGAATGAAAGGAAGGAAAGAGGCTGAAAAAGGAGACAGAGAGAGAGAGAGAGAGCGGGATGGGGTGGGTTGGAAAGAGGCAGCGAAGTAGAAAAAGGGAGAGGGATAGAAATCAGTTTGATAGAGAGAGAGAGAAAGAGAGAGAAGGAGGGAGAGAGAGAGAAAGAGAGAGAGAGGAGCGCCTGGAGCATTGTCTGCGGAGGATGACAGGCAGTCACAGAGGCTGAGCCCCCGCGCGGGCAAAAATAAGTGAGTTAGAAGAGAGCTGCTGGCTCTGTAATAAAGCGTTTAATGGACAGACAGCCTCTCCTTGCCTTCCTCGGGGCAACACTAAATCCCTCTTTATTGTAGTTTGCACAGATGTTAGTGAGTTATCCATTTCTCTAATCACACTGGATGCTGGCACATCCATCTTAAGTTGAAAAACAACCTCCCACCCCACCCACCCCCACCCCTTGTTCACCACGTCCCTGTTTCTGTCTCTCTCCTCTCCTTTGAAGTTGAAAGTGAGTCATCTATAGGTCACTTGCACCGATACAAATAGAATTCAGACAATATTGTGTCCCGGTTTGAGGTTTCATGTGATTAGGTAGTGCCGGCGGTCAGGCTTGCTTTATGGCTTATGGTGTGCTCTGCAGCAGGGCGGCGGCTGGACGCGATATTGCTGGGGCAGCCTGTCATAAAGACACAGACATTGTCCTCGGGCCTTCATCATGGTAACACGATTCTCCCACTGTCGTGCAGGGCCGGCTGATGTTGGATTGGCTTGGAAGTCCCACCCCCCCCAAATTTCACAACAGCAAGCTGCGGCCGACGAGGGCAAACAGGATTTGCTCATTGATAAACAACAAAGTGGGGTGGGAAAGTAAGTTTGGATTAGAGAGATCTGTGTCAGGATAAAGCGATAAGGCCAGGCACACGTGCTTTAACCTGATGTAATCTCATTCATCAGAGATCAACGTAGCCAGGAGAGACAGTCACGGTTTAAATGGTGTATGGGACTCTCGCCCCAACGCTACGTTTGCAAACGTGGTAGGTGGAGCAAGGCTAACCCTGACTACTCAAGTCTCCACGCGCCGTCCTCTGAGAGAGAGAGAGAGAGAGAGAGAGAGAGAGAAACATGCGTATTCACATGATTGTTGTATCTATTTTGGACACTTTTGAAACCACTGTATCTCGCCTTCATCAGTCTGCTGCCTCAGACAGACTGTCTGCGATCACGAGGACGCGGGAGACCCGAATAGCAAGAATGGACAGACGTGGGGGAGGGGGAGGGGGGGGGGGGGGTAAAAAAAGAAGCGAGACGGATTCGGTATTCGGCAAAACGCAGCCCGGGTTTAAATCTGGAAGCGTGACAAAAATGTGTCTGTCTTAATGATGTCAACTAGTGTTCTGCAGAAGGTGCCTTCCTGCTTCTCCCTCATTCCTTCCCTCTCTTCCACTCTCTCTCTCTGTCTCTCTGCCTACTGCTCTGCCCATCTGCCCAGAAATGCTGACTTTGAACGGACAGTGACGTGCGAACGCATAACCCCCCCACCCCACCCCTCGATATCGGCGTCCATTTTACTGGTGGACGTTCCGATGTGGAAATGCCGCAGCGTTCGGCGTGGGAAGCCTCGGCGTGAGTGAGTGTGAATGGTCCTTTCAGGACACTGCGTGGCTGCAGGCTTGGAGTCTGAGGAGCGCGAGTGGCGCTGGAGGAAGGCGAGGGAAGGGGTCGCGCAGAGTTCAGCGCGATGGGGATGAGTGATGGTTGTAGGGCAGGGGGCTCTGTTGCCGGGTCTTGTTCTTTTCTGTGCTGGCTGACGGGCCTCACAGCGGTAGCCTGAGTCTTGATGGATTGGCAGCCAGTGAAAGGAAATACACACACACACACAGACACACACGCACAGACGCTCTACTACCAACACTACCACTCCCACTACCCCGCCACAAGGGCTTGAGAGTGCTTTGGACTGCCCCCCCCCCCCTCTCTCTCTCTCTCTCTCTCTCTCTCTCTCCCTCCCCCTCCCCCCACTGAGCTAACCTCTGCCAGCTTCCCCTCAGGGCGACGGGCTTGAGCCAGTGGGCTCAGCCCAGGAGAGCCTGGGCTGGGGGAGGGGCATGGCGGGATTTATGTTTCAGAGAAGGTTCCGTGGGGATTTATGAGTAGGCGGCAAGTAAAGACTTTAATAGCTGGACATCCTCCTGACCAGGTCAGCGGTGGAGGCGCGGTCTGAAGCTGCCAAGACCATCCCCCAAGCCGGGGGGGGGGACGACTTGTTATACCTGGCTGGACACGAAAGGACCCTGAACAGCAGGGGTGGGCTACTAAAATAAACATCAAAGGAGCAGAGGGGATGCATAGCAGTCCCCTTTTGTTGCCAGGAAATGGAGGACTCCCCTGGGTGGGGGGGAGGGGGAGAGTGGGTGGCGTCGGCACTAAATGAGATGGTCTGTCTCAGGCGCGCTTCCTGGTGAAATATTTTTGATATATAAATCACAGGGGTCCTGGATGCACTGGCCGCTGAGGTAATCAAGGCCTCACCCCCCCCACAGCCAGAGTCTGGGGAAGAAAGCTGGAAGATGGAGTTCTGAGAGGTCATGGGGGGTGGAGGGTGGGGCACCTGTTTCAAAGTGCCCCGCACTCATGCTCAGCAACGTGCGAGATGGGCGCCACCCAAAATGAGGCATCTTAAAAATAATCAGAAGACACTTACAAACTCTCCCATAACACAACCAATTTGTTTTGATGCGAGGGCAAACCCGTATATGATACTTTTGAACCTGTGCACAAAGTGCCTTCATTGTGTCAGCACTGAGGTGCGGTAATGACACGATCCCAAACCTTCGTGGCTCTGGGGGAGTCTCTGGAGCTCCGCTGCTCTCGCAGCCATTAGGATTTGTTTGCTTGTTTGTTTTCCGTCTGCGGGTCCCCACGGATGTGTCTAATTGCTCAACGTGATTGTGTAATGTATTCACAGTCAAGGAGAATAGACAGGGCATAATACATGCCTCTGTGTGTGTGTGTGTGTGTGTGTGTGTGTGTTTCGTGTGAGCTCTCGAGTGCTTCTGTGAGCTCTGGTGTAAAGTGTGCCTCATTTGTACCCTGTGTTCTAATAAATGTTAAGCTGTCAGGCGGTGTGTAGAGCTGCAGTATATGCACACGGTCCGCTAAAGGACTGATGCTCTCCAAACAGCCGCAGCAGCAGGACGGTAATAGAACTCCGTTACGTTGTGCTGCACGCGAAAATCTGCACTTCCACTTTTAGAGGACGGTCATGTAAATAGGTGCGCGCGTACCTACCAAAACCATGTGTCCCATGTGTCTGCTGAACACACACATCTGCCCATCACGTATCTGTGCTACAGTACGTATTACGGAGTGGCCATATGTGCCTTTTTTTATATATATATATTCCTCCGCCGGTGTGATACGTACACATATCACCGATGCAAAAGCCTCGTGTGCGCCCAGATGCACATGCACGAGCACGGATGCTTGTGTTGTGGCGATGGAGGCGGGCACAGGGGAGGGGGAGGGGGGGGGGGGGTGCTAGGGGAAGAGATGATTATGCCCATCTGTGGCGGATGCCAGGTGTGCAACCCCCCCCTCCACCAGCACCACCCATCTCCCCCAACCCCTCCCCCTTCCCCGCATGCTTGTGATGCTCTGCTCCCCTCATCACACTCCATCAGACTGGCTCCAGCTGCCAGCCACCATGCTAACTAGTACTGAGGGGCGCTAGAGCAGCCCTGCGCCTGCACCGGCGAGGAGCCGGAGTGACGCTGCAGTCTGTGGGACGCCCCGCGAGCTCCGAGACACTCTGTGATCTGCGACCCTCTCCGACCGTCTTATTTCGCTCTGGCGGTCGGACGCTTGGTTTCATTGGAGCGTAGTGCACGGCCAAGCCGTTAGGTCCACTTTGTCAGACCTCGATGTCAGCGCAAGGGAAATACGCTTCCGTTTTCAAAACAGGGAAGCGTTCGTCCACAAGCAGCACTGCTTTTCTGACTGTGCTGAATCTTCTTTGTTGCATGCGACTTGCTGCCACACGGTGCACGTACACACATATTGCAATGAAACACGCGCACGCGCACACACACATAACTGTGTACACACACTATGTGGGGCCACCCCACACCAAGGGACGTGCCTCGTAAAACACCCCACGACAGGCTGATTGATCCGGCACTGAAAATGGGCAATATTCCTCCCGCATCGATACCAATAAAAGCTCTCCGGCTTCGGGCCGCACAGAGCTCCTTTTTGTTTCTCTTCGAGCAGAGAGGAGGGAAGAAAAATCCATAGACAATTGATGGTGTCTGGAAGAAAGGCTCTATTGGAGTATATCAAATCGGACTATCGAAGGAGGGAAAGTTTGCCCTGTAAATTAGACTGTTTGCTTCAAGTTCAGTGATAGAGTGAAGAGGGTGAAAAACACTCTTTTTCACCTACAAACAGGGAAGGGCCCTTTATTCTGCTCCACACCCTCCCCAAAATCCACTGCCAGCCCATTGCCAGTCTCTGACTTTTTTTTTTCAGGTTTGGGATTTGAGATTTGGTGGCTGTTGGTCAAAGGAGTGAGAGAGTGAGAGAGCAGTACCTTTGAAGTTTTGATAGATTTCTCTCTCCTCTCTCTCTCTCTCTCCGAGTTGGTATTATGTAGACAGAGTTATACTTTGGACTGCTCTGATAAAATCAGGCCAATCAGTAATGTATTGAGAGGTGTAAAAGGTCCCTAGAGAGGCCGGACAATGGGAGATTTCATCATATTAGTGGAGTCTCTCCCAGCCTCGTTCCTCGTTCCCCCGGGTGTCCCCTGCAGCCCAGACCCAGCTTGCCCTGCAATGGAGTCCACCACTTTCAACCTGACTCCCTTTACTTTCCTCTCTTTTAAAAGCACGAGAATAGATGCTGTCAGGTTTTTTCCATCGCTCTCCATATTTCTGAAGTGTGTCTAAAAACAGGCCATCCCCAGGATAATTATTCGAAACGCACAGATAATTGCAGTCATGGGTCCTAATTATGCATGGCTTTGTTTTCTTAGAATATTATTCAAAATCACATCAAACACTTTGAGATTTAAAAGAGTAATACAGCTGGTATCCAACACAGACCTGCATACAGCAATGCAAATAAATTTATTACTGTCCTGTGCCAACAAATATGGGTAAAAAAGTAAGATGCCTGCAGAAAGAGTACACACAGTGATATATGTTTATGAGTCTCTTATTATTTTTTTGCATACATTAGCATATTTATGAGGTTTTCTTTACTTTAATCAGCCAATCAAAAAAGTAAGATTCCAACAACTTTCACCACTTAACAAAATGAAAACAATCAAAAAGAAAATTGTGATATGATATGTGCATACTACAGTATGAGTTATACACAGCCAAAAAACTTCCCACAGTAAATTGAAACACAGATTGAATTTGAAAATTCATCTGTTATGAATGACATGTTGTCATGATTCGAGGTAAACAAAGTGCAATTTAAACTTATCCTATCACTCACACACACACACATGCATGAATGCATGTTTGAGTTCATGCACACACGCATGTGTGTAGTGTGTGGGACTGAGCAGTCCTGCACATTATAATATGAATTGCTATCATAATGAAACGTCAAGTGAAAGGGTCTAAACACAGCCCTACAACCATTTTACACATGGAGCTGATTTACCATAAAACCTTAAATAATATTTCTATGGCTATTTCAAAAGCAAAACAGCACAGCATTCCTGTTCAAATTGACAATGTTTAAATGCTATGAAATTAGATAAACATTTAATTGGATTGAAAGAGGTTGTCTACTGCTAGATCCCTGCCCCCCCCCCACACACACCTCATTCCCCCCACTCCCCCATTACTCTGTAGATTACACTAGATTGCACAATCCACAACATAACATTCACTTTTGTCGGTCAAACAATCAGATATGAAATTGGAATAAAAAAAAAGCACTTCATTAAAGAAACGATGGCCTGCATTCCTATCAGTTATTTGCATCTAAATTGGAGTCTTGCTCTGCTTAAAAAACGACTACTGTGCTGTGCATACAGTGTGCAGTAATGTAACAGATTGTTTAAATATCCAGTCAAGTCCCCAAGTTCTGTTAGTCTTGCCTCGCCCACAGCCCTGACAGTGAATAGTGCCGCACGACGGCTGCTTTGTTTACAGGTGTCTGTGAACAATCGCACGTCGCCTCCCTATTGCTGACGGCTGAAATTTGCTCAAATCGCAGTGAACGTGATGTGCCCTAAAGGCGTGTACATACATGAACAATGTCTAAGGCACACAAAGAAGCCAGATAGATTTATAAAACTAGGCTTATCAAAAGTATCTCTGTACAATGAGTAACTGGTGAGTAAATTCATTTGTTCTCTCACACTGCCTGCCACAGATACATGGCTCATTGTCAAAGTCCCTGAGCAAAGGCGCTAGCCAAAGCTTGTTACAGCCTCTAAACATAGTGTCAGTATCTAGTGTTCTAGCACCTCAAGCGCACTCTGCCACAGACCCCTTATTATGGAGCCCTTCAGCCCTATGACCTCCCTCTCCCACTATCTGTGTATGTATGTGTGTGTGTGTGTGTGTGTGTGTGTGTGTGTGTGTCTGGCCTGCCTGGTCCAGCCCTCCTCAGTCTGATTCCATCAGCACTGCCTCTAATCCACTTACTTAATGAAATACATAATTAACATATTATAATTGCAGTAAAGATGGTTTTGACAGAAATCATTTCCCGTATCTAATACCATGGTAATTTAATCTGTTCCCCACTCCCTAACGCGACCCCTCGTGATTAAGTTTGGTCCCTTCATTTTTTGGTGAGCTGGAGTGCGGGAGTGTATGTGCGGACTCACTTTTTTTTTTCCTTCTCTCCTCGAGATTATTATTCTCTGGTGTCCGGGGCCTTTTGATTGATTGACAGGGCTGTGGCAAGCAGATGGGTCATGTGACCTGGCAGATGGCGCAGAAGAGCGAGCGAGCATGCTCCCTCGCTGTGTGGTCTCTCTCCTCTCCTCAGGACGGGCTGCATAAACAGAGCAGAGAGAGAGAGAGAGAGAAAGAAGAGAGAGAGAGAGAGGGAGAGGGAGAGCACATCTCCTGAATTATAGTATGCCGGGCTGTAAAAAAAGGACAAATCAAACTATCTTTTGCTTGCAGATGTACTCTGTAGTTCTGTCTTTGTCAACATCTTCAGTGGTGGTCCTACATATAGATATCACTTGGGGCTTGTGAAGCCATTTTCACTGACATCTTTATAGTACATAACCTGCTGATTCTTGATCAATATTTGAAGCATGACTGGATTATATGAAAACAGGTTGTTATGTTTCATACATTTCTATTTCTGTTATGAATATTGTTAATTAATCTTTGGACATAGGGTGTTTGTTTTTTTTTTTGAGAAAACTTGTTATTCATAAGAAATTCAGATATTTATATGCGAGTTCTTATAAATGCTGCAAGACTTTCAAAAATGCCAAGCAGATTACGAGCCTATACCTGAGGTTGAGGACCTTTTAGCAGTAGCTACTGTAGCTTGTTGTTGTGACAGCAGAGTTCAGGAAGAGAATGGGTTTAAATCTTAAAGCACAGATAGCCTAACAATGACTGATTATTGCACTAACAACCCACAGGCTCCAGGGGATGTCTGTAATGCGATTTTGCCATACTGTCATCTATCCTGGGCAATAGACAACTGACCCCGTGTTGGCCTGGGGTCACTCAGAGTTCAAGGGGTGGTACTGCACAGTCATTAGGTAACTAGCATAAACTTTCGTTCTTCACTTACCCGTTCACTCGTTCCCTCCCTCTGTCTCTCATGCAGACATACACACACACACAACTTATATTCCCCAATGCATCTTGTTTTTTTTTTAATGTCCACCCATCCCTCTCTCTCACTCTTTTTCTCTCTCCGTCCGCAAACGGCGGTCGCATGAAGTCAGATCGGGAAACACAGGAAGGACCGCAGTGAACCACCCCATTCGGACAAAAGCCTGATCCCCACCTCGGGCCGGACGGAGGTGGACAGGGGTAAACACGTGATCTCAGGTTGAAGTGGGGAAGACTGCAGATGCGCATTTAGCTGCTCTTATGTGTATGCGGGAAAACAAACGCGGTGGAGGCTGATGGATAGAGGGGCGAGTGCAGCAGGCCCCACCAGCGCACTCCATACACTCACCGCAGTCCACAGACAACGGATGAAGAAAGAGAGGAGTGGAAAGTTTGGCACAAAGAGAGAGAGAGAGAGAGAGAGAGAGAGAGAGAGAGAGAGATGTGCGCGTTAGAGGGATAGAGTGCACGGTGAATAATGAGCACTGTGCTCCCCGAACAATCACACTCTCCATTTTGCGCTGTGTTTTCACCTGATGTATCGTCTCTGTTGAGGGAGGCCATGTAATAAGTCCATTTGGGCCCCTCATTTGTGCGCATTAGAGGCAAATATCTTACACTGCCCTTAAACGTGCCTGAAGGCCCTGGAGAAGCAGACGTCCTCACGACAGTTGAAGCAGGTGACATCAGGACACATGGGCCCCTCGCTGACTCTGTGGTCTGCAAGATGGTCACTACTTCTCTGCCAGACCGACCGGAGGGAGGGCCTTCAGGCCATGGCGCCAAACCTCCCAGACCCAAAAGCCATCCTCCAGAACTACAGTTTTCTCTCCTAATTGTACATTAGCCAGAAACAAATGGAAGGCATGTGATTATCGGCTTCGCGGTGGATGCCTCCTCCTCTCTGATGCCTAAGCCAGCAGGTTAAAAGCAGGCCTTCTGTGCCTAGTCATGCTAGTAACTGCCGTTTACCTTTCATTTGATTATATTCAGCTCGAACTGATTAATTTAATCTGTTTGTGTGCGTAAATAGGGCAAACAGGCGGGCATGCCAGAGATAAGCTGAAGACGCTTTTGCAGTCAGGAAACGCTATAGAAACAGATTTTAATCTACCGTGCATTAGTTAACAAGACAGTGGTTGGGCTAACCAGTCTCCTTTGGGCAAAGCAGGGACAAGAAAGCCTGCTAAAAATAAATACACCGATCAAATAAAAAAGCCATAACACCGAACTAAAAAGTCACAATCGGATCAAATATCGAATGCGACCGACTCATTTAATGTGCTTATCTGTGTGTGCAGCACAGATTCAAGAGAAATGTTTGCCCATGCTGAGAGAATATCCAGCAGAGTGCTTGCTTTTGCAATATAAGCAGCCCTTCAATGAGCTGGGTGAACGGTGGGACATTAGGCCACATTAAAGGAGGGGGGGCAGAGGGGCAGAGGGGTGAGGCTAAGGACTCTGTGAGTGGCAAGTGTACATGAATACCGCCATCAACTGCCAATATGTTGGGAGGCCTTGGTAACAGCCTGTGGTCTCGGGGGAGCACAGCAGCAGTTCAGGCGAATATCAGACAGCGAGGAAAACAATTTCTGGTGCCAATAATGCGGCGCAGATGAAAAATGTTTTAATATTTGCTGCTGCTTTATGGCAGCCGCTGTGACAGTGATGGACTCAATGTCAGCTTTTTCCCTTTAAATGTCATGCTCCGTCTCTGCTCCATCTGTGTGTGTCACTGGGTGTGTGTAGTACGTGTTCGTGTTCCCAATAGTCCGACTGGGTGTTTGTCTGTGTGTGTGTGTGTGTGTGTGATCTCCCTGCAGCTGACAGAGTTCACTCTTCTCCTCTCCATTGATCACAGTGTCTTTTTTTCCTGCAGTAATGGCAGACTTGCCCAATGCCCAAATCCACAAATGCGTTTCTCTCTCCCATAATGAACGATTTGCCCCCAAACCGCCCTCAACGCCTCTTCTCTCTCTCCCTGATAAAGATGCTGTCCTCAGCTGCCAACTAAAGCTATCCAAATCTAGCAGCATTAGTGAATAGCTCCCCTTTCCCCCTCCATTTTATTTAAAAAATACATCTGTCACTTTTATCCAAAGAAATGACGTTTTTTTTTTTAAGTTCTTTGTATTCTCACTATAATGTAGTACTATGCCTTCATAAGCACTGTGTCAGGCCATGTCATCATGTGTCCGCGAATCATGCACTGCAGCTTTCTAGGGTGCTCCCCTGACCCCTTGCATGAACATCAGGCTCCGCCCATTCCACGGTGACCCAGACTTGCACCCACTTAGTGGGTCTAGGGTGAGTCAGTATTCCCATTGTCATTCAGCCCATGGCCCCCCTAAGCTCTTATGCGATCCGACTGCCCCCCCGCCAGCCTACAGAACAGCAAGCGACCCAGAGTCACAGATGGGGGCAGCGCCGAGCTGATCTGTGATCAGTCCCTCTCAGCCATGCCAAAAAATAAAAAAAACATGCTAATGCTTTGATTAATTGGAGGAAAAGTGGCATTTGTTTTTCATAATACTCAACGAACTATCTTCACATCTGCGTATTAGAGGTCGTTATTTAATAAAGATGGCGTAAAGATGAAGCAGGAGAATAAGGAGACAATCTTCTGGGAACCGCAAAGAATCACAATATTTTGTGCCCATCATGATGTAATGAGATAAGAGGCTCAGCAGAAATGGCAGTTTAAAACTCCTGTTTTTCTTAACCTCGATCCTGTTGCCTCTGTCCCACTCTACAGAGCCCAATTAAGTATCTTAATCAGCTAATGACTTTGGCACACCCTGTTAAATGGGAATTAAGCAGGTAGGAGTGATGGAGTGAACTGAAGGGGAGACGTTGAGGAGACAGGCAGAGTGTCTCCGGTGAGAAATAAAAGATGGGGAGATTAAAAAGAGAGAGACGAGAGAGGCTACAGTGAGCAGATTAGCCCACCCAAAGATGGCTAAATTGAATATGGGATGTATCTTATAAAATGGAGGAATGCAACTGTTTTGTTAATCAGTGAAACACAGTCCAGATATGGAATGCACATCATTAGTCATATCACAAAGTAATTTAGAATTTTAAGGATTTAGGTTCAGGTTAAACTAGTTATGTCAAAAGCCCTTTATCTTTATAACTAGGGCATCCAGGGTTGTACTATTGGTTGAGGTGTGTTTGTGTATTTATAGAAGAATGGGGGAGGATGAGAGAGAACGATAGGTGTGTGTGTGTATGTGTGCGCGCACGCACATATATTTACATGCATGCTTTCCCCCCGTGTTTGTGGACAGAGATTTGATGAATCTTCAATTGATCCATCATAGATGGATCTGTCAGAATGTTCTGTAGTGTAAGCATGTTCTTCTGAAGGCCTTGATGCCTGAGGCTAACTAGAGAATAATTAAAATATCTATTAATAATTCTGTCATCTGCCCCTCTCCAACACCCTCCCCCAAGCACACACAACTAGAGGCCTCAATATGAAAATTAGAATGATATATTTACATAAAGAAATGCATAATGAAAATATGCTAGCTTTCTTATAGGACACGTTAGGAGTTTACAAGGGCAAAAAAGCAAGCTGCACATGCAGACTATGTGATCTCTGGTGGCCAAGTCACTCATAACCATCACTCGTAACTATTAGGTTTTAACATCTTGGCATGTTGCTTAAACAGAATGCATGTGTGATGCACTGTCCAAACAGAACACACATAAGCATCTGCAGAACGTGGGTCCTAGAAAGGTCCTGGAGAAAGTGCACTAGACTCTAACATGGCAAGTGCTACAGCTCTCACCTCATAGCTTGCGACACCCACAGAATTCAGTCAGGATATCCTGATCTAATCACACCCTGTAATTTGACAAATGTCTCATAACAGGCCAGAGAAAGTGCAACACTCTGAGGACCTGCAGAACTTTAATAACTTTACAGCTGCGGTGGCCACGTAGAGTAAAACGGTTTGTGAAAAGTCAAGAACAAACTGGAAAGCAAATTTGGCGGTCAGCCTTCAGCACGATGGCCTGAAGTGCACATTACCACGTGCCTTCTCAACAACCTCTTCAATGGCTCTGATGTTTGATGAAATAAAAGGCACCTTTGCATTCGCTACATCTGACACTCCACTGGAGCCACACGCTGCTCGTCAGCAGTCGATGAGTCGTGCTTCATTTTGCTCGATGCAGCTGTGCTTACGACAGCATCAGGGGGACTTTGGGGAAGTAGATTCACACAAAGTGTAACTACCCCCTGTCTTTACTCTGTCTTTGTGAGCCACAGGAGAAGCCGGGGCTTTCACAGGCAATGAGAGTGGCTTTAGTTGCTTGCCAGAGGCTTTAGCAGCCATAAAAACAGGCCAGTGTTACAGCACCGACTGGCTAATCTCTCCATATCTGTACCGACCCATTCTGCCTGAAGCTGTAGGGTGCCTCTCTCTCCCTCTCTCTCTGTCTCTCTCTCTCTTTCCTCCTTGTCTTTCATTCTCCTGGTCTCTGCCTTCTCTCACCCTCTCTTCTCGTTCTTGTTCCCTGAGCTCCCTTGTCCTGCCTCTTGGATGCCTCCCAAAACGAATCAGGATCATCTTCTGGCGGCTAAATGTGAGAGAAAGAGAGAGGAGCGTTTCTGCTGAGGGTGAATGAGTGAGGGAGAGAGAGAGAGAGAGATAGAGAGATAGAGAGATAGATCAAGAGAGAGAGAGAGAGTGAGAGAGAGCGAGAGAGAGAGAAAGAAAAAGAGAGAGAGAGAGAGAGAGAAAGGGAGCCTCAAGCACTCAGCATCTGTTATCTTCCAAGAAGGGTAAGTGTGCGTAGCTCGGCAAGCAGGACACATCCTGGCAGCACTTGGGTGACAAAGATGCACACAGACATACACATGCACACGTACACACACGGACGCACACACACGTAGTAACGGTGCCTTTGAATGATGGCTAAAGAGACAGCTGGTAAATGCCCAGCCAAAGTTCCCCTGCCAAACATAAGCTTGTGTGTCCTTCACGGGCCTGGCAGAGGAGCTTACATTCTGGGCATTCTTCACTGACAACTCGCTTAGTCCTCTCCTATCACTCACCCATGCTAAAATAACAACCATGACATTACTGTCAATGGATCTATCAAACCATGAGTTTATTGCACTTGAGTGCAATTTGGCAGTGGGGTGAAAGTTTAGATGGGTTGGTATGCGTCATGCTTATTTTTGTTGAATTGTTTAGCTAGTGTTTGCATGACACAATGAGTTAATAACCTAGTGTAAATATGGGACTATATATCAGAAAATGTGATTTTCTGTGACGTATGATTCGTGGTGAAAGTTACATGCAGGTAACTTTCACCATGCAGTTTTTGAATGGCTTCCCATATGTGACAGTAAGAATACAGCAATGCAAAATATAAGACACCACTGCAAAATTAACCAGTTTTTTTGGAATTACTATTTGTGTTTGAGTGAGGTATGTGTTTGAGTAAAATTAACATATTTTTGTTTAATTCCATAAACTACTGACATTTCTCCTAAATTCCAAATAAGAATATTGTCATTTAGCACATTAATGTCAGACATGTGGTCAAAATACCCCAAAAGATGCAACATATTCAGACCACAAACATTACAAACAAGTTTATATACATTCTTTATCCCAAACTATACTAAAGATTTATCTTAAGAATAATTCAGAAAAACAATATTTAGTGGAATAATCCCAATTTTCAATCACAACTTTCATACAACTTGGCATGTTATCTACCAGTCTTTCACATTGCTCATTAAAAAAAGATTTGGTTTAGGTGAACACCTAATCAACATCTCATTAAGCAGAATGAGGTGTGCCTGCAACAGAACCCAACAGACACTGGAATGGAATACATGTAGAACTTTTGCTGTGGCCTCTTAATTGTTTCCCACAAAATTTGCGTGAATCTGTGTGTGGGTATGGATGCGTTTTTGCTTGTAAATCTTGCGAGTGTGTGTGTGTGGGTGTGTGCTTCACTCGTGTGCATCCCTTTTGCTTGTGTGTCCAGGTGCATGCGAGTGTGCATCTGCGTGTGTGTGCGTGTGTGTGTGTGTGTGTGTGTGTGTGTGTGTGCGTGCCTGCTAGTGCCTTAGGAGCTGCGAGAGCCAAGAGGGGCCGAGTGTTTTCTGACGCCTGTCGGGCTGGGCCTGTCACAGTGGAGCAGGCAGGTGTCATCAGCCCCGGGCCGGGCGGAGGAGCCCGTCAGCCGGCCGGACCTGAGCACCCTGATGAGCTGACAGGCAGCGCGGAGCGGGCCTGTCTCAGGCCTCCCGGAGAGGAGCGAGCACCTCATCTAGCCCTAGCTGTCTGTCTGTCTGACTGCGGCATCCGTGCGACGTAGCGCCCGATCCGCAGCTAACCACAGCCCACTGTCTGCCTGTCTGTCTGCCTGTCTGTCTGCCTGTCTGAGAGGCTAGGATTTACCTGCTCCCGGGTGTTCATTTCTGGACTCCTTACTCCTGCCTACAAGAGGGTCTACATCATGTATTATAGTATTACATATCAGCATTCATATAATTAATGTGTAAGAAATGTTAAAAGTGGATATTAATAACTCAGCTGACAAAGATGTGGTTGTGGTTTACTGCATGGTTGTATATGCATGGTATTTTAAGTCTACAAGTCTCTGAACCTACAGAGGTCAACATTTAGAAGTCAAATAGCCTTTTTCATAAGTTCTACATGTTAAAATTATAAAATGAGGCACTTTCTCTTCCATGTTCCCTAAGGTCTTTGTTAAGTTTGACATTACCCACAATGCACAGCAGTGCAGCCTCTGCCTGTCTGTAACATGCTCGTTTTCTGGGTGGCAATAAATATTAGAATAAACTGTACCAAAGCAAGGCCGGTCATGGGTTCTGTTCCCTGTCTGTTCTGGTTGCCACAGCAGCTGAGTGACAGACGGGGGGGGGGCATCAGAGGGTGGATTACATGTGGTGATGAGGGAGAGAAAATGAGGGCCTCTTATTTCCCCTCCATTTTTTTTTTTTTTTTTTTTTGATAAATAAATTTGGCTGAGCATCACTGTGTTGGGAGCAGGCGGTGAGAGAGTCCTCCTGCTATTGTTGACGCCCGTCAATAAATCAGATTTTTAATTATCAGACACATGACAAGAAGCAGTGACAGCGACCCCCCCCCCCAACCCCAGTTCACAGGAGAGTACTCTGTCAAGCTCAGCTCAAAAAAAAAGGAAAGAAAGCAGAGAGCAGCGTTCTGAAACAAAAACTGACACAGAATCTGCAAGAACAGCACTGCCAGAACACACCATCCACTCCAAACATGTCCCCGCGCAGACGTGCGACTGGGGCTGAGGTACGTACAAAGCGTCAGGCGGAGGGGTTGGCTGGGCGCTAATTCCCACTACATCCAAAACATGAGCAAGGAGCACAAGGACAAGGCAGGCATTGGACGCCAGGATTGTAGAGATGACTTCTGTGTCTAAGGATCGCGGAGAGCTTTAAGAATCACGAAAAAACAAGTTTTGCTGGACCACCTTCAAATGCCCAGCTTTTCATGTGTCATTTTAACAGTGAGGCAATCATTCATGTGCAGCCTGAATGATGTATCCTTCATATTAGAGGTATCTGAGACATCATTTACACTCATTCTTTTATATGTGGATTCTATTATGTGAAATAGTGGCAGAGAAAATGTAGGGAAGAGCAAAAATAAAAATGAAAAAAATTATCAAAGTAGCCATAAAGGTCACTGTGTGCTTGTGTGACAATAATATTTTTATGCCAATTTATTTTTAACAGATTTTAGATGTTCTCATAACTAATTCAAGGAAAACTAGAGTTTTGTAGCCTTAGCTTGTTCTTTGTTCATTTTAATTAAAAGGCCTTTTAGATGTTCCTGAAAAGAATTTGACTAAATATCTAGCATTCACTCTTGTAAGTCAATGGCTTAATGAATGATAGAAATACAACCAGGATAAACCAGATTGTCTGTCTGTCTGTCTATCTATCTATCTATCTATCTATCTATCTATCTATCTATGTATCTATCTATCTATCCATCTATCTATCTAGATAGAGATAGATAGACATGTATTATTACTAACAACTTATATTTCTAGTTTCTAATATTTTATGAATTTACTTATTACTAATTTAGGATTTCATCTGTAAAGCATATATAAAGTATTGTAAACATATATACAGGTTACTACTGTACTTTTTACAGCATATCACTTTGTTGCCAACAATATATTATACAGTTCCCACATGGTTTTAAAGTAATTTACTGGCCGCAGTGTTCATGTAAGGTTTGAACTGTGAAAATAACCCACAATCAAAAATATCTGTTAAACAGCTATATTAAAACACAAACTGTGATAAAACCAAAGTCATTTATTTCAACCATAAACAGAAATGCTGTACTGGCCAGCAGAACATTCCTGATGTGACTGGACAGCAAAACACTTCCTGATGTGATAGATCTCGGTATGTAATAAGCTTTACTATTTATTCTTGTCTGTGTTGCCACTTTCTATGAACGTGCTATACAAACAAACTTTCCTTTCCTTGCTTTTATAGACCTGTAGCAAAAGAGCCTCACACTGTCTACCCTGGTCAGCTTTTCTGACACTTGGGATAAGAAACACAGATGAACCCACCACTCTACTCAGTTATAACTGTGACTTAGCTGGTCGTTTGCTCTCCATGAACATCGGGAAGGTTCTGCTGACCAGTACAGCGCTTCTGTTGTTTATGGTTGAAATAAATGACTTTTTAATGGCTTTATTACTGTTTGTGTTTTAAAATAGTTGTTTAACAGATATCTTCGCTAGCTAGCTACGTACCTGAGTAGAAGTAGCTAGCTATCTCAGCTAATGTCTTTACCTCAAGGACACATTTTTAGCAGCTGTGCATGTTTAGCTAGTTATCTTGCTAGCTAGTATAAAGTCGGTATGTGTATTATATAGTCAACAAGGCAATTGGGACACACCACTAGAAATCACAAAAGAAAAATTACCTGTGTAGTCCCACCTACGCTGGGGATGCGTTCTTCCTGTCAGTACTCACTCACACCTTTTGACACACCCACTGTCCTTTCAAAATGCCCAGCAAGCTTTCAAAACTCCCACTAGTCTGACCTAAGGAGACTGATGGCTTTGAAATTTGCAGTACCTCACTCTCACAAGATTATAATGGCATTCATTGTCATTGTTCGATTGCACACACACACACACACACACACACACACACACACACATCTACACAATACCTACACTTACGTCATGGCATGGTTGCATCTGTGAACCAATTTGAGTTCGTATGCTGTGAGTAAAAGGGGGTGGGTTCTGGGCTTTACTCCAGTTGTAGTTTCTATGATAACATACCACATTAGTGACAAAGATGAAGCTGAATGTTGTCTGCCATCACCCTCTTTGGGTCCATGCCAGGCAGGTCACCAGTGTCATAGGTTCCCTTGTTTTCCTTGTTTAAAAGTTACATCCTATCAGCTTTTCATTGTATATTAAGAAGGACAACAGGGCACCAGATGTTTGGAACTCTGAGAAACATTAGACAACAATTTGGCTGATCCACAAACTTCTCTGTCAGGTTTCGTTCTGTGAAGACTTGTGACAGTTCATGGCAGATCCAGGGATTTGGCTAGCTTGTACAAATGGCTCTACAGGACAAAATGGTACAGAACCGACCCACTGTCCAAGCGAACTGTGACAAAATTAGAGAACGATTATTACTCGATAAAGACTCAGTTTCAGATAAAGATCTCAGTTTAGCAGCGGCTCTCCAGATAGCATCTCAGGTTGAGTCAGCAGAATGATGTTAGCTCGTTGGCTCTTACCGACTACTTCTGTTAATGTGCCCAACTCACAGATGCCCCCCCCCTCCCCCAACACCATGTCCAACAGCAGCATGGAGGAAAATGTTCTGATAACGTTTCAGTCATATCCACCGTCCATGTGGAAACAGTTGGCCTACCTGGAGGGGAGACATCTGCCTGTCATTCCTATTCCCCGTCCACGAATGGCAGCATAGAATGGCTAAGCCAGTCATTGAAGAATGGGATCAGGGCCTATCTGGCACAAGGGTGCATGTTCACCACCAGCCTCCTGCAAACCTTGCTACACTACAGAAGCAGAATTTACCAAGAAAACATTGCAGTCTTGTGCAGTTTCCATTTCAACAGTGAAAACAGTGGTAGAAAACAGTGGTGAAACCAAAAACTCTTCACAATGCTTAAAATAAAAAATATATATCATACAAATATTTTATACTATACATGTACTTTCAAATGGGGCTTTATGGGACTTTATCTCAAAACCTCCATACATTGCTGTTGGTGTCTGTTACTTTAGCTTGTCAGCTAACTGATATAATGGCGTCTTATTTAACCCACAGGTGTACAGTCCTATTTGAAGTCTTATTTGCAAATCACCTAAGAAATCAACTCATTGGGATTCATGTATTCTTCACTTTTGAGGACCATTGTACTCTGAAGGAAAACCCTGCTCCAATTTCTGCCTTCTTCATCTTATACTGTAAGGAGCCACTTTTGTGTCATAGGTGTTACACACGTTTCAGTAGTCAGTGAAAATTGGAGATGCCATGTTAATAGGACTATTGAAACAGGGCCCATGTAAGTTCATAGCACTGAGCCGTTTGTTTGCTGATGATGTTCAAGGCAGACATGATAGCTAGCTTGACTTTCACACCCAGAATTTCCAGAACAGATAACCAATGATATTTTAAGAGTGATAGTAAATATATCACGAAGAAGGACCAGCGTAGATAAGGATCAGCGTAGATAAGGATCAGCGTAGATAAATGATATAAACTTCTTGTCCAAACTCAACCCGCTCCACACCTTCTTAACTTGGCAAAATCTTATCACAGGTGGATCTCTTGTTGTTTACATGCATATTTAGTGGACGTATCCTAATTGTTGAGATAAATTCAGACAAGAGGTACCTAGTTTTATAGCTCCAAACACATGTATATCAACTCATTGCTTCATTTAACTTGTCACAATAATATTTCAGACAAGGACTCACATGAAATCTTCAGCTAACCTACCTCTCCTCTCTGCAACTATCCCCCGAATCATATACAATATGTGTGTTAATGAATCCAAATGTGTATATATTTGACATGGCATACTACTATGCTGCATCCTACCTTTTACACTTCTATATGCTGCCTGCTGCATATTACTCCACATAGTAGTATTCAGTACAGTACTAAGTACAGCACCAGTATTAAGTACAGTACCAGTATTATGTTTTTTACTTTTTCATCTAGCATTTAGATGAAACTGTATGTATATATTCTATTCACATTTATATTCAAAGTCTTACTGTTTTGAGGGAACCAACATAAATTTCAATGTATAAAACTGTTGGAAATGGCTACATTGCATTGTGGGACACAGTACTCCACAAAGATAATCTTTGAGGTGTATTGCCTCCCACAATGCAATGCGCATGTACACTGGAAAGTTTGGCCAGAGTAGTATGTCATCAGGGTATGTTTTGCATACAGGACTATGTGTTTTGGTCACATATTCTATACTACATATTATTTGTAATCAGTACACGAGCAGTATGAGGTATGCCATTTCAAATACAGCCTATGCATCTCACCAATTGTCCGTGGTGGGGCTCATTGCTTGCTAGCTTATGTTAGCAAAATTGAAATGTGGCATGTCCATACATTTTCAACAATGGAGCACAGTCAGTCAGTGAAAATGCCTCTTCTTGGCCAGCCCACTAGGTGGTCTGGTAAAAAGGCATGCAGGGACCAGGCAAAGCTGGACCCAGTCACGCAAGGCAGAAACCATGTGTATGAGCAGTGAAATAATATCCATTTGACATTTATTCCAGTATGCCTATTGATTATGTGACAGGAGCAATTTGTTTGCCACAGGGAATTTCTTTATGGATCATGATGTTGGTGAAAAATCAAGCAAATGTGGTTTTACATTGTAGGTACAGATCAAACAGGTCCTGGGCTCTCAGGAAGAACAGGGTGGTTGCAACCCAAGCAGGCTTCCTCTCAGCAGGCACCACGTTGGTTATTTCACATATTAAAGCTGAAGGTCAAGATGTTAACCGTCCCCATAGCCCAAAAATGTGCTGTTCATTACCAAAGCCACATTGTGCAGACCTGATAACATCTCATCATAGACTTTTTCAAAATTCTTTGACTTGGACTCATGCACTGTGGAAAATAAGGCATGTTTAATATTTAAGAAAACCACTTACAGGGCAAAACGGCTGTTGAACCAAGTCCATGTATCTGTCATGGGCCCCATGTGTTTGTGTTTTTGGTCAGTTTTTTGCACCCCCTCTACCCCCACCACTCAACTCCCGCCTTCAAAATCACCTTTTACCCCCACTTTGAAAACCTGCATTTGTGTCATGTTAGACTAATGAGTTCTCAATCTTAGCCACGTCTTCACAACAGCTGTGGGAATCTGACCGATGAGCGGTTTCTGGAGTGAGCGGAGGAGGGGAAAATAAGAGGCCTGACCCAAACTCGCATTCGTGTTCTCTTTTGTCCATTACTAGCAGTGTCAAAAGACAGAACTTGTCAGGGACACACACAGCTTAATATTTTTACAAAAAAACTGATTAACTGTGACTTGAAAACATGTTGGATTTCCTGAATGAATCTATATAACACAGCTCTGCCAGTGTCAGTGCTCCTGTCCCTGGTTCTCTGGGGAGTTCAAATTTACAGCCCCCTTAACATTTTAACTAAACTGCTGTATTAAGACTCTGGAAGCCCAATAACTAAAACACACACACAGACACACTGATCAAAGAAGATGTCATAGCTGAAATGCATTAGCCATATCTGTTTCTAATTTGACCAAATGTTAAGGGAGCACAGAGCCAGCCCTACGACACAGGGGCGACGGTGAAGGGCCTGCCTGGTTGTGTTCTTACTGTGCTACCGACAGCGCTACTTTAGGGCTACTGACACTAGAGTCTCTTCCTGCTTCCTGAAGCTGATGGCATGTGTCAGCTCCTCACCCCTCCCACCCCACCCCATGGTGAAATCCATGTTTCTCTTTTGTGCTAACTGCCAAGGGGAGGGGGTTCAGGAGGAGGGGCACGCAGAGGCCTGTGATTTACCAGCGCTCGCCTCACTAATTCTCCCCGTCCGGCGGGCACGTGATGGTGGCAGGGACTGGAGCCGTGCGCCAGGACAAAACATGCACGGCGCTTCACCCTCGGCGTAGATTTATAGGCAAACCCAGCTGCTAGGCGATGATAGCTTTACAGGGATCTGCCTGCCCCAGGGCCACAGGCGCAGCAGACGCACCACCCGCCACGGGTGGAGTTCGGGCCACTACTCACCCCGTGTGTCTGGACCTTCGCCTGCTCACCCCGTGTGTCTGGACCTTCGCCTGCAGTCACTTCGGTGATCCACCTCCGAAGCAGAGCTGCTTTGTAGCATTCACCCGTGTAAACCATCGGCCACGCTCGTGTCTCATATAGACGAGGCATTAAAACAGGGTTGCTAAATTTATGCTAAATTGCTCAAAACATTCATGAGCAACGAGAACGTACTACCAACTTGAAATTACCTCCTGTAGGGGGCGACAAAACTGTGACGAGCACAGCTTCCTTTGGATGCAACTAATTATTACATATAATAGAAACGATTCAAATTAAAATCAGCCTTAACTCTTGTGGTTATAGAGTCAAGCATTATTGATTTATCAAAGTGCCTCTGGAAAAAAAGGCCCAGCACATCATTGCTGCAAGATGTGAGCGGTTTTGATCAGCACTCAAAATGCTTAAGCAGATAAGACATGTTTTAGCAGACTTGGAAAGAGTCCAGCAGTTGTAGATGAGACAGAGAAACAAAGAACTAGTGTGTGAAAGAGAGATGAGAAGACAGAGAGGGGTGTGTGTGTGTGTGTGTGTGTGTGTGTGAGTGTGTGTGTGCGCACTGTATGTCATAATTTTCCTGTTTAATAAACACTCCACCAGTATGATCCAATAGAGAAAGAGGGCTTTTGAAGCGGGCTGTATGCTCTGACTGCCAGCCTCGATGTAGAGGGAGCATGTGAGACACAGCTAGTTTTGCACAACTCACTGCCGCGCCCTTTTGGATTAGTAAACAGCCTGATTAAGCAGCTATGATCAGTGAACAGTGACATGCTCTGCACTTCTTGTTCATTTTTGTTTTGTTGTTTTGTTTTGTTTGTCCAGTTTATAATATATTTAACTAGCAGTGTGTCATACCACCACATACAGCAAAGCTGCTTTTTAATGCCTTTAGAAATTAATAAAGAACAATGTCAAGGATGTCACACACACCTGCTCTATGTGTGCTGTGAGGTTTTTTTTTGGTCATGCCTGCTGCTGTTCAGAGAATCATGACTGCAGTGCTGGAGGTTGTCCCACGGTGGCGCTACTGCTCCCTGCTCACCCCTTCTGTGGAGCTTAGCAGCACTGGAAATATGGATGTCGGGAGAGAATGTGGCAGATGGCTGACAAGGCATTTTTACCCATAACGCCCCAGTAAAACTTTAACTCCCAAGATTTAGTGTTAGCTCCCTGCACTTAGCAGGCTGCAGCCGGGGGCATATTTTTTCAAAAGTCCCAAACTGATGGTTCTGCAAGCTTCGCATAAACATGCGTTATTGATTGCGTTGTTAAAAGATGCAAAGGGTCAGTATCATTTAGCTAAAGACAGTTTTAGAGGACAAATAAAAGCTAAAAATTGCTCAAATGTTAGGGAGGGGATTATTGATTTTTTGAGGAAGGCAATTAAATTATTCATTTTGTCATAATGATGATTGATGAAAGCACTGAAAAATCATTTTTAAGAAAACTTTTTTTAAATACAAAGTTCACAAAGTGTAAAGTGTATCAAAGGCATGGTTTCAAACTATTAATAATGCTGTCAACCAAATAGCTCATTAATCTCGTTTGATGACTAAGTCACCACCTTTTTTTTTAAAGCAATGGTAAAGGTACTTAACTGCGCTCCAAAACAAGACAGTGACCCTGAGATGACCTCCAAACACAATAAACACTTGCAACAAGCTTACACTTATGAGCTGCACCTCCAGTGCAACCTTAATCAATGGCACAGACAGTAAAAAAAAGGGGAGAGGGGGAGGGGGAAGGAAAACACTTGTAATGAAATAACGGCAGACGTATTCATCACTGCACTGACAGCCTTGTAAAGGCTGCAACAGAGCAGTCGCACTGCTCCCCTTTGCAGCAGGTTTATTAAAACATAACACTTTTTCAAGTCATTTCTGTTCGGTTATGCAAAATAAGCTCCTTGATAGGATGCGGCGCCCTAATTGGGCCCAGGATGCCAGTAGGCTGGGAGTTATGGGAGTGGGCTAGTGGGAGGAGGCTTGAGGGGATGTGGGGTGTGGTGTGGGGAGCCCAGAGAGCCATCCGATTCTCCGCACCAGAGACCTGCCGGAGCCAGGAGCCAAACGTGCTGGAGGGGAGGGGTGGTGGTGGCGGTGGTGGTGGTGGTGGTGGTGGGGGGAGTTACGAGGCACAGGTGACAGAGGCAAACATCTGCACCCTCCTGCATCTGTGGGGAGAAGGCATGCATGGTAGAGTCTGGGTGGAGGGCTAAGACAAGGAGGTGGAGGAGGGGGTGGGAAGGGGATTAGTGTTTATGGTGCACAGCTGGTGGTGTCGCTGCAAGGGACCCGTAAAACGAAAGGAAAGAAGAACAGTTGTAAATGGAGGGGAGCGAAGGGCGGGTAGCCTTCTTTGCTTCTCTATATTCTCTGCTCCACACGTCTTCAGCATCTCAGACTTTCTCACATTTGACACTCCATGCAGCTTCACCGATGAAATGGAGCCTGACCTCAGTAATCCATGAGCATATGTCGGCAGTGCATATCTACTGTGAACGCCCCATCATCACTAAACTCTGACAGTCATTCATATTAGTTACCTCAGACGACCAAGAACACGCTGAGATATTTCAATTATCACTCATACCCAATTAAAGGGTAAGCTAACAAAAATAAAGAAAAGCCGAAGTCTTCCAACAGCAAGAAAAGTTTCAGCAGATGAGTCCACTTTCGGCTCTTTGCCCTCGCCCATCCCCAGGGCTGCGGATCCCCACTACTCTTGAGCTTGTGGTTTTATTAAGATCTCGGCCCGGGCTCCGGGTTCAGCGTGGGCACGTAGCTGACATCCTCGCCCTGAGAGCGGCCCCATCCTTCAGGCCTGCCGACGGAGAGAAATGGGCCGGCCGAGGCGGTTCACGGGGGTGGACGCTGGCGGGATTCTCGTGCTTTATCTCCCCAGCATTTACATGATGGAAAATATGAATACCTGTATCTTATCGGTGGTGTGTTTTATAACGACATCCATCATCGGGCGGTATATGTTTTTATCGGGCCAGCTATGGGGCGAGCGCCCCGCTCCGCTCTCACTCCATGGACAGTACGCGATCCCGGCCGCCTGCACGGCCCTGATTTGGGTTGGGGAAAAAAAGTGGGGAAACGACTATAAATCCTGCTGGGCTTTTTCCCTGTTCTTTGTTGCCAGTTCAACTCTGAAGTGAACTGAGGATCAGAAGAGGCAGGGCCTTAATAAGAAGAAATAATAAAACAGACAGCACCAAAATCTGCTACATTTATTTCTTTAGGTCTTGTGAAGCTGTGATGTACCAACTGAGAAATGTAAAAAAAAAACCCTTTGGTTCTCTCTCTTTTTAATAATTCTGTCATCCCCACAGACCATTTGACCATTATGCTATTAAAGTCATTTTTTAGGAAAAAAAGCAGTATCATCAGTCATTATAATCATTTAATGCATCTTCCCTTGACCCCTCCCCCCATGACTCTTTCCGTTTGAGTCAGAACCCGGAGCCAAAACGCGTATCTATTCATGTTGGAGAAATGCATTAAAGGGGAATGGGATGTTTGCCACAGAAACGTATGAGGGATGTTTAGCGATGGCGGTCTGCTTTATTATGTCTTGGGAATTCACAGATGGTGGATCCATGTCATTAATTCACTGTGCCCAGAACTTAGTGGAACTGATTCATTGTTTGGAGCACGGGCAAGAGTTAATAATGGCTTATTCATACTTCTGAAATGCCTTTAGTCAGTGTCGCCGTTGGAGTGAACATATGTATTAATACATCAGATTAGTGTGCAACACAAGCACACATTTCCCTATGTAATGAATCACGATGCATCCCGGAGGCGCAGGGCTGCGCGCAGAGCTGCTCAGAAACGGACACATTTTGGATGCAATCAAATTTTGCCGTTTGCATTTTCTGGAACTAGTTGAACATGTGTTATTTCTTCGAGTTTGTTTTATGACGGAGGAATGCTGTAAGAAACTGAAACGAATAGTATCAAGAAATCATAAAATAGTCCATTTGAGTTATGTGACACTACATGGGGTATCACCTTCTAGAAAGTGTCACAAATAGCGTATAAAACTGGATCATGGTCCTGCTGCGTTTGGTGATATTGGGGTTTTGGTATCATTTGGTTACTGGTGAAACACTTTATTGTTCAGGGGAGCGAAGCTGCGTGAAGGTAATAACTTAGCTGACAGGGCGAAATCCTGCTAAAAACAAAAGCGAATGAAACATACCAAGTTAAGCTTATAATATATCCCCCTTGGTTTAATTGTGCTAGCTAAATACATGGGACTTAATCAAGCTTAGAAATAACAAACAAATAAAACAGAATTCCTCCGAGAACTCATTAGAGCTCTTGTCAAACTCCAAGAGACTACATAATTGCTAACCGAAATAAATAAGCAAAGCTATTTTTCTTGTGTTTCCTTCCCTTTCCGATTACTGCCGATCTAAGGTTGCTGAGAGCCAAACTTTGGCTTGTTTTATTTGAAAAGTTTGATCGCGTAATGAAAGTTTTGCGCTGGAACATGTCGCTCTGGAAAGAAATCAGTATTGCACGTGAACGCTTCTGCTGTCAGCAGAAATCAAAAGGCACCTGTACGTCGGACAAATAGAATACAAATAACTGCTTCTGCTGATGTGCTCGTATTGATTGAGGAGAAGAGAGGGAGTGTACAGAGAAGAGGGGGAAAGAAAATTACATTTGCTTACTTCTCTCATTAAAGAGAAAAAGTCAGCCCTGCTGACAGCGAAATGAAAAGAGTTCAACCAAATTTCTATAAATAAATCTTTTTTGTCATTTTAATTACTGGATCAACCGCTGCCTCAGACGAATGGGCAACCCATCAATCTTTAATTAAAGTCACGCATTGGAGATTTAGTCTGATGCTGTGGCTGATTGAAAAATAAGGGGAATGATATTTCTATTAGAGACTGTTTTATTAATACCATGTCTGCACTTTAAAAACCATGTCCAGTCAAAGGGAAATGATAGACAGTCTTTACATTACCAATTTAAGATGCTTGAGTTCCACTTTTTAATCCGTTATCTATTTACATCCTTTTTTAACTTTAAAGGGACACTAAGTAGGCCTAATACTACTACTGGTTGCATATGATTGGCTCACTGCTAGTCACGTGGGTTGGTTGGCCACAGAAGTATGACAGAGCCTGCAAATGTGGCATTTTATCAGAACATGAATCACTCTGAGCCAGTGCTTCGAGTTACAATATAACCATGCACAACATATATACTTATACATTTTATGAAATTGGAGGAGGAATTCTATTTTGTGTACACTCACAAATATATATATATGACTTAAATAGCTTTCTTCCTTTTAATATAATACACACACAACCTGTGTTTAAAAAGATATGTATTTAAAATCAACCACATCGGACTGTGTGCAACTGAACTAGCAGCTTCTTCAAAGCAGCATGCTCAGACTACCTTGCTACACGTTTAGCCTATAGGAATGCCACTGGATGCTCCAGCCATATTTCCTCACTTTATAAGTGCAGTTGAATCACAAAGTTTCATTCCACCTTTATGATCGAAGGCCTCTTCCAAAGTGTAGGTGCTGTAAAAGCTCCAAAACAATGCCACGCTTCCAAGTAAACATTGCGTCATGTCAAAGAAAGATTCCAAACTTTACCAACTCTCCAAAACTGCTATTCCTATGTCCCCATTTTGCTCTTTTGTGCCTCTTTGCACACAATGTGTGTGTGTGTGAAAGAGAGAGAGAGAGAGAGAGAGAGAGAGAGAAAGCGGGAGAGAGAGAGAGAAAGGATCAGAAGCCCCTGCTATGATCTTGACCCCAATGCTACATGTTTGTTGTGTTGGGTAATTCTTCTTCCTTCCCTAGATGAGCCCTCCAGTTTATTTTTAAGTCATCAATTACTCAAAACTTCAACCCGGCTATCTCCCCTCTACCATCTGGGCTCCATACCTTGCTCTTAAAGGCAGCTTGGATAATGACAACCTTCTCTCTGCCATTAAATTACGAGGCTGGGGAGCCGTATTTCATGCGTTATCATGCCCCTCCATTTGATCTTGCGTATCTCCACCCCCCCTCCCCCACCCCACACCACCCCCAGCATCTGGGCACCCACATGCATAAATCTCTCAGTCTCACACCTTGTCACTGAGCCAAGAAAAGAGCAAGGTGCAGAGCCCCGCACTGGTTCTGTTCAGGAGAAACAAACGAATAAAAAAAGAGGATTCATTAAAAAATAAATAAAGCACAGGAAGTAAAGGAACGTCATGGAGGTGGATTCAGGTAACTCAGAACCCGAATCACTCCTATCGATTAAGCAGTCTGGATTTGTCATAGAAATGTAAACTTTTGTAAAGTTCAAAGTCCTACAAAATCTCCAAGTCTCATGATTTTTTTTCCACAAACAACTTTAACTTATAATTCTTTTCTTTATTTCTATAGTCTGCAAGCTATACAGTAAAATGCTGCTCCGTTGTCCAGTGAGTTGGATCAGATTAGACTTTTCCTTCCCAAAGTAGTATACATATGACTCATCCTGCTGCCGATTTATTACACATTTATGTTTTTTGTGTGGACTATTTTCATCTTCATTGCACTGTTATTTTCGCCTCTAATGAAATCATGCGCAAATCGTCCAAAGTGCTGACAGTGGCTCCGGGCCTTAAAAGCCAATCCTCGAAGGGTCTTGTTTAGAAAGCACCCGTCTCAGTTATTGTGCTCCCCATCTTTACTGCCCTCCTCTCTCTCAGTCTCCTTCGCAGAGGGATCAACAAAAAAGTCCCTGTACCTCTCCAGCCCCACCAGACAATATACACCATGAGGACTTACCCTATTACCCTAAGCCTTGCAAAAGAAATAAAAATGGAATAACAATTATATATATATATATATATATATATATATATATATATATATATATATATATATATATATAATCACACACAAACACTTAGTCTTGTGTTAATTTATTAGCATTTTCCTCTGTGATGAAGCCCATATTTCCTTCCCAAAATGACACTTTAATTAAACAAATTACAGTGGTGCGGGAGAGGGGACCTTCAACAGCAAGATAAGAGCCAGGAGATAAAGCCTTATTGGGAGTGTTTATCAAAGAGGCGGGAGTTTAAACCTTTAATAGGTAATGCGGAGATAAGTAAGCCTTTGTGATGTTAGTGGCACAGAAATATTTTCAGAAGGGCTTATGGGGGAGAGGGAGAGAGCGCAAGGAAGCTCTTCAAAAGGACAAGAAGGACAGTGCTCATCCTCCTCCTGCTCCAAGATCTTTTGTATGCCTGGATATTTTGATTTTGGAACCAAGAGGGAAAGCTAATCATGGGTGACCATGAGTCCTACAATAGCCAAGCTTGCTTTATAAGAGTTTTAGCAATTTTCACGGATTAATGCGTGAGCAAACATTGGGACCAGCCCGTTGTGCTGAATGTAGCCTACCTGTCACATAGATTTACTCTTCGAGTGAGACTCGAACTAAAAAAGTCAAGTTGGAGGTGAAACTTTCCATCTTTTTCTTTTAATTGGATTAGGATTGTTTGTTACAATTTTTGTAAAAATATTAACAATCTAGAATTAGCTCATTAGCAAAGGATGATACAGTTTAGTAAAATATAAGTTTAGGTCAGATATTTACAGGATTTTTGCCTCATAGAATGGACTGAGTGTGGGTATAAATAATACAAAATAAAATAACTTGAAACTCGGTGTCAGTACCGCACAGGTTCAAGTTATTTTCTTTGTATCATTTATTCTGGATGCATTTCACACAGTGCCATTTTAGGGGTACTCAGTTAAATTATTTCAATTTAATTCAGTTTATTTGTATGAATCTACTGTATTTGTATAGATTTGATGTTCTTAAATAGCTTTAAAAGACCTCCACATTCAAACAAGATGAGCAATCTGATAGCAACAGTGGCAAAAACACACAAAAATTCTGCCTGAGACAAGATGAGGAACAGAAGCTACAACTCACATGTGAACCCAGTGAGAGACACTGCATGGTGACGTTTACACTAGTGGGTATTAACAAGAAGAAATCAGATCAGGCCAAGCAAAGGTCTGTAAAAAGGCAGTAGCAGTCTAGAGGGGACTACTGGTTATTTGATGCAGTTACCACAGGCTATCCAAATATTACTCATATACACAGTGCCATAAAAAATGCCCACAAAAAAACAGGGTGCTGTACTAACACTGGCAATAAAAATCATGAAATAATGATTGTTATTGAACACTATGTATACAGTTATGAATGTTGCTGTTTTTTATATTTTATAGCACTTGCAGTCACAAGCTCACATGAAACAGAACACCATAAATTTAAATTAGTACTTGGCGAGTTCCTAACTGTGCTTTGTTTTGGTTGGTATGTTTATTTATTTTTGTATTCATTCATTCATCCATCCATCCATCCATCCATTCATTCATTCTTTATGGAGATCAGTTTGCTTTAGCCACAGCCATGCCGCCTTACTAAAATAGAGATGGGTGTAAAAATCCCTCAGACGGAGGTTGAGTCTGGAGGTGGAGGATGGTGGCTGGTCAGGGAGGTGGCAGCCAGCTCTAATGACCGCGCTGGGTTTTTCCGGTCCCTGATGACAGCATAATTACGATGGCGGGATGAGCCCCGTTACGGCCTGGATGCAGTCAGATTTAGCGCTCCGCCCTCAGTGGCTCCACTGTGGAGCTAACACGACACTAAAGGACCCGCTACTCACATTCTAGCTAGTGGGCCTCACTGTGTCTATTGGCAGACGCCCTAGCCACAAACCCCTCAAGCCAGGTTGATTTCTACTGCCTGACATTGTGCTCTTGTATCCATGAAGAAAGGATTTTGCTTTGATTATTATATCTCACTAGCATTTGCAAGATGGTCGCTATTTAAGGGATGCCATAATTTGTGTCCACAGGAGATCCATTCAAGACAAGCGAAGACATGATGATATAATGTTTATCTGAGATTAAACAAGTAAACAAGGCCACCGTGTTATAAAACTCAGGGTTGAGAGTGCCAAGTCCTCCCCTTCACTCTCTCTGCTTGTCCGTCTTTCAGAGGACTGCATGTGGTTCGGGTTAAGTAAGCACGTGTTCTGCCGGGCCTGGAGACGCATGTTGTTAACCAGCCCTTGCTGTGAACAGCGAGCAACTGAATCAAAGTTAGACAAACTGGTGGAAGAAATGGGGGGTGGCAGGGAGTTGGGGGTTGGGGGGGGGTGGCAGGGGGTTGGGGGTTGGGGGGGGGTGCAAGGGCGCAGTTTCAGAGAGAACAAAGAGAGCACCTAGGTCGCTGTGTGTACAGAGCTGAGCAAAACCCTTCCAGGCTCCCAGCTGGGAGGGCCATGTAAGAAAGCCACAGATCACTTCCTTTAACATACTTCAGCACTCAGCTTTCCTTTGGGGGGGGAGGGGGTGGGGGGGGCAGGGAGCTAGTGTTGGAGGCCTGCCTTCCCAGAATTCCTATGCGGGGGTCAGGGACCACCATAGTGAGTGTCTGTAGTCTGTGTGTGATTATGGCAAGAGAAATGTGGGAGCTCAAGACCATGTGAACACACAGAATTGGATCGTGGTTGTAGTGCTGGTCTCCGTGTGACATCCAGGAACACCAGACTAGTTATCCTCGTGCTTTTACAGACTGCTTATTTAGCAACATAAGCAAGAAAACATGACAAAGAAAAGGACAATCTAGAAAATCCATAAATAATGATTTATGATCTATTCTTCACCACTTCAGTCCTATATATATATATATATATATATATATATATATATATATATATATATATATATATACACATACATATACATACATACATACACACATGGAGAATATGTTCCCTACTAATTCCCTACATCAGGGATTCTGAAAGATATAAAAGAAAAAGTTAGGTGCAGTTTAACCACGGATGCCTTTTTGCCTTTTGATGTGCAGGAACTGTAGAAAGACAAGGAGGGAGAGAGAGAGAGAGAGAGAGAGAGAGAGGGGGAGAGAGAGAGAGAGAGACAGAATGCTTTCTTCATCAATATCTCTGTAAACCTCCGTCAGATCTCAGGCTGTCACTTACCTGCATCTGCCACTTCTCCTTAGCATAAGCAAGCGTGAAATGTTTACTTGAACACATTTCTGGGGGAAAGCGTGGAATCAGAGATGGCACGAACTGCATAGGAGGTATAGGTATGTGACAGATATATAAAACAGAGAGAGAGAGAGAGAGAGAGAGAAGGAGAAGAACAACCCAGAGGGAGGGAGGGAGAGAGAAGGAGAGAGATGCCACTTGTTATTGCAGCAGCACTCAGCAGAGGTAGGTCTTTTCTAAGGGGGATAAATTCAACCTGATGTGCCCGTCCTTTTGCCTTCAAAGCACTGGCATTGGCATTCAGTTCACGGCGCAGGACAGACACACATTAGCTGTCAAACTCTTCTTTCATCTTCCAACTTCAAAGGCTCCGATTGATTACTCTAAATGGCCATTACCAAACATCCGCCGCTGCGGCTTGGAGGAGCGAGCGTGACAAAGAGGAATACAAAATAAACGGCGGCCGTGCGCGAGAGGGAGCAAACGAGAGAGAATAGCGATATGAAAAAACATGTTTATTTTTTAAAACATGCTTTCCGTTTAACCTGTGAAGAGATACGCCTTCTGTCTCTTATAATCCCTTGAATAAGTTCTTCTAAATAAGTGACATTTATACCGTTTATGCCGCATGTAGGGAGAAGGGAAATGAACTAGCCCATCTTAATTTAGACTCAGCAGGTATTCAAACCAAAGCTTTTTACGATGCTTCAAATTATGACACAAATCCATCTCGGTCAGTCTCATGCTACGGTGGACTTGAGTAAATCCTGTAATGGCTCATCTGAAAATTATGATATCAGCAGAGAGAGAGAAAAAATAGACAAGGCCTGAAAACCGCGCGGAGCTGGTGCAGGCCTAGCTGACTCGCGTGGCGTTGCTGACGCGCGGACGGTCTACTTCAAACGCCCAACCAGAACCGCGGTAATTATTTTCCGATTAATTCGAGCACGCAAAGGCTTTCGCTACGTAGTCAAAACAAGTCCTCAGCCCGTTCCCACGTCTCTGCTCGACATACGCTCACATGGACACAAGCGCCCACGCACGCGCGCACACAGAGCGGTGAAAAATGAAACCTAAAGCAATGCCCTCATAAAAGCAGAACACCACCCCCTTCCAGGAATACTGCGTGTACGTCTTCTCTCAGACAGATGGTGTCGTGCGTGGATATATTTTAGCTCTCTCCTCTCCCCCACCAGATTGAGGCCGGGGATACTAAAAAGCCCATAAAACTCAAAGATGAGCGGATAGAGCTAATAATATAATCATTGGAAACACCTGCAAAAGCCGCAGATGGGCCATCTCAGCCCGCCTGTCCGTCACCAGCGGGAGGCTCCGCCTCCCCATATGGAGAGTGCAGTGACGACGGGGTCTTTAGATACATGGCCTCGCGCTCACTCACGTTCGCTCTGTCTGTCTCTCTCACTCCTGCGTATTCTTCCTCCTCTCTGTCTCTCACACGTGTTCTCCCTCTTCTCTTGTCCTCCCGTTCTCTCACATATTCATGTTCCTCTTTTTTTCTTCTTCTTCTCACATACATGTTACTCTCTCTCTCTCTCTCTCTCTCTCTCTCTCTCTGATACAGTGAGAGAGGAGCAGAGGCTTTTTATAGTACTGGTTCAGCATCACTTGCACTCCCGTCCTTTCACCAAACCTGCACTGATCCTTCAAGTACCGCGCTAGATCCCCTCCTCTCCACTCCCACATGCCTGTGCTCCCCCACTTTCCCACTGCTGCGTCACACTCCCCCGCCTTCCTGCCGCTCCTCCTGTCTAACCTGTGTGTTGCGGTGTCTATGCCCCCCCCCCCCCCGGCCTGTTGTTCTAATGGGCAGGCCATAAGGATGCGTCATGCTGACATCAAGGACACAGAGCGGGAGAAATAGGCGTGTGGGGCCGTGATGGATTTGCTGCGAGGGCACGATGGTGGGTGCGGCCGCGGTTGGGTGAGAATCACGGGGCAGTATTTGTCTGGTGGGGTGGGGATGTAGGTTGGCGGGTGGTGGGATGGGGTGGATACAGGGTTAGCTCCAATTCACCACTGATCTCTCTCAGAATCTAGAGTAAATCTCCTCAACGAGGGACACTTGTTGGCATCGGTAAAAGCAGGCATTTGTCTCAGGCCCAGACCTCCTTCGTGGTTGGCCCAGCAAAATTGTCCCACGAGTTCATCGGCCGCATATTTCTCCACAGCATAATTCATTCTCTTATTTAATCATCTACTCGAAAGCAATTAGTTGATACTTCCTGCGGCGCATGTGCGTTCGCACGCCTGGGCAAACACGCGATCGCCGCTCACACTCTCTCTTTCTCCCTCCCCATCTCCACCCTCTGAAGTGGAACTCCTTTGAAGATGATAGAGGAAAGTGAACAGTGCTCGGGACTCTCGCCTGTTTTCATGGCGTGGCGATGTTTTGTTTAAGGACTCAAGAAGAGCGAAGAGACTCCTGGCTGGCGCTGACTGCCACGGCTCAGCAGGAGTAGCGCGCCTCCCTGGGGCGGCCGCCATCACGATGGGCCACAAAAGCAGCCGTGGTTCCCGCCCTGTTTGCTACACCCACACAGCACAGTGCACGAAGCAGCTCTACACAGCCGAAGGTGAACGGAGCGTTTCATCCTTTGGGGTTGTCGCATGTATCATCCGATCCGGATTACCTCAGTGCTGCTACAGTACGATGGGGCAATTCCGTTTTTGTGCTGCATGACCTTAACGGCTAAACTGCACTTTTTTACACCGAGATGATCTATTCCTAATTGTTCTGTAATCAAATGGGCAATTTTCCACTATAGAGAACGATGGGTTATCACTAAATATGAGTATATAAAGTAACTTCATGAGTATGAAGTAACCTATGAAGTAAGTTTCTTATGCATGTGATCTCTATCACTCTCTTCCTATCCATTTCCCTCTCTCTCTTTCCCTCCTCTAAGAGTGATGTAAAGGAGTTGATTAGCACCTGCTTTCAGTGTTCAGGTTTGATTTGCCTGCTGTTTTTTTTTTTTTTTTTTTTTTTTTTTTTTTTTTTTTTTTTGACGAGCAGAATTTGTGGAAGGGGGGGTGTTGTGTGGTTCTGCCCTGTCGTTCACGGCCCACTGACAGGTGTACTTGTCAAGGACGGGCCTGTCTCTTCCCATTAAGTGACACGTAAATCCTGGCCGGGTGGAGAACTGCTATTTCGGAGGGCTTGGGCCTGACATAAATCCTGCATGGAAAAGCCTCCATCTTCCGGCTTCCACACTGTCAGGTGCACAGGCCTGCTTCGATGCCTGTCATGGGGAAAGGCCCACCCAGCATACAGGCAAACACACACACACACACACACACGCACATACACACCCCTACATACACACACACACACACACACACAGCTGTGGCATTTCTCAAGTCACCATGGTTTCTAAACAAAGCTGCAAGTGAAACTCTTGGAAAAAGGCTTGTGGATATAGGTTCTGGTTTGGTATCACTCCCCGCATTAAATCAGAAAATACTCCATAAGCCACTCACACTGCATCTAAAGAAGTGCTGTGTGCTGAAAGCTAAGTGGCTGGATTAGGTTTTCAGATGAACAGACTGAAGAAGAGTTCTGACTTGCCCGTCACGTTGGAGCTCTGCGTCCCCGGTTGATGATGTGAGAACCAGCGTGTCTCACCATCTGTGATGTCACCTGCGATATTCCGTGACATTCTAGTGTTCTCAAGCATTCCTGAACACTGCTACCAGCATGGTTAAAAGTAACCCAGGGCTCAACCTATGTATCTGGAAAGCTATTTTACAGTTCGATAAATGCACTATATTAATACAATCGAATAGTTGGACTATTGTATGAATTAGTTGTATTGACTCTATGCATTCATATATTTTATCATACTAAGGTGTGAACAGGCTTGAGTTGACAGACACTGATGCAACATCATGAGACTTCAAAAGGAGACACATTTACAGAGTTCCAGTTCAAAGCTGCTATTCCCAGCATTTTCGCTGTTAGTCTGCAAGTCACATTTTACTACCTTCCTGTTGGTCACCTGGCTACTCATTACAACTGTGTAAATGGAAGTAATCACTGGAACTGGAAGTAATCAGTCATCCTGACCACCAAAAAAAAAAGAAAGAAAAGAAAGAAAGAAAAGCTAACTCCATTGCAAACGATTATTCTTTCACTTTAATTCACCACGTAACAGCCACTGACCACTATTACACTGTAATGGAAAGCTGTACATATTCACTGCTAATTCACTTTTTTGTTTCAGGGGTTAAATAATTGGCTAATGTTACATTTTAATCATTTCTGAAATTATTCACAGTGCGTCATATCATGGATATGTTTAATGCTTCATATTAGGAATGCTTATTGCACAAATATGCTTAATAAATAAAACTTAAAGATGTTCAATTACCTGACATAAATCCTGCACGGAGTCACAACTTCTGCCTACAGCCGATATTCAGATGTTAATCAAATCGTCTTAATAAGATGAAACAAAACAAGGTTGTAGAATAATTGAATCTGAGACAAATACCAGAATTTGAAAACCAAACACAAGAGTGTCAATGTGAAATAAGAAAAAAAAGACCTAATTGCCTCAAAAACAATTAAACCCAGGGGCCTTATAAAAAGTTTCATATGAAAAGTACATATACATATTGTAACCTGTGTAGCCATAATAAGAAAAAAAATTACCTTGTGTAAGTGCCAAAACGTTTCATTGTATTCAGACAGAGGCAGCCGTCATAATGTTTAAAATTAGACTTTAATATTTCATTGCATTGGAAGGTTTATTCTCATTAAACACAGTGGGCTGTTTCTCAGGCTCCAAATGTCAGCAGAGAAAATGTGTGAATGTGTTTCTGTTTGCTTTAGACGTATTCCACGGCTCCTCTGCGTTCGACGATGATCAAATCTGCCTGCATGCTTGAGTCTGTCACAAGGACACTGTATTTATTAAATGGAAAGACGCTCGGTGGATACTTCAAGCGTGCGCTTGTGAGGCAAGTGTTTGTGAGGCCGCTTGTTTGGTAATTGCATGGTGACGATGGCGGCGCAGCAACAATATGCTCCTGTTGGCTGGAACATCCACACTGACACGAAAACAAAGGCAGCTGATATTCGCTCTTACCATTTCACATGACGGAGAACAACACGAACATATCAAATCCAGCCTGATATCAAGAGTACGTGGGATGTTTTGGGATCTCACTATGCATCTTTATCCACAACCCACACACACACACACACACACACACACACACACACACAAGCTCTCCCCACTCCCCCTTGGGACTACTCCATTGCTCTTGGTTTATCACTGTCCAGTGTGCAGTTGGCCACAGTAATTAGAAAACCTGGGACATGCATTTGCAGTGTCCTGCTTAAGGCTGGATCACCAATAACAGCATTTATTGTTTTCTAATCAGGGGCCCTTCGGCCGCTCCGATCACTCAGTAAATAATGGAGATGTCAATACTCTCAGGCCCATGACTCTCCCGAACCCGCTCGCCCGCTCACCATAAAAGCCCCTCATTAATCACCCCTTACGTTTGAAAAGAGTTAAAACTGTCACTAGCCAAACACCCCCATACACACGTACACGCGCGTGCACACACACACACACACACACACACACACACACACACGCACCAGCCCCTTCCCTCATCAGCGGTCAAGCAGCCCAAATCTCTCTGCGTAACAAGGGCACTTCAATTGATTAGCGCATTCACAGCCAGGGTCTGGCTCAGGACTTGCTCTGCTAATTTTGCAGCATGCTATTTGCCCAGGCCCAAACAACCTCATCAGGTGAGAGACGGAGACCGCGGTGGGGGGGTAAACCCGGTGACCTAACGAAGCACTCAGAGCCATTCATCACCCACAAACGGACACGGCGATTCCTCAAAGGTACATCGGGTTTCGGGTTCTTGATGATGCTGTTCATCACACATTGGCAGGTGATTGGGGATATTGTTAGTTGGCGATGAGACACAGTTTGGCAGAAAAGAGACGTTTGTTACTGAACAACACTTCGCTGTAGGATGCGTCATGCAAGATGTACTGTATGTACACGTATGGAAGTAAACATACATCAGTATCTATGTTTATTATACATAATTATTACATTATTATTATTATTAATAATAATAATAATATCTCATCACATCACATACTCTGATAGTATCTTTTTGATTTGTTTACACATTTCAGTTGCAACCTTATTTATACCCACCCACAGGTCATCTAGCTGTATAACGTTGGTGTAATGGAAGACTGAGCTGCCTGAATGTGAGGGACAGGTATGTTAAAAGTCCCTGAAAACACAGCCTTTTTGGAGTAGGACCAAGAGCTGCCGCCACTAAGCAAGGCTCCTAAATCTCTGTGACGGCGTGCATGTTCGTCGGCCGTATTTCTGTCATGTAAAATGTGGAGTGATGTCGGCTACGTTCAGCTGTTGTCCCAGCGGTGGGTGGACCAGGGCGGTGGCTTTACTGCCTAATGCCTCTGATCCTGCCCTATGACTTATGGTGTGTCTGGCCATTTTAATGCCTCTGCTAACCCCTCAAAAATGTTCCCCTTAATTAGGCCCCACACCACATGAAAGGTACTATGTTTCTGTACAGGAAGTGATTCAATATTTCCGCCCTTGTCAAACATTTTCTTCCTCCTTTTGCCTGCTTCTAATGAGATTTAGAGTTTTATATAAAGTGTTGTTTAGATTGGTTTCCCTCCATTTGGCGAGGCTTTGAAGGAAGAGAAAGACATGACTGACTCTGTAAGCGACCTCCCCTATGTAAGTCTAATCTGGGCCTGTAATTACTTATTTCTCCACATCATGAACCCATTAGCTATCCGCCTACGGGACACTGTCAGCTCTATATGTCAGGACGTCTTCCACTGCCTTGAGCGTCAAATCTGGTAGAATGAGGGCTGCACTTTGTCAAGACATAATTCAGTTTTATGCAAAATGTCACCAATTAATGATGCAAACATTTAGGAATGTTCAACTATGAATATTTCAAAAGGTTATTACCTTTTGATTGTTTACTAAAGCCACATAGACATATCAAAAACAGTTGGTGCAAGCTAAAAGCATGTGAAAGTTACTAGTTCTACATACTGTACAACATTTGGATTTGGTTGTATCAGCAGAGGGGTTAACCTCTGCTTGGCTGTATTTGAGCTGAATTTGAATTAGAACTCTGTTTGGTAAGTGGACATCTAAAGCGGACTCTTCAATTATTGCCCTGCTTATTTAAACATTTATCTCCTCCCCAGATAAAGATCTGGGCTCTCCCAGCACTCTCCCTCTCCGTTCCTGACATGGTGCGGCGGTAGCAACAAGCTCCGCAACACGCCGCACGCATACCAACAGAAACGCACGCGTCTTCTGCACCGTGATGTCTAACAGCATCAGGAAGCTGGAAAAAAAAACAAGCCATTTCCTCCCACCCTCCTCCACCCCCTACACCCCGCCCACCACCCCACACACCCCGCCCTCTCTACGCCGGCTTGATGATGAACACACAAATGGTGACGGCCGAAGCAGAAAGCCATTTCTCAAGTGAAATGCCACGTGGCCGCGCGGTGTGCTGCTTGCTCCAGAAGCGGAGCTAGTCCTCACCGCTGTCGTCGCACAGCAAAGAAGGCTGGGTAAATGTAGCCGCAGTGGAGCTACAGATGTCCTTCGGCGCTAGACCACACAGCGTCTCTCCGACTCCCAGGGCACGCCTAGAACGTAGCTGTCCCGAGAAGACCACCCTCCAGAATGCCCTACCTCCCTTAGGCTTTGGTCATTCCTTTCATTTATTTACAGTTCCAACCGATTTGAACTCACATAGGACTTTGCTTTTCTGCCGTTAAAGGTGGCAAAACATATGTATTTTAGTATGCAATGCCAGCCCGTGAGTAATGGTCGCTTTTGTGGCTGTGATTAACTGCATTACACAGTAACTCTTGTGTGTAATGGGGGCTGGTTTTCAAAAGGAAAGCTTACCTCAGAAGCCTGAGCGCTCACCTCTCTTTCACTAAGCACCCTTCACCTCTGTAGGGGTGTTCTGGTGACCCTCTCCCAGCCCGGACGGCTGCTGCCCCTGTGTGGAGGCTGGATCGATGGAGTCTTTCTGTCAGCCCCGCCGCCCATTCCCTCTTGTTAATGACAGCCATAATTCACATGACTGAGAAATATATATATAAATATTTCGCCTCGGAGCTGTGACCTTTCTGTCTCCCGGCTGACAGCTCAGGGGGAAAAGGTGTCAATTAATGACATTTAGAAATTTCATATCATTCTCAATAACCCTCGAGATTTTTAAGGGGACTTTTGAAGGGTGGGGTGGGTGCTTGTCCAGGGCAGGGCAACTTTCATGAGGTAAGATGGCAGCCAAGGGCAAGCATTAACATCACCCTCTCCTGAGCAATCGTTTCAGACTTGGGTCAGTATTAAATCCATTTGATCATCATGATTGTCACAGGGTGATAAATTTCTCATCGCAGTTTTTCCATTTAAATCAGATTCTCCATCAAGCTACAAGCCTGATTTAAATTTAACTGAAAAACAATAATAAAGGAAAGAGCTCAGCAGAAATACTACTTTATGATCAAGACGAGGAAGTTCTTGCTTCCCCCAGACCTAATATGTTCCCGAAAGGTGACTAAACTTCGTTTTAGTGGCACGAAACCGTCCATGAGATTGACCATAACGGCCGGGACAGCCCCCGCTGCTGGGTTTTAACCTGTCCGCACAGTGACAGGCTGAATCACCAGGGCCGCCTCCCAGAGGATCTTGAGAAACGTGCCGCAATCTTTCACGGATCAGCTGTACGTTACCGTGCCATCATCTCGTTCGTGTGTGAAAGCGATGACACAAAGCCGGGTGATACTCTTCCTGAGCACCCCCCTCCCCCACAACCCTCCCTCCCTCGATTCACCCCTCCCCCGCTCGCCGTCAATCTCTTCCCTCCCCACTGCTCTTTCCATTCCACTCAAATGCTAGATCTGTTCCGTATCAGTGCCACCGGGCCCCACAGTTGAATATCAGTACCATTCAAATCAGAGAGGGGGAGAGGGGTGTAAATAGCTACAGGGTGACACAACCTTTCGTGTAGAGCCTAGCTGTACCGTATACAAATAATTGAAGCCCTTGACCCTGTCTCACCGCATACAGCTGTAAGTACAAACCTGACATTTTGATACCGCTCCTGGGCCCCCGCCCAACTTGTTATTTTTCTATTTCAATAATCCATGACGGGCAGAGGGAAAAGAAAAGGGAGACGGAGGGGAAAGTGTGAATGATTAAGACTGTCAAGCTCAAATAATGTCCTTCGAAAGAAGACCATAAATCTGCTTTTGTGACATTTCCAGACCCCGATACGCAGAACGCCTGTGGTTAACTCCCTTCAAACGCCTTGCAGTTTCTTTTTTTTTCTCCCTTCTTCTCTTATTTATCGCTGGTTGTTTATCTGTATTTCGCGCCATCTTGCAGAAAACTCCCTTCCTGACACAGCCACAGGCTGTGTTTTAAGCTTTTTGAACAACGTGGTAATAGCAGAGTCCAATGGGCGATTTCGAACATTTAGAGAATGAAAAGTCAATGCGTCCTATTCCCGGAATGTGCTGTGGTGAGCACATAGTAACAGAGGGAGTCATTTTAGACTGGCAGCTATCGATGGCGCTGGCTGGCCTGAGGAGCGGCGGGACACTGTTAACACGTCCTCAGGAAGGATGCTCTTGTTTTTCCCCATTGACTGGTTTCGGTTCAGTCGATGGTTATCACTTACTATATTCACTCATTATAATATCAGCCCTAACCGCCTTTTCTGTTCTCTCCCTATTTCCTACCCCTTCGTCTTTAACATTTGCGTTTTAATCATCCCCTCATGTTGGCTCACTGTCGCATCCTGGAATTTATATCCCATCAACTGCATTTGCATATTGCCTAATATGGACATTTCCAATTGAGGGTGTCACAATAGCACACATGTTTCACGGCTATTATCCTGCACAATGCACAGATAAGAGCAATGAAGTTAATTCCTGACCTTAAGCTTCATGTGTTTCAACTCCAAATCATTTTTTATTTAATTTTGATCTGCATTATGATACCAGTGTTGTTGTTTATCATGTTTATGCATAATGTGAAACATGAGAACCTCTAAGCAAGAACCCCACCATTACTACTATGACTGTTAATGTACTTATATTATACAGTGTGTATGTATATATATATATATATATATATTATTTTGCAGCATAACTTTTAAGAAAACCCAAAGGGGGAGGATTTCTGCAGTCTGCACAGCCTTTTTTTTGAGCGTTAGCATATTTCATGACTACCTAAGGCCATAACATCATGGTCCTCCCCCACGCTTTCCCTCCTCTCTCTCTCCCTCTCCCTCTTTAATTTTGCCCTGTTGTGATAAACAGCTGCCATCAGTGTGAAATATTAATGGCGGGGGCTGATTTGGGGTGTTGAGGAGTGTCATTCATTTGCCTTTTAATCTACTGGCAGAAAAATGAGCAGGGCTCACTCCTGTGTTTTCTTAGCCTCAAAGACCTCCAAAGTCATCCACTTCTTCACTGACAGCTTTTTTTTTTTGGAAGGGGCACCTTCGAGGGAGGGAACGTGTTTGCCACAGAGGGATGCCACCAATGAAAGTTTAACCATGGCACAGAGCCATCACAGTCACCTGTGCTTTCTGAAACAGCCAGAAACCACTCGGCTCCACACATCTTAAAACATTCCACTATCTGCTGAAACCTCCTCATCAAACTGAGGGAACAAAATGGCTGCCTTTATAGAGGAACTTTTGGATTATTCTGATTGCCAGTGAAGGATGTGTCCCGCCGAAAATGCAGAATGTTTTCTACATCATAGCAGTTTGTTTATGATTAGTGTTTGGAAAGTAGCTTCATTCATGCATATTGTCCTGCTTCTTGCCTTCTTTGTCCCTGTGGTGTGTTTGAGTTAAGAGAGAATACATAGTCAGCCACAAAAAGAGGAAGATCCATGATTAATGCGATTGCATTTATAATTCTGCTTAATAACATTATCATAATTATTGCATTAATCATCACAGACCATTGACAGCATTAATGTTTCTCCAAATGTGATCATGCCCAACCAGATATTAAAGTGCGACAATATTTTATTCAGAGCCAAAGATAAAGATGTCTCTCTGTAGATACCTGTTCAGGAGCAAAAGAGAAAGAAGATTTATAACTCTGTTTAAACCCAAAGAAAATATGCAGTTAAGACTCCCTCTGCCTCTTTTTCTAGCTTAATAAGGGTATCTAATTAATATTTATGGCATAATTGCCTTTTTCCTTTTTTGTGGAAAAGGAATAACAAGGCCAAAATACTGTTGTTGGTAATTAAGACAAATGCATTAATTATTAAAGATGCAAACATGTCAAGCAAGCATAACTAATTATTTGAGCGTGTTAACAGTTGTTTAATGTTAGCAGCCAATGAATTATTTAGCATACGCATGCCATTTTTGGACTGTTTTTAATGAGGAATGATAAGAGGGGTAAAGAAAGTCACGGTCCCTTTTGAAAAGAAGGAAAACAAGTCAGGCAACTTTTGCACATGGCTGCCATCTCTAAATCCATATCCCTCCTGTGAACATCGAGGCCATCAGGAGTGTGCGTGCGTAGCGTTGCACCTTTGGGGTACTTCGGGGAAGCACATCCGATGGCGCAGCTTCGTCGCGGGCCGGCAGGGAGGGTGCGAGACGGCAGGGGTAAACAAAAGTGACAGCCAACTATTTATTTTGTTACGTCTTAATTGTCACCTGATGCGCTCCCAATCTGGAGCCCTGTTTGAAAAAAAAGGAACAGATCCGGTTTCCCCACAGGTGGGGGTGCGGGGGGAGGGGAGGGGGGTGGGGGCCTCCAGGCATGGAGATCATGTACATCAGGCTTTCTTTCCTACTGCATGCTTACTGAACATCAAATAAAACATGGTCAGAAGCTTTGAAAGGTCAGAATTGCATTCGTTTGAAAAGTTCAGTCAATGGGAAAGGGTGAACTTATTTAAAACATTTATGTCATATCAGATAGACGTGCTTGGGTGTCTAGCTGACAGATGAAAAACATAAGGAAGTGTCCTCTGTCATGATTACATACATTAGGTCGAAACGTTTTTTAAAGGAGCCCTACACAGAAACTGAAAGTGGATTCTATCTTCTGTGATAACTTATTCAGCATGTCAAGGTCCCTAAAATAGAGCAGATGATTGCTGAAGAAAACATTGCTCTTATGTAGAGCTTTGCATACATGCTCTGTTTATCTACATTGTATATAATTTTTAGTCCTATTAGTCTATCCCCTCGTATAAGAATCCTATATCATGAAGTGATCTGTTAGGAAAAATATGTCAGTAAGACTGATTAAATGAGAAAAGAGCTCTTCCTGCTTATGGCTTGGAAATTAGGTTTCTGTGTTTAACAGTAAAAAAAAACACACACAAACTATTCTCATCATAATATACTTGGGCAGATAATGTTTCAAATAAAATAGAGGGACAGTAATGCTATTCATCCTCCTAAACGCTCTCATTGGATTTGGTAAATATCTATTAGCTTATAGTCTTATCTGAAGCGGTTATGGAGAGGGCAGGCCATGCAAACACAACACGCTGGACACAATGGTCTGGGCTCCCACATGCATCTCTATAAAACTCTGGAGATTAGGGGAAATTGGCGGAGGCTGTGTTGCGGGTTTCCATGATACAGCCCATACATACGTACATACCTTTTGAGTACATTTGCAGCCTGGAATTGAATCGATGTTCCCAACGACCTACTGATTAGGCAAGAAAACAAAGAGTCTGCACCAGATCTCACTGGGTCTGTACACACCACAGCCCCACTGACTACACACACACAAAATACAGGCAATATGCAGTCGTTTTCCTTCAAGCTCGGGTCTTCTCCTGTGTAGTGTCTTAGCTGTTCCCTGGACCTGCACTACTCTGGATGGAGATCTCACATGTTGTTCCTGGGATCTACTGGAGCCTTTCACCCAATTTGGGGGTTACAGCCCCTAGTGCTCTCCTAGATCAGTGGGTTAAACAACTGACTTTGGTAAAGAAGGTTGGGAGGGTTGAATCCTAACCACGGCATTGCCAGCGTGGTCCATTAGGTAAGGTCTTTTACACAAGGTAAGGTGTTTCACATTAGGTAAGGGCTTTTTACAGTAGATACAGTCTTTTACATTAGGTAAGGTGTATTACACTAGGTAAGGTGTTTTACACTACCATTATACTGGTTTGGATATTGGCCAAGTCAATCAAGTCTATGACAGATTCTTTGGGACAGATAAATGCATATAAATATCTATATAATTTATGTATTCATATGCATGTGCATATAATATAACTCTCCTGTCCCTATCTGTAACCAATGTTTTTGCTTTTGTACTTTTAGAAAAGAAATGCTTTTGTAAAAATTATTTGGGCTTGTCAAGACCACTTTTCTGGTAAAAGGTAGGTTAATCCTGTTTTGTTCTGTTTGTCCTACACAGTCAGGACATTCCTGTTCTGAATAACTGTCAAAACAAACTCACACACACACACACACACATGCACACCTGAGATGTACCTAACTTTCACTGCCCGTGTCACATATTGGGCATGTCAAATGACCATTCACAAAAATACAAACATGCTTCAGTCCATCTTTGCCCTCTACACCCAAACCCAAACACCCAAACAACCTCCACTAAACCCTCCACCCAGGGAACATGTTGTGACCGGTCCCCAAGGGGCCAGTGCACTATGTATGTACTGTATAGGAAAGTGTGTAGGTGTGAAAGTTAACCCCCCCCCCCAACTCTCTGGGTATGATTTATGGGCTGGTCCTGGCTGGTAGGGAGCTGACAGTTGCTTTCATTTTCTTATATATATTTTTCCCTCCTTGCCAAGGTCATGGGGGAGTAGGGGCTCTGTAGCACCCCCCACCCTCAACCCCACCCATTGGTTACTCTCTTACCTCCCCCTCTCCCTCCTCTGATGGTGCCATGAATCATCCCGTCTTTCCCATCGAACCTCCTGACACCTCCTTCCCAACGCGCCCGCCCTGACTTCCGCCATCCTTCTTCATTCCCACTAACAATTTGGTAATGAAATATTGATTTTTAGTTAGATTCAAATGGATGTTGTTAACTTTGCATTGATAAATCGCCCCCTGGTCCAACAGTTGAAGCACTGCAGTCAAAAGTGGCGTGCATGGGACGGGACGCACCCGGGGACATGTTGACCGGGGACGGCTACATCAGGGCACCGGTGTACCCCCGTGCCTTCTCATGGATGTCTCCAGGTGGCGAGCATTTGTGCTGGGGCTGATAAGGGCAGAGGGATTTGGAACTAAGGAACACCGTAAGAGGACATGGAGGCATTCATCACCCCCCATATCTCCCCCCATGGCCTGTCCACTATGGCCATCGTCATCACAGCCTAGAATGCATACTAACCGAAACTAATACAACATGGCTAGACAAGGGATGTTTGAGTCTAGCGGTAAAAATCAATGCCAATACGAGCTTCAAACGGGCCTGCTAAAGAGGGCCCCGCCACCAGCTGTCTATCAGTCAACAGCAAGGAAGCCACTGAGTGATACTGTTTGGTGTATCTGATATCTATTTATTCTGTTTCGCTGTTTCTCAGGAGGACAGGTAGGCATTTCGGAGTTCGCTGCTTCAGTCCACATCCTGGGAAATCCATGGCAGAGGGAGTTCTCCCTTTCCAGGACGGCTGTTTATTTTAGCTTCACCCGATCGTTTAAACGCAGCTGACAAAGAGAGGTGCGTTAAGAAAGTGACGTTTCCGCAGGCAGCCCCTGTTTTCGTTGTTTTAACATGGTAATTGCTCTGTGTATTTACTCTCCCCGGGTTTTAAACACATGCCTTCACACCAACACTCCCTCTCTGCTCCCCTGCTCTGCCCTGCTCTCTCTCTCTCTCCCTCTCTCTCTCTTTCTTTCTCCTCTTGCCTCTCCAAACTACACTAACCGGGTAGAAGCAGATCCCTCTAGCTAAGTGAACATGATGGCTGGCAGGAGGGAAAAAAAAGACAATATGAATGTGGTATTAAAAAGGCGGATCTGACAAGATGGACACGCCGAGGTGGGTGGGGGGGTTGGTGGGGGTGCTACGTTGGAGACCCCAGGGTGCATATGAGGTGTCCTTTCCGGGGAAGGGTATTTACATTTTTTTCCAGCGTCCAAGTGACAGGGACACAATTTCCTGTCCCGTCTGGCACAGTTTGACATGAGCCTGGACTGAAATGTAATCTCGTGCCGGGGCATGGTTCCTCCCAAGAGTATTGCAGAAACCTTGGACTTTGGTTCAGTAATCTCCTTTTTTTTTAAAACCCACTCACATTTTGCCTGAAAGGAATGGGCGACCAAGGATTCACTGCTTAATACCATTGGTCTATCGTGCATAGGACGTATTGGGAAACGGCAAATACAGCCCATACATAAAGGGAGAAGGAGGTTGAGATATTTAGTGGAGTAATAGTAAAGGTACAAGAATGAATGCGTTCGTCTGCGTGCTGGTATTAGGGGTCAGAGATTTCTCCAGAGACCACGGCTTGGTAGAGGACATGGGTTGTTCTGTCATAGTGATTAATGTGTGGAAACCACATACACATACACACACACACACAATCACACACACACGCACACACACCCTACAGACAGGTCTCACACACTCCCACACTTGCATGTGTGTGCTTGACGTGATCATGACCATGCGTGGCCTAAGTCAACATGCATGACCTGCAAGTGACATTCCATATAAACATGCTAAAATACATTGTCTGCTACTAAAATGTTGTCAATCACTCAAGCTCAAACGCAGGAACAAAGCACTTTTTAAATGACATATCAGCCCTGGCAATCTTGGAGGGCAAAGGTCGCTGCCTGCCTCACATGCTTCTGTACAAGGCCTGAACATGGCTCAGGGCTGAGGGCAGTGGCACATTATGTGCACTTAAAATACAAAATAGCAAATCTGTAGCAAATATGTACATATCTGAATTACCTAGATATAAAAAAATATTTGTTTTTTTAATGATATGACTGGAATTTATGGGGTAAAGTAAATGCATAAGCATAAACGCAAATATTCTTTTCAGATTATATATTTTTTTCACTACTGCTGCTACTGATAATAATAATGATTTTGTACTGCACGTTATATTCCTATATACTATGACTGCAATGGTATGCAATAGCAAGGCTTCAGAATTTATGCACGTAGGTAAGAACTTCTGCAGCACCGAGCATTAGACATACATCAGATCACTGTGCCTTATGTTACTAAACCTCTGTGCATGGGTCCAGCAGCCATCACTCTGCCTGGCCCAGTAAACCACCCCCAGCCCCCCCACCCCTCAATCGCCACCCACAAGGTGGAGACAGGAGGGCCAAGATCAAATCCTGATCCAGCCACTTCACTGAAACGAGGCCTCGTCTTGTGCTGCATGTAGATAACCCATGTTATTAGCTACCCGATGGTCAATCAATAAAGCACTTCCATGGCCGTGGCGATGAACTAAGTCAGGGCAGCAGATAAGCATCTCTCTCATGCTGTCGCTGTAATTGGTAGCCTCTCAATCCAGGCTTGTTTGACAAGGGCTTTGCATATCGAAAAACAGCAAGTGCACCGCATTGCTATCTGCAGGAATTAATGCAGACCACAAAGACATCTCATTTTGGATGTTTACACCAAACACTGACAGATGCTTCTGTGAGTGGCATGTGTAAAATGCGCTTCGATCATACACACTGTTCAGGCACCAATTAGAAATAGCCCAAACCTGTCATGGCTGCCTCGAGCATTTGCAAGCTCCCAGTTTACTAACAGAGGGTTGCAAACAGCAGTTTTCTGAAAGCCTTTGATGTTGTAAAAGCAAAAACTACCCCGCTATTTGTTATTGGTCTATGCATAGTCAGCCTCTTATCAGTCTACATACAGGCAGCCGATTAAAGTTAAAGGTAGCATAATTGAGGGTTGTTTGAGGATTTTTGTCAGTGCAAAAGAAAGTGGGTTTGAAAAAGCACAAAGTAGTGAAAGACAACTAAATCCTTGAACTTGAACATTAGTAAAATAGCAATCACTCTAGCAATATCCTGGGGAGATTGGTCCATGGTCAAAATGGAAGCCTGCAGTTTTAAACATTTGACTTTCTATTTGAAAAAGCAGCTTTTTCAAATTAAGTTACAAATAAGCCACCATCCTTACAAAATAAGCCCTGTATATTATCCACAAGTATGCTAAACAGATACCAACGCCAGAGAGGACCACAAAACCACAAACCACTTAATTTCTTAGCTAGCAAAACAAACAAGACACAACCAGCCCAGCTACACAGCCATTTGTCTCCACCTGTTATTTTTCAATAACGTCTTATCTGTTAACTGATTTGATGGATAGTGGATTGTTTTCAAGCATGCGATGGACAACTGAAATCTCTGAGGGTGTTTGTTTTGGAGTTTTTCTGAAGCTATTGCTATTCAAGGTGAATTAAAATTAAGGTGGCCATTAGCACTCTCTGCGCTGATGTGTTTGAACCATCTCTCCTGGCCACGTGGTTGGTATATCTCTGGCACTTGGTCATGCGCATTGCTGCAGTGGAAGCTGCGAAGCTCTTAGGAGCATCGCGTGTGTAAACGTGACTCTTACAGCTGCTAAAGGTTAATCCTACAATGATTGCTAAACTTAACCCTCGCGGTGTTCGCATGCGTGTCCCGTTTGATGACTTTCACCTCATAGGATTACAAACATCCATGGGGTAACAACACGGGGTAAAATACAGTGATAACAGAAGGGATGGGAGTCTGGCCACAGTAATTTTTTTTCTGACAGTGTACCATAAACCTCCACAGTGTTTTACCAGGCCTATGCCTGCAGGATAGGGTTAACAAAGTTCAAGTCTGCACAAAATTTTTAGTGAATTCACATCATATACGAACACCATCAAACAAATCACATTTCACATTATCGTGTGGTTTTAAAAAAGAGTGCCTGGTTAAAATACGAAGTGCATGCAGCAGAGTCGATGTTAGTGCGATCCAGATGCGCGCTAAATGGAGATGTTTATGGGCAGCAGATTGGAGCGCTGAGGCGGGGCGGAGAGTCCCAGTTGCCTAGCTCTCCATGGAGCTGTGCTAGGGACACGCTCCCCCCCCATGGTGCAGGATGGATCCTGAGCACTGATGAGGAGGATGATGGTGGTAGCGACGCAAGGCGTCCTCCCATCTGTCTCTTCTATTTTGCTTGCTCACGCTCGCATTCTCTCGCTCGCTCTCTAAGGTGTCCTCCCCTTTGTCCAGTATGAAGGGATTATGTCAGAGCTCTTAAAGAAGGGGGTGGAGGTAGAGGCGGAGGCGACGGTGCCTGGTGCTGCAGCTCAGGTAGTGGGAGTGGCAGCAGTGGGGATGCTGGGCCCTGTGGGGAAACGGGAGACGAGGAGCGATGACAGTAGTCCAGGGCTGGAAGGTGGCAGGGTTGACAGTGCTGGACGCTGCCTGAGCAAGTCTGCAGGTTCCTGGGCTCTGTCTCAGACCCAGAGCCCCAGGGGGTGGTGGAGAGCGGCAGGCCAGCGGGGATGCTGCTTGTCAGAGCTGGATCAGTGGGCGGGGGAAGCCGCTTGGGTGCTGGGTGAGCTCTGGAGCGCCACCGAAGGGAGAGGAAGAGGCGGTGCAGGATTGCAGGGACTCACACTGTTGAACCCTGGAGCGATGAGACTCACACATAAGCACACATGGTACACATGAACGGGCAGGACCATAGACAGACCCACGCAGAGAAATGTCTCCAACGGTCTTTGTGTCTGTCTTTGACAAGCACAAAGCACATTAACAAACACACACACACACACTGCCTTTATGAGCATGTTTACTTTCGCACTTAGGAAACTTCTTCATTGTCTCTAAATCACATCTGCATTGTGTTATATCTAAGCAATTGTATCACAGCCATAACAATTTCATAGCATGAAACCAATGTATGCTTGTCTACCGCAATCTTGAGCTAAGATGTAGCTAAAAAGCAAGGCAATAACAGAGAGATAAGACTTATGTCCAGCTTTTCTAACAGTAAGTTACCACGTATTTTCTCTGCCAGAATGAATTACTCTCTCTCCAGAGTGCTCTGCTGATGTGAAGCGGGCATTTCTGTTAAATCACGCCTTAACACTCAGCAAAGGTATCCTTCATCAGACCAGAGGGAACTGGCTGTGAGGCTCATGTGTAAAAAAACAAACACCAACAACAACACAAAAAAACCCCCAGCAATTACAGCCATTAAGAGAGCAAAGCATGCCAATAAGCCATTATTCAACTTCCACTTGTACATTTTTCAAAGACATAAATCTCAGGCTCAAAGGAAAAAAACATCTTGTTTTTGCTCTGTGCCAAAGATTCTTGAGAGACAACTCTTTAATCAAAATACTGCTCCATGATTTTATTTATTTGTTTATTTTTTCCTCACTCTCTGCTGGGGATTTCTTAATGATAATGTTGTTGGTCTTCATCTGGTCTGCTCACGAGGAAGTGGTATCCTCTCCTTCAACCTCCCCCTCTGTCGTTTGTCATGCCCCAAGACATGCCTCTGTGACTTTTATAGAAAAGGAGGTCCACAGTATCAATCTGAGATGCGTCGGCTCAAAGAAATGAGGAAGGATGTGAGAAGATCAGATCACCTCTGGAACAAAGAACACACACACACACACACACACACACACACACACACACACACACACACATATATATATATATATATATATATATATATATATATATATATATATATATATATATAATCATTTTTACTCATTTTTAATTGCATTTTAATTGCAATTCTCACACTTTATGAACACGGAAAACATTTTTGATTTTTGCAGCTCTGCTCAACTTTGATGTCCCTGTGGCTCATACATTTCAGTGGAGAGTTCACACTTCCTGTGCATGCGGGGGACGTAGGATCAGTCATCAGCACTCTCTTACATGGTCTCAGGGCCTCAGACTCTGCCGTAATTTGCCATGTCCAAGTGGTTCTATCCAGTGCAGGCCGTGTGTATTCGATCCCTACTCTCTCAGTAAGTACTGAAAACAAATTGCAATCACATTTCTATCAGCACAACGGCAATGCACTTTTGCATTATTCTTAAACAACAAACAAACAAAACAAAAAGCTATTATTCACGACTGAACAAATGACTAGTATGATACAGACAGAATTATCAGTTGAATTATCACTTGGGAAAATTCAGAGGACACTTGTGGTTGGATCACACACAGGGTGATGAAGTACCTAAACTAATTCGACCATTTGCCAAATCAGAAAAGGGGAGGGGCTGAGGGGTGTGTGCAGCTGAAGACCTTACCCTGATGGAGATGGTCTCCAATGAAGAGCAGTGGACATACGTCAATGGAAGCGGGCTGGCCCATTCACGCCCAGAGATGGACTGGTTTTGATAAGCTGTGAGTCCATATGCCCCCCTGCTGTCCAGTGTCATGAATCAGATCCATCATCCGGCTCTCTCTTTCTCTCTCTCTCTCTCTCTCTCTCTCTCTCTCTCTCTGATTCAGGGTTGAAGTGAAGGGTCTTCTCTGCCATTACTGGCTAATGAGCCATGCAGGAGAATACACCTTCAGCTGCCACATGATGAGCCTTCCCTGACATCCTACCCCTCACTGGGGTAGAGTGTGTGTGTGTGTGTTCTCTCACACACTCGCCACACAGTGTGTATCGGAGTGTGGGATGTGTGCGCATGTGTGTGCTTGCACACTCGCTCTTATTTTGTCCATCAATCACATCATTAGTCAAAGCAGACAGAGCTGTCAGCCAGAGTTGGCAGGAGGGCCAGCAGACAGGTGTTAGCGTGTTAGCGTGTTAGCGTCTCACCTTCTGCCTGCATCTGCAGTCAGGCAGCCTCCCAGAACTCCAGCGTCCTGCAAAGGAACAGTGCACAGCAGCACAGAGGAGGGATGGGTGGGCTTGGGTTAGGGGAGCTAGAGGGATAGGAGAGTCTGTCCTACTTCATCCTTGTTATGTAGTTATTGATGTTAAGGCACAATATTCAGTAACTACTGTGAGTTATTCTACAACAAAACTAAACTAGGACAGGTTGCAGTTGCAAGGGGGGGGGGGATCATTGACCATTTTTGAGCACAAGTGGTTATCCGTATTAATTTTAAGTATGATTCTCCAGTTCGGAGGTGTTTTAAGTGTTTGCGTTATTGTATCACTGCCTAAAACATGAGTGTATGAAGATAAGAATAGGAAGTGAGTTCATGGGCACAGTCGCACTGAAGTAAAGTGTAATGTGAATAAGAAGTTGGCAAATATGTTTTTGTCGAGAAGCCTGTGAAAAAGTGGACCGAAACATGGAGGCCCTCCTCGATTCCAGTTCAACGGTTCACTTTAATTATGTCTGTTAGAACCCAGCTGTAAATCTGAGAACTCTGGCCATGACAACATCTGGTGTGGCTCACCATGGAATCAAACCGCTCTCCAATCAGCCGAGAGAGGGAGAGGGTGAGAGAGAGAGGGAGGGAGAGAGAGAGAGAGAGAGAGAGGGGGAGAACATGATGGAGGAGACAGAAAGCAGGCTGAAGGGGCATCAGAACACTGCCGTTGATTAGAGAAGCGGATGATTTAAGCATGAGTGCTGACACTTCCAGCTTTCCCAGGAAATAGGTTACAAATGATTGAATAGATAAGGATATGCTACTATTGCACTCAGATTTGTTTTGCTGGCAACCATCTTTTCCTGCTGCAATGGTTGCTCAAAACCCTGAAGGCAAACAGACACCCACACACACACTTGCACACAACCTTGCCTTCAGACCAAACTTGAGTCAGCTCAGTGATCTCTATTACTCATGGACGGGCTATTTGGATCTTGCAGAGGGAATCGAGATGTCGTTTAGATCGAGAGACTGTGTTGTACACTAGCTGCTTGTCAACATGACTAGAAGGCAAGAGGTTAGATTGTCAGAGTGTTGACACATACGCCCAAGCTTTCTGGATTGTTCCGCACTGTATGTAACCCAGAGCGGGAAGCATCTGAAAGCACTCATGGTGGTCTTCTCTTGATCGGAGTTTCTCATAACTCAGCCTGGTGGTGAGGAAAGAGCAAGAACAAGACTTTGTTGAGTTCTTATCCTTTTAATTTCTTTCCTCTTTTTTTGACTCTCTCATATTCAGTGAACTTTTTCCCTTGTGTTTTTCCCTTGGTAGATTTTTCAAGCTAATAGGTTTATAAATAACGTTTAATGTTCATAGCCATTGAAAACAACATGGAGGAGAGTCCGGGTCTGCCAGACCTCCAGCACCTGGCCTTGCTGGGGGAGCTCACATCCGTTAAGCATTTTCAACTTTATTAACCCGCCTTTAGAGTGTAGACACCGTGTCTCCGCCATCCTGCCCTTCAGGCTCCGCTAGATTGCCTCCACTCGCTTTTGAATGTGGCTGTTTTCTTTTTTGTTTCCGTTTTGGGTTTTTTTCACTATTCTATTATTCTCATATTTTTCATTCTCCCAGTAATTTTTCACTATCTTCTATCCCTACCCCATCTATCTATCTATCTATCTATCTATCTATCTATCTATCTATCTATCTATCTATCTATCTATCTATCTATCTCTCTCTCTGAAAATTACTTTCCTTCCTTGAATTCACCACACTGGTTGAAAAAGGAAAGAGGCCATCGTGAAAACCAAGAAGATTCAGCAACCAACGGTCTGAAAGGCCTTTATTCTCTCAGAAGCCATGTGCTGTGTGTGTATCATGATCTTCTTCACTTCTTCAACTCAAAACTGCTCACGGTTTGAGGAGAAGAGCAATCAAAAGGAAAACAGTGGTGGGAGCCAACAAACATGCTCGGTATTAGCGGTCTTGCCTTTTCATATTTGACTAGAGGTTTCTAAGCTGAGTCTGTGGAGTTAGAGGTGATTGTTCACACTGGAGTTTGTCCATATTATTTTGTACATGCTAGTCCTTGTTCAGTGGCAATAATTGTTACAGACACGTGCTGGCAAAGAAATCTTAATTGACAATGTGCAGGACTTAAAGCATCTGATTAGGCATTCATAAAGCACTCACAGTCACAATACTGCAAATACAGTCCCTTTCTTAGTTAATATGAATTAAAAGATTATGATTCAAATAAGGTTTTATGAAATCCACTTGTTTATTGGATGTCAGGCATTGTACAGTACAATAAAGTTTTATATTTATATTGTAATACCAGGCCTCAGATGATGATGGTATATGGCATTTTCTTCTGCAAAGGACGTGTGTGATAATCGATTGCACCTCTGCGCTTCAGCATTGCAATTCAAGATGTAGGAGCAATTGTCCATCTCTATCCATCAGACTGTCCATCTCAGCTCACAAACACATTAAAGTTTATTGCACAATCGTGATTTCAGTCATCCATTTTAGTGTGTTTCTGGCCCAAACCTTTGGATCGTGATCCTGTCTAAAAATTTAGCAGTGACTCAGTTGTGGACTCATCATACACAACAGAGTCATAATTCACCTCAATTTGCCTCAAGAATAGTCAGTAGTTTACAATTCCAGATTGTTTTGGTTCTTGGAGAGGGAATTTGGAAGCAAAATCTTGCATCACAAAAGCACCTCCATGCGTCACAATGGGGAATCGGAGCTTGCTTGACCATCAAAGTTGCAATAAGATCCAACTTGAACGGTCCAACATCTTTGCTAATCCTTTTTTCATGATGGCAAAGAGGCTACCAATACTTGCAGTTCTGTCTCAGAGTCTTTCTGCGAGAAGACAGAGGGACAGAGGACAAGTTAATCAAATCTCCACATTTCCTAAGTATTGTCTCAGCAGTGGGGAATTTCAGGGGCATATCATGGGCAGGTGTGTAGTTTTTATAGATATTGCCGTATTTATGAAGGTCAGTAATCTTTACTGGCAGCCATGACATCGAGCGTACAACACGGCTGTGATTTGTCCAGGTTGCAGCTAAAGGGAATTTCAGGATTGCTGCAGCACAGCTTGCTGCATAGTTGGCCTCTAGTGTAAACCTGGCGTAAAGGGTCTTTTATCTGATGCTGCAGCATATTTTACAGATATTTTGTTAGTTAGTCCACACAGACTGAGCAGTGTTTTTCAGTGAGAGCATATACTAGCCACCACCCACACACTACACATGTGCATGCCCTCCAGCTTACTCAACCTCAACCCCACACACACCACATTACTCAACCTCAACCCCACACACACACCACACACATGCACGTACCCCTAGACACCACACACACACACACACCACACACAAATACACACACACATACACAAACACATGCACCATACACATACACGTACCCCTAGACACCACACACACACCACACACTCACATACACAAACATGCACACACCACACATATGCACGCACCCCTACACACTACACACACACACTATACACATAAACACACACATGTGCACACACACACAAACACATGCACACACACACACACATACACACACACATACAACACACACATGCCCGCACACCTACGCACCAAACACACACACAAACACACACATCCATGCACCCTGCCCTCCTTACACACACCTTACACACGCCTTGGGCATCCACACCCACTGGCCTCGCCACGCACAGCGCGCACTTTGAAACACGCACCCCGTCATCCGTCTTCATTTGAAGAGAGGGTTAAAAAACATAACTAATGATGGCTATCAGAGAGCGGGAGAGGAGAGTGTCGCTGCTGGAACGCAGCTGTGCCAAGCACTGCCAAGGCCACCATTACTCACTCACTCCAAACAGGCCTGGATACACTTGTAAACATTATTAAAAATAATAACTTAATGTCTCCTCCCCTGCCACTGTCACTGAGGTATTGCCAATTAGCTCCCTGGTCTTTGGTGTGTTGTTTTGTTCTTCTCAGGCTGCGTACTTGCATTCTCTTCACTCTGATTGGCCCATTTACACATGTCCAGGCTTCACCCGCAGGCTGCTCCACTACCACGTAAAATAATGGTTGGTGTTGATCCTGGTCTTATTCTACTATTGCTACTAATGTCATTTGTAAATTACAGACTAAAAGCATTAATTATGTACTAAAGTTTGCGGCATTTGATTTAATTTTCTGGTCTCAATCATAATAGAAATGAGGGAAAACTATAGACTAGTTAAAAATTTGATACAGTGGCATTAGTGGCAAAAGTCTGGGGGAAAAAGCTTTAGACTGACAGTATGTATTTACCAGTAGTGTTGTGAGGTATTTGTTTGCAAACTATTTCAATCAGACCAAACTTCATCTTACTGTAATAATCAAAAATTACATAGTAAATTAGCTTTCTCTAATGAACTGACAGGTATCAGCAATCTGTGAAGCCACAGTTATTTTCTTTTAAACTTTTCATTGCACAAGCTGTTAACATTACTGTAATGTTTATGCACACAAACACAGATATGTGCACACTTGCACCCACCTGCCTGCACACACACACACACACACACGGTGTACACATCCACCACAAAGTGGAGCAGCTTTGCCCATGTGGCCAGATAAAGCAGAAGGAGATGTTGAATGAAGCTGCCAGATGCTTTGAGGGCCACCTGTCTATAAATTTATAAATAGACAAAAAAAGGAAGACAAAGAGCACGAGTGTGGGAACATGTAGCCACAGGGAACAGAGACGGTGTGTGTGTGTGTGCGTGTGTGTGTGTGTGTGTGTGTGTGTGTGTTTGCTGCTTTCCTATACTACATTCGATGACAAGCTGGAATGAGCGTAGGGTCAAGTCCTGCATCTTGATTATGCTGTTGATACTCCCTGGGGTTCCGCCCATTGATTCTCACATCTAGTTTACCTTGTTTTCCTATCCATTTGTGACACTCTACAACTGCCCATGATCGAGAAAGGTGTCATACATATAAATTATGGGCCGCTATATGTTAAATAATTTTATAAATTAACTTCAGAGTGATGCTGGTCACTGGATTGAGTGTGTGTGTGTGAATATATGTGTGTCTGGGGGTATGGGTGTCTGTGTGTGTGTGTGTGTGTGTGTGTGTGTGTGTGCATGCATGTGGCCAGTTGTGTTACACTCTCACAGTCTCGTGCTCTGATTATTCTGACCATGTTGTCATGTGTAATGAAGCAGGGGCCCCTATCATTAATCAAAGGGACCAATCGGATAACTAATTCAGGCAATAGAACTGAACCATAAGACCCAGTGGTTAGTAAGTAGGGTAGAACAGGCTAGGCCAGACTGAGAGAGAGAGAAAGAGAGAGAGAGAGAGAGAGAGGAGAGAGAGAGAGAGAAAGAGAGGATCAATATCTCTCTTCAGGGCAGAGGCAGTTCAAAATCAGTTTCTAATTTGGCATATTAAAGCCATAATGGCGGTTGTGGGGCTGAGTTGCGCAGGGGGACAGGCGAGGTTAATTAGCCTGCTGCACTCCCAGACTGAAGTGGAGTCGCACGCGTGCTCCCGCTTTAATTAACACTGATGGTGTGTGTGTGTGTGTGTGTGTGTGTGTGTGTGTGTGTGTGAGAGAGAGAGAGAGAGAGAGAGAGAGGTTGAGGGAGGATTGGGGGTGGGTGCAGAGACAAAAGACGAAATGCTCACTATTCCAAACAACATGCATTCTGCAGGCCTAAAATGGGAGGATGTGTCTCAAAGATGCTCATATCAGCTCAGACAGACATAAACAGAGAGAGAGGGAGGGGGAGAGATCATATTGCTCTGTGCAGTACAGTTTATGTATACTATGGATAACATATTGCATGTATGTGTTTATATGCAGTATATTTATACACATTGCAGTACTTTGCAGTAAACTGTACAGGCAATACTGTATATACTTCTGTTTACATCTATGCTCTTCATATGTGTTTGTGTACATGTTACTTCTGTTTATCTGTTTGTGCTTTGGCAATACTATATGATTTTGCCATACCAATAAAGCTCATTTAAATTGACAATGAGAGAGAGAGATGCTTAAGAGTGACATATGAGCGCATGTATTCCATGAAAAGCATCACAGTCCCAGATAAGCGTGATGGTCGGGGTGTTTCTTCTTCACATGCTCAGTGCTGTTTTGTCCCTTGTCATCGTTTGCACTGAGGTCAGAGGCAATGAGGTTATTGGTGAAACTTGTTATGAAACCCTGAAAGTAAACACTTTTCAAATCTGCTATTTGACAGCAAGGGAAGTAACATGAAATCAAGGTTCACTTGATGTTCGTGCATAGCTGCTAATTAAATTAATTATAGGAATGAGTATTGCATTTTTTTTTTTTTTTTATGAAATGCGATTTGAGGTAATTAGTGAGTGTATTAGGCTGGTAAGCTCTGTAAGCCAGCCAGCTCTGAGCCTGCTTTAGCGTATGCTAACGATCACTTACTTCCTTGACTGGATACACCTTTGCACGATTAGAAACGTCCTTTGACAGAGAATACTGAGTCATATTTTGCATTAACTTCCTCAATTCATGCAGTGGGTCTGCAGGTGGCCCTAACTAAGCCCCGCTCAGTCACCAAGAACAACTTACTCTTCTTCAAATAAATATTTTATTTTCTTGTCCGCAGTCTTTTTGAAAATTATACAAAAATATAAACTATAATAAATAAATAAAATCGTTTCTAGGACATTTTCACTTGTATTTGTGAAAAATTTACTTCTACTTTTGTTTAATCTCTGGAACTGTATTTAAACTGGCAAAATGTGAACTGAACCTAACATAGTGCTTTAGCTTTGCCTTCTGAGCACAACAGCCATTTTCTGAACAGCTGTTTATGTGTGGAGTGGTTTCATTCTGGAGGCATTATCATAAGCACTCTTCCACCTCTGTGCTTTTACCTCAGCTATGACTTGAGAGAGCATGACATGACGTGACACAGCAGGTTTGCCAGGTTGACACAGCAGGTTTGTAGCTGTTTGTGGGTGTGTGTGTGTGAGAGAGAGAGAGAGAGCTGATTGGCCAGAGTTCAGTTTGGGAGTCACTGTTTAACTGATATGAGATGTGATGCTCTTTTCCCTCAGAGAGAGGTGGGAGGAGAGAGATGAAAACCCTCATTATATCAAGGAACTTGTGGATCACCTGTCACGTGTCAGCAGTCTTACTGGCTCTTGTAAAACCCACCTGATAGCCAATTATTTCAACTGCTTTTTCCTGGGGTATTTTCATAAATATGTAATTCTTATAAGATAGAACTACACATAGCTCCCACCACACTGGGGCCTCTGTACCATACTGCTAATTATGTCTAATTTTTCATTGGTGGATCTGTGTGTGCATGTGAGAAGAGAAGGGAATGAATGTGTGAGAGAGGGAGAGAGAAAGAGAGAGAAACCGAGAGACAGAGAGAGATAGAGAGAGAGAAAGAGAGAGAGAGAGAGAGAGAGAGGTGTATGTGTTGGTTGATGATATCCAATTTTTTCATTTATTCTCATTACAGTTGATGTCAGTTTGTTTCCTTAACAGATTCAGGGTCAGTGTTGAACAGACCCAGCCACACACACATACACACACACACACACACACACGCATACACACACTCACGTGCACAACACACATTTACACACGTGCACAAGCACCAGTATTCAGTATGCCGCTATCATTAAAGACACATACTCCTGGGTAGGGATAATGAGATGGAGGGTGGGATACGTCTTGTGGAGAGCAGAAAAGCAGCTGAAAAAGAGGGAGCAGTGACAGAAGTGGGCGTGAAGGGGTCTGCTCGCCATTATCAAGCGTCATCAGCTACTGCAGCAATACGCAGGCCTGCAGGTCAGCCGTCCCTCTCCTCTTCAGCCTCTAAGAGAACAGACCAGGTCTGCTCCATCTCCAAAGCATACGTGTGCCAAATACACCCGCAGAGTTATGCTCCAGAGTTACGCTCCAGAGTTACGCTCGTTACGCTCCTGTTACACTCCAGAGTTACGCTCCAGAGTTATGCTCCAATTACGCTCCACAGTTACGCTCCAGTTACACTCCAGAGTTACGCTTCAGAGTTACGCTCGTTACGCTCCAGTTACACCCGCAGAGTTACGCTCCAGAGTTACGCTCGTTACGCTCCTGTTACACTCCAGAGTTACGCTCCAGAGTTATGCTCCAATTACGCTCCACAGTTACGCTCCAGTTACGCTCCAGAGTTACGCTCCAGAGTTACGCTCCAGAGTTACGCTCCATTTACGCTCCAGAGTTACGCTCCTGTCCCACTGTAAAAATGTTGAACGTTTTTTTTTTGCACTGATATATATGAGGTTTAACTGCATTTGATTCCTACAGACATGAACAACAGCATTCTGCTTGGAGTTGTGGGCATAAATCAGAAAAAACATGGCAAGTGTTCGAAAAAAAAAGATTTGAGAATATATTTGTCCCATTAGCTTGTATCACATTTACCTTCGCACCCAGGCTGACAGAATATTAATCTCAAAGTTTAATCAAATAAAGTGAAACAAATGTGATATCTAAAGAGCAATGACTCACAGGCGAAGGGGAGCATGCACTATGTAAAATGCTGCTTCCATTTCCTGCTTGTGCTTTGTTAATCTCTCTCTGGGTCATGGGGGATTGAGGCCTAGGGCCCCAGTGACCTTGGCGGGAATCTCCCACGGTGAAGTGGGAGGTGGCCGAAGCAACTCGGGACCACCTCCCATTGGAAGGCTCCGCCTCTTCATGGTGGAGGGACGGCCCGGTGGAGGCATTGTGTGTTAAGGAAGCCTAACCAGGCGAGATAGCGGTGAGGAGTGTGATCGTGCTCCTACAGCAGGGCCGTGGACTGACAGCTGCTACGGCATGTGTGTGTGTGTGTGTGTGTGTGTGTTTGTATGTTTTTCACTATGTTAAATTTACAAGGGAGTGTCTATCTATCAGTATATGTGTGTGTCTTCATGAGTGTATATGTGCATGTGTGTGTGTATGTGTGTGCGTGTGTGGGTGTCTGTGTGTGTCTGTGTGTGTGTGTTATCCCTGGTCCCCTCTCTGTCTGCTGGGTATTGACAGTCTTGACAGCACGTTGATTATCAGACCCACAGGAAGCAGAGGCCTGTCGGCCATAAGGTGTGTTTGAGAGACGAGTCTTTCCTTAGAGTGATGAGACAATCCTGAGAGAGAGAGAGAGAGAGAGAGAGGGAGAGAGGGAGAGAGAGAGAGAGACAGGGAGGGAGGTTAAGGGTTGTCATGGCCATCAGGATCATGACAATAAGCTGTCTGGTGTGAAAGAGACAGGCAGGTCTGGGATCAGGATCAGATTAACAATCACACTGACCTCCAGTAGGGCTGCAGCCGGAGCAGAGCTCACTGATCCCCATCACACTGAGAATCCAGGTCATTATACACACCAGCCTTGCTCACATCAGGCCCCGAGGACAATCGCCACACCCACACCGGGGCTGTGTGTTAATTACAGAATACATTTCAGAATGATTTTTTGGGGGGAATTTGGCTTAAATGCTTTCATGGACTGCAGAAAAGCAGGCAAAATGGCCTCTCTCTCGCTGTCTCTCTTTGACACACACACATTACGCGAGCTGATGCTCTCAAGGGAGAGCTGTTTGTTTTGCTACAGTATGTTTGAGTGCTATCTAGCTATTTCCAACTTTATGTAAATTCCCCATTTTCCCGTGGTTTGATTGGAAAGCTCATGTATTTCTTCACATGAATAAGCAGAGGTGTTTTTTTGTAGCGCATGTTTTTTCTTGCTGAAGCAGGACTACGGGTGATTGGCTGCTTGAAAGGACAGGCTGGGTCACATATTCTAGAACCATCCTCTTTACAGCTAATCATTTTTTCCTTTATCTCCCTGTGTCTGTTACACTCTGCCCCTCATCCTCTCTCTCCTCCACTTTCCCTCACTGCTGAAGGATATCAGTCGATACTCTCTCTCTCTCTCTCTCTCTCTCTCTCTCTCTCTCTCTCTCTCCCTCCCTCTCCCTGCCCTCTCTCTCCTGCTCTGTAGCAGAGGCAGCAGATGAATGATTGCCTGGGCTGAAAGTACATGTTTCTCAAGGACCTCTGATGGGCGGCGATAATAAAAATGATGTCGCTACTGGAGGAAGTGTTTTCCTGGCCCCTCCCCCGTCATAATCACAGCCCTCCCCAGCCCATTATCCCGGTCACCACAACGACCAAGCAGCCACTGCTGGACAGAACATCACATGCTTTTCCAGCACATGCGCCATTGCATGTCAGTCACACTGCCTGGCATCTACCGAACACTCGCATATAACGGTATGTTGGGATTAATGCTACAGATTCAGATTCAGATTAAGAGCAATGAAAGAAAAGGCTCTCAAAAACAGGTTATCATTATTTCACTATTCCAGTTCTGGTGCAGAAGGCACACTAAGAGCACTCAACTCATGAGAATACAGTAGTGGTGTCAGAGACAGAGTGACTGCCCAGTCATATGTTAATATGTTGTAATTACCTGTGAAGGCTGAGCAAAACCCTGCTCTGTTGATAGCCAGTAATGTAACAAGCTACAATCACACATTAGAATAAATTGCTACCAGACGTTTTATTTCAGTGATCTGCTAAGTCTGACATCTAACAAACAAAACAAAGTTTATATGGAGTGATTTTTAGCTGCTTTGAGAATTTCCTTTGACTGGAAGCTGTGGGCTAATCACCAGATTTCAGAGGCGTGGAGCTGGATCCTACAGTGGCTCATATCTCGGTCTATCTGCTATTGAGACTCATCAGTCCACTGATGTCAATAAGAAAGAGGAAAACTACTTGATTATGCTATTTGGTTCAATTACATTGCATTGCTTGATATTCTTTTTGTTCTTGCTGTCTTTAGCCAGCTGGCTAAGTTACCGATATGGTTTTGTTCCTGCACATCTTAAACTCCTATCTGTACAGTGAGGCTAGTGATGTGTAACGTGATGGCTATTAATGTTTTAACAACATTCATTTAGCTTTGATTCAACCACAACCTTGGCATGAAAGCCAAAGTGTGACAGGCAACAACTGAACTTGGTTTGATTTCATGATGCACATGAAAAAGAAGATGCAAAATGTGTGTGTGTGTGTGTATGTGGGCGGGCATGCGTGGGTGTGTGTGTGTTTTTTGAGAGTTTCATACATAAATGTGCATATTCTCTGATATTTTCTGGGTATGCAGTTGCTACTTTCAGAAGCAGGTCAGTTTGGCAGTTTGGGAAGAGAGAGAGACAGAGAGAGAGAGAGAGAGAGAGAGAGAGAGAGTAACTGTGCTGGGCTCCTGGCCTATGGAGGATTAATATCTGGCAGAAGTTGGGCGGGGGGAGCAGCTGAGAGCCATGGGACCAGAGCACAGAGTGTGCCAGCTCCCCTCTGGAGCTGCAGAGGTCAAACACCCTACTGGGGCACTTTCACAGAGCGTAGAGTTCCCCTTAAATACCCTCTCCCAGCCAGACCACAGTACACCCTCCCTCCCCCACCTTGCCTATACCGCACTCGTGTGCCTGAGGTTCTCCCTCCACCTCCCCTCAGACCCACCCCAGGCTGTAGTTGCTCCCGTGTCTCCGCGCTAAACTGACGGACGAGGCGAGCAAACCGTTGCGTGCTGAATTGCATTACGTAATTGGGTGCTCGAATACGAACGACGCCCTAGAAATGGCTTAATGCTTCACCAGTGTCCATTTTTCCACAATTCTGCATCTCTGAGTCAAGCATTTTTTTGCTAAATGCCCAGATAATTCGAGTGGAATTTTGTAAAGGACAAACACGTGGCAGTGCTAAATAGAAAGTTAATGTTAATGAATCAAAAGGTACGGAGCAGTCGCGTTTTACAGTGGATCCACGTGTCGAGCCAAAGTTGGCTGGAACCGTACCGATTTCAAATATCTCTCGATATCTCTCCTATCACCTGTCACTCTGACTTTCCATGGTTGCCATTGGGTTCTTCATGCTTTCGTTATAGCGCTGTCAGTCTCATCCTGACATCCTTATTCACTGTCAAAAAAATGCTTCTCATTTTTACAAAACATTTATGATGTCAATTCAAACGTGGATGCTTGCTCTGGACTGTTATTGGGGATTCTGCTGAAAATGGCTCAGAGTCTGAAATTAAATTCAATCCATGCATGTGAAGAGCTGGACAGTACAACTACAGGAAATAACCACCGAGTGACGGGTAAACCATGCACTGTTTAACACGTGAGCATGTTTCTGGCCTACAATGCCATCCAAGAAACAGGAGCAAGGGAAACAAACGTTTTAGTTATTAGCATTTTTTAAATTATGTATAAGACAGAGATATGCACATTAAAAAGATGAAACTCAAATGCTCATTAAATTTACATAGAATAGCATCTAAACAGTGTGTGGTGTGTGTGCGAGTCGATTTAATGGACTCTGATAAAACCGCATTAAAAATCAAGAGCTAGGGGTATCAGTGTTCACAGAATCCCACTTTATCTCGCACCATCACCCTTCAAAAGCCAAATTAATATAATTGACTTTTAATTAATCCCCTTGATATTTGCATCAGCACATCTTAGCAACAGGTGTTCTGTTTTGAGCACATGCATTATTAAAGGCCTATTAAAACCGTGGGTGATTAAGGTGCCCGTGTCTCTGCTTGTGTGTCACATCATAATGGCGAAAGTGAAGAAAGCTGTGCTGTGTTTTCTTCTTCTACGTCGTCGTATTCTTTTTTGGGTATTTTTTGTTAGCGTTGTTGTTTGTTTGCTTGCTTTTTGTTGTTGTTTTTAATGTTTCTTCTCCTTTGGTCCCAATGGTGAGACAGAGACATTAGCACAACGGCAACATTTGCTAAAAGCCACAGAGTGAAATAAAATAACAGTGGGAAAGCTCCACAAGAAAGTGGAGCCGTTTCAAAATCTTTCCAGCTCATGTTTTACACTTGGACACATTTTATGAACTTCTTCCAAAAATGCATTAACTGTTTTGTTCCAGACCTATGTTTACACCACACTAATGTCAAAAACATGCATGTTGTCTGATATTTGGTGCCAGCACTCACCTGGCGAAAGCAAACATCCTCGTTCCCGCGCTGCCTCCTGGGTAGCCTGACAACCACATTCAGGAGCATTTCGGCATTTGACTGACGCGTCAGGATGCCTCGCTGATGGACGCTGACGTGCCAACCTGAAGGCGCTCGATACAGGCGACCGCAATAAAGGCCAAAACAGACATAATGCGTTCGCGGCCGGCGAGCTTCCAGCAGCCACTGAATCATCCAAGCGCACTGAGCTCGGCTCTCTCCCTGTGTCCTTGAGGTGGGTGATGCCCGTGATGGAGAGGTGACACAAACAAAAGAGAGACAGAGAGAGATAGATAGGCTCGGAGAGAGAGACATAGAGAGAGAGAGAGAGGGAGAGGGAGAGATGTAAGAAATGAGGAGAAAGGGAAACGTATGGGTGACGTGATGGGCATGTTTCAGGCGCATTACGACATCTTTGTCAATAGCCCCAGGACACCTCCACGCCCAGCCGCCTGCTGTGATTGACAGCTAGCAGGTGGCAGTTTGAATGGAGATGTCAGGCAGGCTGCTGATCAGGCCCGTGCTGGCACTAACGACCGATGCCACTACCCAAGGTGATCTCTTCTTCTATGATGGCAGGACCCCCACTGATGCAGTGGCACCAGAGCCTGGCCTGTGCCCCCCCCACACACACACACACACACATACCGTAGGGGTTCAGTCTAACAACGCCTCACCTAAGAGGACAGAGGGAGAGGGAGAGAGAGAGAGAGAGAGGGAGAAAAGGACAGATAGAGAAGCATTTTGTTAGGGAAGAGAGAAGCTTACTCATGTAATCTTGTTCTGTCATTCAGAAACAAAAAAGAGCCTTTTGTTCCTATGGCAAGAGAGTGAGAAAAAAAAATGACACGTCATCTTGGACATTCCTGCCTGGCCTTAAGTCTTATTTGTATGAAAAAAAAAACATCTTATGTTATTGGATACTAATGTTGTGCTGATGGTCTTATAGCTGTACTGAATACCTCTTTATGTTCAGGAGACTTGAGCTTCCTTGATCTGATTCAAATGGAGATAGAACCACAACTAGTTTCCCCTATACCTTTCTACTTAATGTAGTTTTCAACAGCCAAATGAATCATGAAGAAATCAAAATGAGATGAAGTCAACAAAGAGTCGAGACCCTGAGTAGCACCACATATTATCTGGAATGGCTACAAAGAGCATAGAATTGCTCTTCAGACATGATGTAGCTATGATTTTGAAATATTAATTTAATTCTAGCAAAATCAAGTGGATTTTTTTATCCTTTACTCTTTCAGGAAATCTTTGTTTTGATACCGCAAATGAAAAGTGTTTTTTCGGTTAATGACAGTAATTGCAACCGGAGACGTCTGCTTCTAGTAGATGTGTTAACTTGTATATAAATGAGTGCATAATTACATATTAATTATGAGTACTTAAGGAAGTGTTCGAGTTACATCTGTTTTAATTACTCTGGGTAATCATACGATAGCGTACTTGTTTCACACTGTATGCAAATGTGATCCAGAGCCTTCTATTTGTACAGGAGGGCTCTGTGTAAAGCGATGTGGAATCTGTGATAAACGAAATTGGAGAGAAGCATCACGGTGGCAGACAGCTTAACAGCATGCCAACATCCAGACATGGGCACCCGCACTGCTCCCCGGGTCTTAGTCAAACGTCTATGTCCAAAATGGCACATATGACAGTGCTTTAATGAAGCTGCACTCATGAAAAGAATCACAGAGAATAGGATTGTAGATTGTGGGAGCAAACAATGAAATATATAAATTAAAACAAATGCAAAAATGATAGTTTTGTTTGGCCAACATTTTTTCAATCCCCTGATAACATACCACCCCCCCCACACACACACAAACACACTGCTGGCTATCATGATCACAATGATCACACAGTGAAAGGTCATGGCAATTAGAGGCCTTACAGGAAGCCACTCTGACCACTTCAGTTCCTCAGCACCTACACTTTGAAGTCTGGACGTGCAAATCACTGGCTAGTGTACAATAACACTTGCCGATTCCATGGCTTAAAAATACCCAGACAAAAACACTCACATCTTAAGTTCATTGTCAGAAAAAGGTGATTTTGCTGTTATCATAGAATAATCTGAAAAGTCTCTATGTGACGGGCAGGGAGTGCGAACGAAAAAGTAAGCGATCACGCCAAGTTTCAGGGAAAAAGGAGGATTTAATGGAGAACGTGCACCAACTGAAAACCTGTGACATGATCCAAATTAAGGATATAATAATCAGCATTCGCCTGGTACAAAGACAAGACATATATAGACAGACAAACGACCCTCAGGTGGTGGCCTGATAATAGGCCCCGCCCACCTGAGGGACGAACACAACGCGACAATAACAGGACAACTGCTGCTGTGGATGAGGGCGACTGGCAGGAGGGCCCCCCGTATTGTGACACCCTTAAAATATGTGAGAATGGACAGGCTGTACATATGTTCACACTTTAAACTTTAAAACCCCTGAACTGAGAAACCTTACACATACCTTACACATACTGCACTCCAGACCCATAGAGCACAATGCTCTAGTTGACAGTCATTACCAACTCTCAGGTTGATTTAAATGAACACATTACTAGCAAGTGTAATATGCTCTAGCAGGCATCTGGCCCACAAATTATTGCGCGTGTGTGCAGGTTACCTCCCTGGGGCATGGCTACACCGCCCACCTTCCGGACCTACACTCGTCTCGGGCTGACCCCTTGCCTTCAGCTAGCCTCCTGGGGAGACCGCCCCTTCCGGGGAAGCTCATTGCAAGGTGGACTCCTCCACCCAACCCAGGAGTGCGAGGGACCATGTCCCTGGGCACCACTGTCCGGCTTGGGAGAACACCCCTCACGGAGAGGTTCATAGCAGGGTGGACTCCTCCACCCAACCGAGGGTTCCGGGAGGGAACCCTCCATCCCTAGGGTGGCCATCTACACCCAAGGGCCCTCTTCCTGGTCTCCCCGAGCATGAGGGGGGATCTGTCTTTGGCAGGAGCTCTTCAGACCGGAGCCCTCTAGTCCCCAAACATCCGGGGAGCCCTCACCCCTAAGGGGGGCTCTTTAAGACCAGAGCTTCGGTCTCCCCATAACACAAGGGGGCTCCTGCCTACTTTGGAGATCCCACAAGGTCCAGGAGTGCCGCTGTCCACCGCCAGGGAGAAACACCTGCACACAACACTCACGCACACACAGAACACAAACATCAAATGTAAGCATGCCCTGACCCTGGCACCCCTAACAAGGGAGAGGGGTCTCCATCTCAGCAGGAGGCTTCTTACCCCTTCGCAGCTCACCCCAGGCCTCCTCTCCATTGAGCCTGAGGGCTCCAAGGCAAGCCCCTCATGAAGATAGTGGGGCTCCCACCAGCTCAGGAGAATTCCCCACATTCCTGGTCAGGGCATCTACAGAATGTACACATTTACATATAACCCTGGCCAACTCATGTGGCCCGGGACCCCACTAGCCCCACCCCAAAACATATTTAATGGAGGATTTTACATAAAACAGTTCACGCAACACACTAGGACAAAACGAACATGCAAGACCAAACAAACATGAGACGCGACCGTGCTCTCGCCAGCTCCAGGCAAAACGTCAGTTAATATACACACAGCCGAAGGAGGAGCCTCAAGGCGGGTCATACACAGTCTCGTGTGAGAGGGACGGTAACATGGTCACCAGCTCAAATCACCGTCGTGTTACATAAAGTGCACAAGATAAACAAACATTAAAACACGGCGGGACGAGCGGTGACCGACCCGCCAAGTCTCAGGGAAAAAGGAGGATTTAATTGAGAACGTGCACCAACTGAAAACCTGTGACATGATCCAAATTAAGGATATAATAATCAGCATTCACCTGGTACAAAGACAAGACATATATAGACAGACAAACGACCCTCAGGTGGTGGCCTGATAATAGGCCCCGCCCACCCGAGGGACGAACACAACGCAACAATAACAGGACAACTGCTGCTGTGGACGAGGGCGACTGGCAGGAGGGCCCCCCGTATTGTGACACCCTTAAAATATGTGAGAATGGACAGGCTGTACATATGTTCACACTTTAAACTTTAAAACCCCTGAACTGAGAAACCTTACACATACCTTACACATACTGCACTCCAGACCCATAGAGCACAATGCTCTAGTTGACAGTCATTACCAACTCTCAGGTTGATTTAAATGAACACATTACTAGCAAGTGTAATATGTAAGAGTGTGAAGTCCACAGTTCAGACTTTAGAATGGATAAGTACAAGAAAGTGAGAAAAACCTTTGAAGACACTGAGACTCATTACTCATTTATTTTGTTTCTGTCCCTGAGATGCTGTCCCTTGCTTTCTCACTGTTCGAGAAGTTGTTTTGAAATATTTTTTTTTATTCCCACATTTGGGCCATTAATCAGAGAGGGGATGGGTGTGACAGGACGAGATGGAGGACTGAGTGGATCTATAGCTTGGCTACTCCCAGGCTCAGCAGGGCTCAGAGCAGCCCGCCTCCTCACTCCTCCAAGCTCCGCCTCTTCACAACCTACAAACACCAGAACTTGCTCAAAAAAAAAAGATTGCTGACAATTATTGAATAAACTTGCAAAAAGCCACACACACACACACACACACACACACACACATACACACACACACGTATATGTGAGGATATACTAAAAGCACATTTGAAATTCTTAGCAGTGTGGGGCCTCATTTGGGAGAGTTGGGGGCCTGCACTCTTAAAAGCCCAGTCATATAAATCAGTTCTGCTGCTTGCTGAACCAGAGACCTCGATAAAAAAATGATTGTGTGAGTGCTGTTCACCTTGAGCACATGTTTTAAGTGTCCTGAGTCAATCCTCACACAGAACCACAGTTTCAGTACCAAAGAATTGGACTTGAACTTTATTGTTTACCATGATTTAAGCATTTACACGAAGGTAAATGCAAGTCATGATTAAGTGAGAATGATTTTGGGTTAACACAGAAATAAAGCAAAATTTAATAAAGAAACTTAACTTCTGTGACCAGGGCTAATTGATCAACTTATAAACCATCAGCCACTGTTTGTCAAGTGACTGAAAAATACCTTCATCTCTTCAGTCTCTCTCTTTTCTCTGTCTCTCTCTCTCTCTCTCTCTCTCTCTCTCTCTCTCTCTTTCTCTCTCTGGTCAATATCCCATCAGACAGATGACAGGTGGAATTGTCTGTTGACTCTTAAAGTGATTGCAGCCCTTCAGCCCTGTCCACACGCGTGCGGGGCAGAGTCTTAACGATGGACACCTGCACAATCTCACACACGCTGGTCGATGGAGAAATGAAAAAAAGAAAGAAAAAACGAAAGAAAGAAATAAAAGACCTGGGAGTAGCAGCCAAACCACCAGCAAGCATCCTCTACCTAGAACCTGAATATCCAGCACTCCGCCTCACTTACATCAGCACGGACACACGTTAGCCGCCGGTCCTGCGACAGCGCGGACCCCTGGGACTGGATGGGTGCTGTTTTACTGAGCTTTGTTTCTGCAGCCGGCATGCAACGCCGGCGTATTAATGGAGCATAATTACATATCTCAGCCTGTGCCGCTCCCCTGCGCGAAATACTGTCTGCATGCCAGCGAAGTCACAAACGGCGGCATTCTACCCCATTACATCTGCAATGATTAGAGATGGGGGGGAAACATCTGGCATCTAAGCTGTGAGAGAAAGCAGCATTCTGCACTTTAATGGATATCTGCAGGCCAAACGGATCTGATATTTCATCTGGCAGATTTAACTCTCTATGCACCAGCCAATGGTCTGTGGAAGAGAGAAGAGGCAAGGAAAGGATGCATTCTGCCCCTTCTTGATTGGTCGCACCATGGTGACAATAATGTCGGGCAGGTTTTTCAGCACTCAGTCCTTTGGTCAGGAGATTTACAGGTATAACGCTGTAAGATGTATAGCAAAGCTGTAAGGTCATTTTAATTGAAATGGCGGACGTCCTAAATGTGCAGGACAACCAAATTGTCACTCCGCCCTACACAGTTCTATATCATCATCAGCCTTGCTGCAGAGAGAGAGAGAGAGAGAGAACCAGAGCAAGTGAGTGAGAGAGGGAGAGAGAGGGAGAGAAAGAATGCTAATGCTAATGCTAATGCTTAACACGAGGACAGCACTAGCGGCAGCATTGTTTTTCAGATCTGTTTTTAAGATCTTCCTAAAGATTTTCTGTGGAAATCTTTTAAAAATCATTTCATGCAAATTCTTTGTGAGACCAGGTTGTCTCCACAATCACTGCAAATACTAACAATAAAAGAGCTTGTTTTTTTCACCTTTTAGATTCCTGCCGTCTTTAAAAAAATCTTTTAAATCATAATCATATATCAATTTCCACATTCAGTTTCAGACACTAATTTCAGACACTAACTAGTCATACATTGATAAGTCATCCATTGATACCGTATGCTACAGTACCATCCCACATTACAGTCCCAGCTTGTGAATATGTACAGTATATGGCTTATTCCCAACAATTGGTGGCTTTGCTGGTTTACTCTGGCATATATACATATACATACACATACTGGAGACTGACTGGGATTTTACTAAGGTGAGAAAGAGAAGATGAGCTGCAGACAACTAAACATTTGGAAATATAAATACACACACACACACATACACTCCTGCACACACATGCACGCACCCACACACACACACACACACACACACACACATTTTCAGTCTTATTCTCTGATACACATCCTTTCACACACAAGCACTAGCAAATCGTTAGTTAATGAGAGGAAAGTTTTAACCGACATGACTTTGGCATGTTATCACACTACAACAGATATCACACTCCCACCATATGCTGGTTGCATATGTGGGCTGTGCTACTATTACTATAGCAGATCCACCTCTTTTGAAGTCATACTTGCACTAATTAAGGCAGCCTGTTGAAAGTCTACCTTTAAGACTAAGGGCCTTTAAAGAGCGCTAGCAGTAATTAAACAGGCTGGTAACAGAGGCCCCTCCTGCCCAGGGGCCTTCAGTAATGACGAGAGAGCATGGCTTTGGAAAATGGACATGTTCCCTGTGATTCAGGAAATTAAAAAATAAATAAGTAAGTAAAAAAAGATTATAATTGGGCAACTGCAGGCTCAAATGATGGCCTTCGCCAAGCGGTGACAAAACAGGCATAATTAGTAGCATGTGGCCCCAGGAGGAGACCAGGATAAACCGCTCTCTGAGAAGTAATGCTGTCTGGATCAGAGCAGTGAGTAACCTGCCCCTGAACTCTGCTAGCAAGCCAGGTTAGGAGGTGGTGCCTGGTTAGCACGAACACTAACATCTGAACTAATCTCCATAAAGCACTACAGAAGTCTAATCTGAAAGCGTAATGCACACTGCACATTCGCCAATGTTTCTCAACATGCTGGTTCCACAAAAGTGACCATAAGATGGAGCAGCGTGTTTGAACACTATATAGGTGAAACTAACACGGTACTCATGCTTTCAGAAAGCAGGGCTGTTGTTTCCTGGTGAAGCTGACTGTGTCGTAATGCTTCTAATGTCCCTCTTAGCATCTTTAAAGTCCTCTGAAATCCTTGTGTGATGTGCACGCAGTTGAGGATTAACCTTGAGTGGAATCTCGGCATAGAGGTAACAAAAGGAGTGTGTGTGTGTGCGTGTGTGTGTGTGCAGTGGTGGGGGGGGGGGGACTTCTGGAAATTCAATCGGTTTGACCTCTTGACCTCTGAAGACAGTAGGATTTTTACCCACCTTATGAATTAACACACTTGAACAACTGAATACTTTAAGTTCCTCTTAGATCAACTAGAGCTTAAATAGTAAAATTTCCAATTTGTATTCCACAAGAACTGCAAAATAAATAAATAAGCCAGTTTAAAGAATCTATTGACAATAACAATGTTAGCTAATGTTTAATTTCCACTCTGTGCAAAGAAAGTCTCTGGTTTGACCACGTTAGGAGGAATATGAAGAAAATTATGTTTCCTCATGTTTATAAACAGATGTGAAATCACCTATAAAAAAGCACTGCGAAATGTATATAATTTAGTCTTTATAAAGACACTGAGTAATGTATATACTTCAGTGTTTATAAAGACAGAGTAATGTGTATATTACAGTGTTTACAAAAACACTGAGAAATGTATATATTTCAGTATTTATAAAAACACTGAGTAATGTATATACAGTGTTTATAAAGATACTGAAATCACCATAGGATTTTATTTTCATAATTACACATAAATTAATACAATCGGACTGCAAGGCTTTATTAGGTCTGATACAGACCTCCAAACTTTGGAAAGGGAGTGGTGAAAAATATGAAGGCTTATACAGCGTACAATCTCTCGATAATTAACGGGAAGATAAACAAAACATAAATTTGGATATTGCGTTTATTTGGACTACCACTCAAATATGCGTGAACCGCACTATTTTAATTAAAAGATAAATCTATGTGACACTCTGCCTCTGAGTTAATTATTCAGTGTTGTATAATAGAAATAAAGGGCATTAAAGATGCCACACGCTGTATTTCTCCATTAACAGTAAAAAAAAAAAAAAACAGAAAAAAGATGGCACTGGGGAGAACATTTCAAATTCAGGACTCTTTTTTATTATTATCATTATTATCATCTCATTCCTTCTCCCCATTTCCATCTCACTTTGTTTGTCTCTGAAAGATTTGAGTGGTGGGGGTGTTGAGGGAGCAGGAGGAGGGGTAGGAGAACTAAGACGAGAAATTAGGGGTGTTGGGGTACACATTAGTCGTATATGAGGTTTAAATTTTAACGAGCGTAATTTTGCATGCGGCCTGTGCCCGGGCCTAGTGTTACAGGTGGTGCTCGTTATGGTTTATGAAAGCCATTCGATTTCATTTAGTCGTGTTCACGGCCCTCTTTGGTCCTACACGTCACCAGACTATTTTTCAGTTTCAGTGCCTGCACACCTTATGGGCATCAGGGACAGACACACAGGATCTGCCAGCCCTGCAGATGAGGTAAAAAAAAAACATACAAGGCATAGGTAATGTGTCCACTCTGCATAGGCACTGCTCACTTTGCTTTGACCTACTTTGAGTAACTGTGGGCAGCACTCATAAGGTGATTAGCATTTTATGTATGTCCTACACATGTCCATTCATAACCACATACTCTAAGATTTAAATGCTGCACGATGATAATTAAAGACTTTGACTCCTGCAGATGGACACTATAATGGTTGCATGTTGCAATACAAAATACATTTTCTGGTGTGGACAGTTTAATATTTGCCTGTGTACGCATGTGTCTGTGTGTGTGTGTGTGTGTGTGTGTGTCCTGGTGGGTGGGCAGGATTGTGTGTTCTCTCATAAGGAGTCAATAAAAGACAGAAGTAACAATTGTGCGAGGAATGAAATAAAGGCTACATTGTCAGAGGTAGAGGTTTTATTGCGCGAAACAGTGGATAAAAATGTACTGCTTCCAAGACACTAGGACCTCTACACAGCAGCTAGGAAACTGGTGAAATGAAAGCAACTTGTTGATACTTTGTCTGAATAGTTCATTTCTGTTCTTGCTTGTCAACAGATGCATGATAATAAATAAATAATAACCCTTAAATACACATTCACTTCTCATGAGCATATGGTAGCAACACAATCCTCCATGTTCTTCTTGACATCCTCTGTTATAGACATATTCTTCATTTAGGAAGGTTGGGCAGTATAAAGACAAGGAGCATATAGACAGATAAAAGGATTTTCCCAGGAAGTGCAGTGTTTTGGAGATTTGAAATATATGAGTACTAAATACGAGTGACTTCTTGGAAACAATAACCACTTACATTATAAGGATGTTTGCAAATATTTTTTGAAGTGAAAGAGACAGAGGACTTGTTAGCACCTGACTATATGGAATTTCTCAACCCTATATATATATATATATATATATATATTCCAGTGTCAAATATGATATTATTGTGTTTGAGTTTCAAAATGTTAAGAATGGTATGTTTTTATTAAAAACAATTTTTTACATTTTTCTTTTCTTTTTTTCACGTTTTTGTTCCTGCAGTACACTTAGGTTGGCTGGGCACACATACAGAACTGCACATAACAAAGCAAGCGATTGACACAGTCACCATAAACACAGTAGTGCACTGAAACGTCTAACGCTGACTACGTTAATAACACATTCTTTCTTTACCCCAGATACGCTGTTGCCCTGGTAGTCTCATTAAATTCACTGACTTAATTTAAAGGCAGTGAGAACTCTCCCAAAAAAAAAGCATACAAACTAACCAAAATTTAAAAGAAAATATAAAGTCAAATAAAATAAGCTAAAATAAAAGTCCTTTCTTCATGGCCAAAGAGTCTTAAGTACACATGGTTTGAGCCTTGAGGGCTTTACCTCACCACTACATAAATACTTATTTCTCTCACTTTTTCGCTGCCTTTCTGTGTTTAACATCTCTGCCTGAGATGCAGCTTCTGAGGGCTCTAGCCTGGGCTTTAGGTTTTGTGTGCTGATTAGCGAGGAGGGCGTTGGGTATTTGCGAGTTCGGTAAACTCCTTTCAGCAGAGCTGGAGCAGCGTGAAGGCCTTGCGGTTTAAGCGTTGAGCGCTCACTTGCCGAGCGGGTAGATATCGACTTTCTTAAAGTCGGGATCATTTCTCTTTATCACAAAACATTAATATCCCTCCCCCGTGCCTCGGCAGTGTGTCCTGGAAATAAAACGCCATGCCCTCTTCACCTTCACAGCCTCGCATGCCCCCAAAAAAGGGAAGTATGATGAAAGTTGAAACACTTTATTTTTCTCTTTAAGAGGTTGATTTCATTGGAACCAAAGTTCATGTGTCCTTAATCTTTTTAGAGGGACGCTTAAAACAGCAAATGCAGAAAAAAGGAAGAAAATAGCTTTGCAAAAAAGGTCCAGACATAAAAACAAATTAAAAATCCATATTGTACAAAAGACTAATATTCTCTCTCTCTCGCTTTGTCTCTCTCTCTCTCTGTCTCTCTATCTCGATCTCGTCCTCTCTCTTTCTTGTTCACTGTCATTTAAAGGAGAAAAAATTTGACAATTTTACCAAAACAAAACTAAAATGCATTTAGGGTGAATCATCTTGAGGCTTTAGGGACATGAATAAGAAGAATAGGGACAAGAACGTGAATATCTACAAACTCCTCTTGCTTTTTTGCATGTTAGGAGGATCTGCTGTGAGTCTTTAAACTGATAAAGCCCCATCAAACTCCCGAGACTCACCCAACCGCCCGCCTCACAAAGAGGTCTAGTAACATTTACCCTCATCTAGCTATACAGAGTGGGAAGAGCACCTCCCTCCAGACATGCACCCTACACACATCCGCCAGTGAGAAGGGAAACCTCTCATTCTCTCCTTCACTAGGCCAATTAATACAACACGTTCCATTCTTGTCTAACACGGCGCAAAGTGCAGCCGGCGTCTGGCCTCAACCTCTCTCACATTGCCCCAAATGTGATACCCAAGCGAATGACACACTGTGGCTGCACAAATAACGCACCTCGGACTCTAATGGGGCCTGTAAATACACTTCATTGATTTTTTTTTTTTTCCTGTTGGTGGTCATCTTGGATTTTTCTGTCTTCTTCATTGAGGGAGAGGGAGGGAGGGCAGATGGGAAGAGGGCCTGGTTGCTGGGCAGTTCTGGAGGGCTGACCCCTCGACGGCCCGGCTGTGCAGACGACTACAGTTTCTTATGAAGAGCAGTGAGGGAGGCAGTGTGTGTGTGTGTGTGTGTGTGTGTGTGGTGGGGGGAGGGTGTGTGTGTGTGTGTGTGTGTGTGTGGGGGGGAGGGTAGTGGGGGGCTGAATTGATTTCCTCTGCGATGACAGCACCAGTCAGGCTGGCACCAAGACTCCCACCTCTCCCTCCACCTCTCCCTCCACCTCTCCCTCTACCTCCCCTCCATCTCTTCATCCACCCCCAACCCTCCCCACGCACTCTGTCCGCTCCCTCCATCCGCCCTCGTCAGTGGCGCTGGGCAAATGGCCACGGGCGGTGTCATGTTCTTGAAGGGTGTGTTCAGCTGCCCTCTTCCATCTTCTCCCTCCATCCAACTATCACGCAATCGTTCACGCGGATCGTTTTTCTGATAAAAGCATTATTTTTGGGACAAAAGTCACTTTAAGGATTTAATGTCTTTTTTTTGTTTCAGTTTTTTTTTCTTCAGTAAAGTCTTTTCAACTATCATTTCAGATAACTACAGTAAGAGCTACATATTAAGTTTCAATACTGATAAGACAATGATTAATATGATTTATAGTTCTTTTCTTCATAATCTTTCCCCTGTCTAAGTGCTGGAGGATGGTGTGGTTATGCTTTGTGAGCATGTAAACCTGCTGACTGCCCTGTGTGTGATGGCTGAAGTCAGGTAGAATGCCGGGGTTAGTCGCTAGTTCCCGTCTGGGCGCCTGAATCTCTCCCATACGAAATGGCCCCAAAGGATCTGGCTGTGGCCACCCCTGAAGTGTCAGGGAGTCCCTGGGTCCTGCGCTGGTGCTGATCACTCGAGGGAGCGGAGGAGGGAGTCTTCTGCTGCGCCCCCATGCCCACTGGACGGAGGGTTCCCGCCGTCCTCCGAGGTGTCCGAGTCACCACGTGAGCGCTTGAATCGGCGGTCCGGGTACTGGCTGTTGTCGAAAGGAATGCGGTGGACACACAGCACGTGCGTCTTCAGGTTGCCCTTCTGTGACGCGCTGTACGGACAGTACTGGCACTGGAAAGGCCTGGTGCCCATCTGACCTGTGGAGATAGAGAGAGAGAGGGAGTGAGAGGGAGAGAGAGAGGGAGCGAGAGAGAGTGAGAGACAGAAAGAAAGAGAGAGAGAGAGGGATCGAAACCATTAGGCGTGCAAGAAGTGCCCTGTGAATTGTCAGGATTATCTTTAAAACGCAATCATCCTGTGAAAATGAGTCACCAAGTTCAATAGCAGCAGTTCTCTGCATGGCTGAGACTGGAGAAAAAGCCCCAGTGTGTGTGTTGTCTCTGGGCACAGTGGGGGCAAATGCCGGCGAGGATCCCGGGCAGGACGCTCATTTGTATGCACTGAAGGTACCTTTGGGTGTTCCTTACAGACACCACCATTCTCGGGCCTTCAAGTACACAGATTGGCTTCATGTAGTAATGCTGCTCTGTAAAACTTGGAGGAGAGAGTTCTTTCTAGTGGAGGAGAGAGTTCTTTCTAGTGGGGGAGAGTGTTCTTCTAGTGGAGGAGAGAGTTCTTTCTAGTGGAGGAGAGAGGTCTTTCTAGTGGGGGAGAGTGTTCTTCTAGTGGAGGAGAGTGTTCTTTCTAGTGGAGGACAGTGTTCTAGTGGGGAAGAGTATTCTAGTGGGGGAGAGTGTTCTTCTAGTGGAGGAGAGTGTTCTTCTAGTGGAGGAGAGAGTTATTTCTAGTGGGGGAGAGTATTCTAGTGGGGGAGAGTGTTCTTCTAGTGGAGGAGAGTGTTCTTCTAGTGGAGGAGAGAGTTCTTTCTAGTGGGGGAGAGTATTCTAGTGGGGGTGAGTGTTCTTCTAGTGGAGGAGAGTGTGCTTCTAGTGGAGGAGAGAGGTCTTTCTAGTGGGGGAGAGTGTTCTTCTAGTGGAGGAGAGAAGTCTTTCTAGTGGAGGAGAGTGTTCTTCTAGTGGAGGAGAGTGTTCTTTCTAGTGGAGGAGAGTGTTCTTCTAGTGGAGGAGAGTGTTCTTTCTAGTGGGGGAGAGTGTTCTTCTAGTGGGGGAGAGTGTTCTTCTAGTGGAGGAGAGTGTTCTTTCTAGTGGGGGAGAGTGTTCTTCTAGTGGAGGAGAGAGTTCTTTCTAGTGGGGGAGAGTGTTCTTTCTAGTGGAGGAGAGTGTTCTTCTAGTGGAGGAGAGTGTTCGTCTAGTGGAGGAGAGTGTTCTTTCTAGTGGGGGAGAGTGTTCTTCTAGTGGAGGAGAGTGTTCGTCTAGTGGAGAAGAGAGTTCTTTCTAGTGGGGGAGAGTGTTCTTTCTAGTGGAGGAGAGTGTTCTTCTAGTGGAGGAGAGTGTTCTTTCTAGTGGGGGAGAGTGTTCTTCTAGTGGAGGAGAGTGTTCTTTCTAGTGGGGGAGAGTGTTCTTCTAGTGGAGGAGAGAGTTCTTCTAGTGGAGGAGAGTGTTCTTCTAGTGGAGGAGAGAGTTCTTCTAGTGGAGGAGAGAGTTCTTTCTAGTGGAGGAGAGTGTTCTTCTAGTGGAGGAGAGAGTTCTTTCTAGTGGGGGAGAGAGTTCTTCTAGTGGAGGAGAGTGTTCTTTCTAGTGGAGGACAGAGTTCTTCTAGTGGAGGAGAGAGTTCTTTCTAGTGGGTCGGCGGACAAGCTGCAGCAACCCACGACTCGCACCAGGGCGGAAGCCTCATGGACGCCTTCCTTCGCTGCACAATTATCAGCTCCGTCCACTTAAAGAGTGCAGGGCTCTCTGGACACTGTGCTACTTTAAGACATTAATAACGATAGATTTGCTCTATATCTTTTTCTCAATTCAATTTGAAAAGCACTAAATCAAATTAGCACGGGGTTTTAAAATAGCGTCTGGCTTGATCCAGTGTGAGCAAAGAGGCAGTGTTAAAGGTGTGGTTGCAGTAAAACGCAGACACCAGCCCGACAACCAAACGTCACCATGCCTGCCCCCACGCCCCCATGCCCCCACCACACACACACACACACACACACACACACACACACACACTGGCGTGTGTTGTGTGTGGCAGCGGAGAGACAGGATTTATAAGCACTTTGTGTTCGTCTCTCGAGCCTCTGCGTCTTTCACAGACTACAATGTGCACTCAGGCCGCAGCACAAAGAGGATTGCCACAAGTTTCGGGGCTTTAGACGTTCCACTTGTCTGAATTTTTCGATAAGCGAATCGGGCTACATGCAGCACTGGGATCACGCCCCCCTACACCCCCCCCACCTCCGCCCCCACCCGCCCCCCATTCGTGCGGCCTTCCATTTCACACTCCCTTACATTACGCTAAGTCCGAGAGGCAGAGATTCCTCATCCCATTTTACACTTTCAGAGAAAGAGAGAGAGAAAGAACAAGTGTTGTGGCCAACAAGTTGGATCCCTCCCCTCTCTCTATCTCCCCCAGGTCCTCCTGCCCCCTCATCTACTATCGCCATTTCTCTCGCTCTCCATCTCCTCCCATCTGCCAAGGTAGCAGGGCGACACGGACGGAGCTCTCCATTATTGTCATAGCAGGGTCCGTCTAAGGTAAAGAGCACATCCATTTTTAATCCCGTATGAATAAAAGATCCACACGCATCGGAAGGCGGGCTCAGGTCAGAGACAGAAGGATGGCGTGAGGCAGAGATGGTGCGAATGTATAAGAAAGAGAAAGAGAAAGAGAGAGGGAGAGCAGTGAAAGGAAGGCAGAGACTACCAGGACGACAGCGTACAAGTCTCTAAGGATCGGCACATTATCTGATAATACCACATGCAGAATGATGCGGCCAGAATGATCAGAGCAGAGATATATGCAGCATTAAGTTGAATTGGATTGCAATGGTCTGCACGTTCAACTGCTTTGCAAAGATCTAATCCCACACTCACAATGGGCCTGATCATGGAGCTCTGCAGGGCTGAGCATGCTATGGTGTCTGCCTTGGCATCAGGCTGACTGCAGAGAGAAAGATGTCAACAACCTCCATCTCTCTCTTTTTCCCTCTCTTTCTTCTTCTTAGAACACAACACCCACATCATCTTGCCATGATAAGAGAGAACATGTCACAATGCACGCATACCTTTTCACACACACACACACACACACACACACACACCTACAAGTTTGAATTTGCCAGTTTGGTTCACTTAGTTTTGTTTACATGACAGAGTGTCAGTGGTGAGTGTGTGTGTGGAGAGCTCATATATGGGTGTCAGAGGATGTGAGAGGGTGTGTGAGTATGTATTTGTAGACTTTAGTACAGACGCAGTGTTTCAAATGAGTCCAGTGAAGTACTGCATTTACTCTCTCTTCATCGCTCTATTTACCAGCCCTCCAGGATGAGTGGAACAAACTCCCCTTTTCTCTCTGTTGCTATCATTATCTCATTTTCACTCACCCCCCTCTCTATCTCTCTCTCGCTCTCTCTCACTGTTTGTCCATTTTACTAACCCCTAAGTAACTAACCCCTAAGAGTTTTTTTAGAGTTTTTTAGAGAGTTTTAGGACAGTTTATGACATGACAGTGGCCATATATATTTGGCTCTCTTTCTCTTGTTTCCATGGTACATTTGTGGGCAGAAGTTAAAATGTTGCTTCTCTAATTGGTCAGGCAAAATTACCTCATCACCTTATAAAGAGGAACAGTGTAAGAGAGGAGGGAGTGCCTTATCAGTCCAGATGAAATGTTCATATATTTGCAATCTTGAGTGCAGTTTGCTCATTTCAAACCGATCGTTGATTGGGTAACTTTCCTAATGTGTGGTGTGTTAATGCATTGTGTTCATTTGTTGATGAGGGAGGGGATTCCTTTTCTCTCTGCTGTGTGCTGTATGAGTTCTGTATGAGTGCTGTATGAGTTCTGTATGAGTGCTGTATGAGTGCTGTATGAGTGCTGTATGAGTGCTGTATGAGTTCTGTATGAGTGCTGTATGAGTGCTGTATGAGTTCTGTATGAGTTCTGTATGAGTGCTGTATGAGTGCTGTATGAGTGCTGTATGAGTGCTGTATGAGTTCTGTATGAGTTCTGTATGAGTGCTGTATGAGTTCTGTATGAGTGCTGTATGAGTGCTGTATGAGTTCTGTATGAGTGCTGTATGAGTGCTGTATGAGTGCTGTATGTATGAGTTCTGTATGAGTGCTGTATGAGTGCTGTATGAGTGCTGTATGAGTGCTGTATGAGTTCTGTATGAGTGCTGTATGAGTGCTGTATGAGTTCTGTATGAGTGCTGTATGAGTGCTGTATGAGTTCTGTATGAGTGCTGTATGAGTGCTGTATGAGTGCTGTATGAGTGCTGTATGCTGTGTTGTATGTTGCATTGGCAGTGTGCTGTATTCTGAGTGAGTTGTAGTATATTCTGAGTGTGGTGTGCTGTGTTCTGAGTGAGTTGTAGTATATTCTGAGTGTGGTGTGCTGTGTTCTGAGTGAGTTGTAGTATATTCTGAGTGTGGTGTGCTGTGTTCTGAGTGAGTTGTAGTATATTCTGAGTGTGGTGTGCTGTGTTCTGAGTGAGTTGTAGTATATTCTGAGTGTGGTGTGCTGTGTTCTGAGTGAGTTGTAGTATATTCTGAGTGTGGTGTGCTGTGTTCTTAGTGTTGTGGGATGTATTCTTAATGAGGTTTGCTGTATTCTGTGTGCTGTATTCTTAGTGTGGTGTGCTGCATTTTTAGTATAGTCTACTGTATTCTGTGTGCTGTGTGCTTAGTATTTGCCCTGCTGGTTGGGGGTAAGGAGGAATGAAGTTTCATTTAAAAAATAAGTTGGTACATTAAAATGATTACAGTCAGTCTTCAGCTCAGCTGTCCCTCTTCAGTCCCCCCTCCTCAATCTTAATTATTCGTCATCTCCCTCTCTTTCTCCCGCTCTGTACTCAACCACTATGTGTGAACTGACATGGGCCAGTGTGGAGAATTCCACCCAACTTTCCCTTTTGCCAAAAGCCATGGCTGACATGGCTGCTTGATAAAAACTAAAATAAAGTGATAGAGAGAAAGAAAGACTCAGTGTGTGCACATTTTCATCAGGGTGCTATTATCAGGGTTGCCTAATTAACCTCTGAAGGGCTGCTGTGGGGGGAGGGGGAGGGTTAACGTATGATCCCGCCCACTTCCTACACTAAGCCATTCCCACCCCTCCCACTCCATTCCTTCTATTAGATAACGAAAGAAGGGGAGGAAATTGAGCTGTGATCCTTACGGTTGTGGGGTAGTCTAACCTTTCCTGGGAGTTAAACTCACTCCAACGCTGCAGCCTTGGTCTCTTTGGTTCTTTCTCAGGCCAGACATGTAATGCTCCCTCTTGTGGTTCTCCTGATGCATCTGTGTCTCCCTCCATCTTTCTCTCTTTCTCTTCCTCTCTTTCCCTTTCTCTCTCACTCTCACTCTCTCTCATGCATACACAGACATACATACACACATGTCCACATTTAGAAAGGCATTAAAGTGCACACACACACACACACAGAGGCAATTTTATACAAACAAATAAACATGATACATATGATGCCACACAAAGATGAATAAAATCAGGTTGGTGTGGTGGTATGCAAGTGAAACACACACACACACACACGCACACACAAACACACACACACACACAAATTCATGCAAGCACGCATGGTGGTGGTTTGGCATGTAATCAAAACCACTCTTATATAAATTCCATCTGATGCCAGAGTTACCATCTGTGAGAGAGTGACTCTCACCTCCGTCTGTCTGCAAGAAAGCTCCCTCCAAGAGCAGCACAACAAAGGGACTGTGTACATGTTTGTGAGTGTGTGTGTGTGTGTTTGTGTGCATGTGTGGGTGGGTGGGTATGTGTGTAAAAGAAAGGGAGAGACAGAGCAGGACAGAGAAAGGGAGTGAGCGAGGGATTCAGGCACACAGAGAGAAAAAGACAGAGAAAAAGAGAGAGAGAGAGAGGAGGGGGGACGAAAAATGATTAATTTGCAGAATGCTTGTGATTTGCTCATATATTATTATAGCAGCTCATCAGCACATGACGAATCCCCAACCCTGCACAGCAGAAAGAACCTGCAAGGCTTCAGCACTTTTTTACGCTGTGTGTGTCTATGCGTGTGTGTGTGTGCGCGTGTGTGCGTGTGTGCGTGTGTGTGTGTCTTCAGATTCTGTGTGATGTCTGCTTGAAAAATAATAGTTCATGAGTATGTCATGAGCGTCTGTGAATCTGCATATGTGTGGCTTTGAATAAGCGTGCCTGAGTGTATGTGTGGTGTGTGTGTGTGTGTGTGTGTGTATGTTTGCATGTAAACTGGCACCTGACAGACTGCAGAACCTCTAATGACTTTCAGATGCTCGCAAACAGTAATTCTACCCTGAGAATGAATGAAAACCTTAGAGAGAGAAAAGGGGGAGACAAGGGAGAGAGAGAGCAAGAGAGAGAGAGAGAGAGAGAGAGAGAGAGAGACAGTCTGCCTGACATCCGCTTTCTCAGTAGAAGAGTGTACTAAGGGTTTGAACTCACACTATGTTGATGATTCCCAAGTCCTCGCCAGTGGCCTTTGACCTATGACATCACTCTAAAGAGTAAGCCCCATGGGGAACAACCTTCTCAACTTTGTTTGCCTGATATATTTAGATCCACAGTGTCCGCAGCACTTCCGAAGAGGCCGCCCGACGTGTTAGATGGAAGAGCGCCTCGTGGAGTTGGTTGGCGGTAGTTTGATTTCTACTTGAAATGGAAAGTGGAGTGAGCCTCGGTGTTTCAAAGTGCTGTCTAATTAACCTGTGCAAGTGTCTGTGTGTGTGTGTGTGTGTGTGTGCATGTGTGTGTGTATGTGAGTGTGTACATGTGTGTGTGCATTTGTGTCTGTTTTTATGGCAAGTTTTTGACTCTCTTCCTGGGAGAAAAGCTCATTTCGTTGTGAGGTTTTTTTTTGGCCCTGAACATTCATGTGTAAGTATACGTGTGAATGCAAGCTTTCCTTCTCTCTCTCTCTCTCTCTCCCTCTCCGTGTGTGCGTGCGCGCTCGCGCTACCCTCCTCTCTCTGAAGTGAGTGAAAAGGGAGAGAAAAACAGAGAGCGAGAGGGTGTCTGGGGAGCGCATGAGCCACAGAAGGTGTGAGCAGTAAAATGTGATGCACCATCTGTCGGCCAATAATAACCTGTGTGTTATAAAGGCTGGGAGATTACTCAGCAAAGAGCGCTTCCAAACATCCAAATCCCCCCGCAACGGCAGTGCGCCACGCACTATCTCTCCCCACCTGCTCCCAAAACCCCGCGGAGGAAGGTACCGCGCTTAAACCCCTCGCTCCGCTCATCCAGATCTGACCCCGCGGTATCCGCGCGTGCACTGTAACATGGAAACAGCTTTTCCGTGCTTAGCCTTAATACCGCTCAATGCTCTGTCAATGCCACTCTTCCGCGTGCATTTACACCATAAGATGCAACTTTAACAGACGCGTCGTCACATGAACAAAACGGGAATGATATCATATAATTTATATAATTATCACAATCTAGCAAATAAACGTAAGGTAGTTAAATAACCCAGGATACATTCTGAATCATTTTGTTAAGTATGCATGTATTTTTTTTTATTAAATTACATTGCAGCAACGTGTATAGTGCCGTTCGATTACTATCTCTTATATCAAACAATCGACACGAACGTAGTGAGAGCAGCTGTTGATTTATTAAACGTCTTCGCCCAGTATCGCACGCGCCAGTGGGACTTGTGTTTCTTTTATTCTGATTTCATTCCTTTATTAGGAGCCTTTGTGCTGCGCGCCGCTCTCGCGAAAACTGCGCTGCGGATTGGGGAATTAGTGGAGGTCTCGCTCGTTGGTTAACTGGAAAACCAACACGCAAATAACTCATAGGAATATACACGGAGGAGGGAGGGAAGGAAATGTATCAAAAGAAATCTCCAAAAGCCTCGCTGGGGGAATCGGCTCCCATGCTAAATGCTGAGCTAGATCATTAAATGCTGCACCAGAAGGACCTGTTAACAAGAGCTCAGAGTCTCTCTTCAGTATTTTCTCATCCCTTTCTTTTCTTACTGTGTTCCACTTTGTTCTCTCTCTATCCCAATCTCTCTCTCTCTCTCTCTCTCTCTCTCTCTCTTTCTCTCTGGCTGAGTGGGTTTCTCTTTATTTTCAGCTATCTTATATCAGTGTGCCAACAGTGTTTCATAAATGCATATGTCCTGTTCTTATCTTGGTGTTTGTTACATCATGGTGAGGATATGAAGGCGTATATGGAGAAACTTTTTCCTCCACGCATCAGGTCGGCTAAAGTCAGAGAGGCCCAACATAGGGCCTACAAATGGACCTGCTTTCAGGGCAGTGATTGGCTGAGAGTTACTCAGGCTCATGGGTAAACAGAAGTATATTCATCATGTGATGAGAGTAGCATGTCAGCTGCTGTGTGTGTGTGTGTGTGTGTGTGTGTGTGCATGCAGCCTGGGGATGCAGAGTTCACCAGTTCTCATCTCTAGACCTGCTTTCTTCCTTTTCACTCCCTGCAGAGCTCAGAGCTGCACATTCTATTGCTGACCTATCACTGCAGACATATGATGGATGCCTGCAAGTACGTGTGAGAGCGTGAGTGTGTGTGTGTGTGTGTGTGTGTGTGTGTGAGTGTGTGTAGGTGGGCTGGGATTTGGGGGCATGCACAGTCTAGGCCTCTGGAAAGAATAGCATGGTAGAAAAAAAGAGGTCATGACTTATGACACTGCAAATTATAAACAAATATCCCAAGATAGAAAAAAAACGAAGAAGAAAGAATTTGATGAGTGTGCATAAAGGATAAGGATACTGTACGTCTTAGAGATACACACACACACACACACACACACACACCAGCAAAGAACGAAAGCCTGCCCCTCTGCAGATACCAGGAACTCCTCAAGGTCTTACAGCCAATTAAAACACACGAAACAACACTGGTCTGTCCTTATTATACTGGGCACAGGAGGAAGATATGAAGATATAAACAATGATGAAGTCATGCATCTGTGTGTGTGTGTGTGTGTGTGTGTGTGTGTGCATATGTGTGTGTGTGTGTGTGTGTGTGATTGAGAGAGATCCGGCTGGTGTCTCGGGTCAGGTCAGCATGAGCTGTTCATGTTACATCAGCATCATCACAGGCTCTGTGCTCACATGGTGGTGGTGGTGGGGGGGGGGGGTTGGTTGGGCTCTTCCCTGCATCAGTGTCATGCTTCTAGGCAACAGAACCCAGTCTGCTGTAACAGGAAACAGTGCTGTGCCCACCTCATCACCTTGGGATCATCGATACGATTAACCGAGAGCTATCGCATTTGTGACAGGGACAGTATCAACAGGAAGGGAACAGATTTGAAAAAGGAAAAAAAAAAACATACATAATGTTGAATGTTGGAGTAACAGTTGCAGTAGTGTGAAATATCCCACTGGCAGAGGCGGGCTGTGTTGCGAGCCAGCAGGAACCTCTCTGTTATATGCTCAGCTCTTCCTCTCACTCCACTATCCTTCCTCTCTCTTCATTCTTCATTGTGCGTTCGCGCCCATCTTTCCCCTTCCTCCTTTCCTCCCTGCCTAAGCCCCATTTGTCTGCTGTAAGTGAAATCACTCAATTTTCAGAGAAGTCAGTGGAGAGGACTTTGGAAGGGCTGGTCCAGGAGAGGACCACCTCCAAATAAGTTCCATTAATCACTGCACTCACTCTAATGTAACTAATATTTTACAATTAGAGGAGACAAGATGGAGCTCACCGCCATCTATCTCCCTTATACCACATGATCATCGATTCATAAGCCCCTGCCTGAGAGCAAGCACACACACACACACACACACACACACACACTTCCTTTCACTCTCTCTCACACAGACAAAAATACACTTAGAAACATACACACATATGGGCTTACACTCAGAGCAATATCCTTATACACATGGATTTTTATGTACACATCCCTAACCAAACCCAAACCTTAACTTCAGTAGTTTAAGTTGTTTTGCTTTAAAACATTAAACATGTAGCTTTTGTAAAAAAAAACCCGGCAAGGTCGACCATACCTGTTTTGCTCTGACAAGGAATGAAAACACACACTTGCAGCCGCACAGGCACGCGTGCAGAGTTTGCTGTACGAGAGGGTCCACAACTGTATATGCCTGCAGATTGTGCAGATCAACTGCTCCATTCATGCTAATGAACACATGTATGAATCTAGATCTGCATGTGTGTGTGTGTGGGTGTGTGTGTGTGTGTGTGTGTGTGTGTGTGTGTGTGTGTGTGTGTGTGTGTGTGTGTGTGTGTGTGTAACAATGCAAAGGCTGATTAGATTGAATGGCATAGAAAAGCCATGGGGGTGCAGTTGTGTAGACAAACTCTCTGTTTGTATGGGCACTTCACAAAGGGAACTGCGTGTCAGTTTCTGCTTGTCAGTTCTTTGGAAAGTAAAAAAAAGAAATAAAGAATGAATCCCCCCATTTGAGAGGATATTAGAACAAACAACTTAGCAGCCAAATCACTGTACAAACGACGGTAATATACAATACAAAAGGACATTTAGAGAAGATTAGAGAGTCACTTTTATCTTCTTCATCCTCCCTACGATCTGAGCATTTGTTACACTAACTTTCATGGGTTCCTTGAAGTCTTTTATCAGTGGCCCCGTGTTGCCCCACGTTACAGCACGACTGAAAAGGGAACACAAGGGGCTGCTCAGAAATTACGTGCACTGAACAGCGTCGCTAAGTTCTCCATAAGCTGGTCTCTCGCCCCCTCTGGTGGCGACAATGGTGAAATGCGCTCGTGCTGCCCGCCCCGGAAACCACGAGTGAAATGAAAGCCAGCTGAACAAATGAGCGCGACGACAGGTTCAAGCGCAGGTCACCATCTGCCTGGCTACAAGTGCTGGCGCACTGCAGCCCCGCCGCACAGTCATCTTAAACACATCCATCGCGTACATGCACACACACCCACTCCACCGATTCCACCACCCCCTGCCCCTCCTGCGTACACGCACGCATGCACGTGCACACACAGCTGCACAATATGGCGTCAGGGCGCCGGGACGAAATAGAGAATGGAGAATGGAGAGCGGTGGGAGGCTGGCGGGAGCTGCCAGGGAAGCTGACCTCCAGGCAGGAGTAGAGACACTGACCTCCAGGCAGAAGCAGAGACACTGACCTCCAGGCAGGAGCAGAGACACTGACCTCCAGGCATGAGAAGAGGCACTGACCTCCAGGCAGGAGCAGAGACACTGATCTCCAGGCAGGAGCAGAGGCACTGACCTCCAGGCAGAAGCAGAGACACTGACCTCCAGGCAGGAGCAGAGACACTGACCTCCAGGCATGAGAAGAGGCACTGACCTCCAGGCAGGAGCAGAGACACTGATCTCCAGGCAGGAGCAGAGGCACTGACCTCCAGGCAGGAGCAGAGACACTGATCTCCAGGCAGGAGCAGAGGCACTGACCTCCAGGCAGGAGCAGAGGCACTGAGCTCCAGGCAGGAGCAGAGGCACTGACCTCCAGGCAGGAGCAGAGACACTGACCTCCAGGCAGGAGCAGAGGCACTGACCTCCAGGCAGGAGCAGAGACACTGACCTCCAAGCAGGAGCAGAGACACTGAAACTCCAGGCAGGGCCAAACCCAGAATCACTCAGTCACCCAGCCAATGAGAACTGTGGGAGGTCCTCTGCACTTCGAATGTGCTCAGTGTCTGCTAGACGCACAGCGTTTCTCTTTACTTGAAGACACCGCAGTGGAGGTATTTGGCTGAGCCTAACATGTCCGGGTCATGTGAAGCACCAGACGGGGGGGGCAGAGGGGCACCGGGGGGCAAGACGAGGGAGGGGAGCGAATAGTCACTTTTGTTGCAGGATGTGAATTTTATTAAGGCCAGGCCCCTCTACATCTGGTCTAGTGTTGTTCATCCGTTTAAAAATTAGTCAGGCACTGACCTTGGACGGCTCCCTTCTCTGGGGTCCTGATGGAAAGTTAACCCAAATATGGATCCCATCAGACTGAAGGAGATCAGGTTTCCTCCCTCTGAGACCGCAAGTAACTCTCACACGTAGAGCAGACTTAAACAGGACAAACGGGGCCCAGGGTTGAGGAAATGTCCCTACAAGTTCCCCTGGCAGTTATGGGGATGGGTGGGAATTCTACATGTGTGAGACTGTGTGTGTGAACACAGTAGACCCTGAGCCAGGGGGTGACCGTTATCCTTTACCACTGGACCATGTCAGAAACAGGATGATTGTGTAAACCCCACTCTGAGGAAGAGAGATGATGCCAGAGAATGGTGTCCTTCAGAGGAGCTTTCACCGCCATACAGCCAATGACATCACAGAAACATTAGTCTTGTCCGATGGCCGAAAATGGACTCAGATGACTCAAAGCAGGTCAATGAGAGCAAAGATCAAATACTCCATGTTAACGTATGTGGAGTCTTTCTGACTTGCCACATGTGACCATGGGGAATGTCACTGTCTGATCAGTGTGGATGGAACAGTGCAGCGCTGAACCAATGTCTTTATGTTTAATAAAAACTTAAAGTCGTGTCTTCCAGAAAGTTGCATTGTTTAATATATTAGGTCTACCATAAAAATATAATCCACAGCATATTGCCTATCTATGGTAGAAAAGTCTAAATGATACACAAATAATACAGAATTGAATATAGATAAATGCTCAAGTAAAGAACTATTTATGATGCTATGACTGACACGCGTAAGTGTGTGTGTGTGCACATACACACATACCTATATACACCCCGGGGAGGATAGCATAGCACTCAGTACTGACCCACAGTGTGACACTGGGGGATGAGTAGCAGGGTCTCTCCAGCATTCCAAGGTTTAGATGAACACCAGATATAACTGGTAACATAAGCACTCCATACAGACTTTCTGAATTATACACACCGTCATGTTCTCGTTCTCTTTCTCACACTTACACATACACACACACACACACACACACACACACACACACACACACGAACCACATGTGGACAGAGGGGAACAAAGCGGTGAAGAAGGAGAATGTGAGTTACTCCCGTATGCAGAAAAGTTTTCGAGTGGGTGTATGAGTATGCTCCCCTCTGTCAATCACTGGTCAGGTGACTGAAACTAGCCTTTGGCCTTTATGACTGCAATCTATAAACTAGCCTTTGGCCTTCGTGACTATAGTCTATAAACTAGTCATTGGCCTTTATGACGATGTTATATAAACTAGTCATTGGCCTTTATGACGATGTTCTATAAACTAGTCATTGACCTTTATGACGATGTTATATAAACTAGTCATTGGCCTTTATGACGATGTTCTATAAACTAGTCATTGGCCTTTATGACGATGTTCTATAAACTAGTCATTGGCCTTTATGACAATGGTCTATAAACTAGTCATTGGCCTTTATGACGATGGTCTATAAACTAGTCATTGGCCTTTATGACGATGGTCTATAAACTAGCCTTTGGCCTTTACGACTATAGTCTATAAACTAGCCTTTGGCCTTCGTGACTATAGTCTATAAACTAGTCATTGGCCTTTATGACGATGTTCTATAAACTAGTCATTGGCCTTTATGATGATGGTCTATAAACTAGTCATTGGCCTTTATGATGATGGTCTATAAACTAGCCTTTGGCCTTTACGACTATGGTCTATAAACTAGTCATTGGCCTTCATGACTATAAACTGGCCTTTATAACTACCTTATAGTTACCCTATATAGACACTAGATGCTTCTTACAGCCATTATAGCAGTTATGTAATACAGGACCCATAAAACACCACCAATGTGTAATAGTTTGAATACATTTTATTTTTATTATAAGTACAGATCAGTAGTTACAAAACAAAGCATCTGCCATGGGGGTACAGCAAACGAATCAAATTGTACAGCTCACAAGACAGTTCGGAGGTGTGGAATGCTCAAGTTGTTCAGTTCAGTAAGACCCAGATTGATACACACTGTGGTTTACTTCTTCCTCTGCTGTACCCCACATAGGAGGTGGGGCTCCCCTCCCAACAGTGTACACAAGGATCTCTGATTGGTTAACATTTGTCCAATCACAATACTGAACCTCTCATTTATAAATATCCAATTACCTTAAACATCCTTTACTAGTTTTGTCCACTTTTTATGCACTAGACATTTTTTTTTCCAAACTTCATGAAGACTGCAAAAACTAATAAAGATTTTGCACTCATATTTAACTAAGAAACAAAGACACCATACTGATATTGAAAGGACTTGATCTGTTCTCTCCGCTTTTGCCACATTTATGATGTCTGTACACGGTTAGTCGGGTAGGTGGGATAAAAATACATTTTGTAAGTTTTATTTTTCTCAAATGTGGAACTTGAGATGATCTTCACTGATGACATCGGTCCGCCCCGAGGAACCTGACAAGGTCCGCGGAGTTCACAAAGGAACGGAGAGTAACTTTTCACAATGTCAAGGGACGTACAAACACACACACACACACACATACACACCTTCATTTTAGTTTAGTTAGCTGTGTACCGTATAGACTGGATTTTTAGATACTATCACAGTGCAAAATACGTGTGGGGTGGGGGGTCGGGAGGGGGGAGGAGTCAAGAGCCTCTCTCTGCTTCCAGGAGGCGGGGTTATATACTGAACGGGCCTATGCTTGCAGCGACATGAGGAGATTGTCAGTCTTTTTTAATGTTATCTTTACAATGCTGAAGGCAAAAAGTACAGTACTAGAAAAGAAAAATCCAATCTAAGGCCTACAATCTAAAACAGATAGCTTTGTAGATGCAACGACGCATGACTGTATCTAAGGCTAGACAATATCTGTGTTTCTTGCTCGTATGTTTTCTTTTTTTTTTAATCAATTTTAACAAGTAAATACATCAAACCATTTCAGTAGTCAGTAACACTTTGCAACATTGATTTGTGGCAGTATATTACAAATAGATTCTTGACACCAGACTCTTCAAAGTAAGAAGGACTGAGATGAAAGTCTAACAGGCGCAAAAACCTGGTTTTTACGTTTCTTCTTGTCCGGAGTTCAAAGTTCAGATTCTTTTTGTCTGTTTTGTTTTGATCTGTGCCAACTAGTGCTGTCCTTTTCCAGAGCTGGGGTTTCGCAAAAAAAAAAAAAAAAGTCTTATCATGCTCGCAAAGCTCACTCCCTTTTCCCAGAGAACACGTGTCCTGGAAATGCTGTAAAAACACGTTGGAAATGTGAACATGGCCTCATGTGAACCATGCATGGTCCTTGGAGAAATCTCACACGGCGAGGTCCTAGAGAAATCTCCCGAGTCCTTCACTGCTTCCTTCTTTTGGATGGGGCTACTGTACATCCACGAGGAGTCATTACCCCACCTCCAGCCCACGGTGGGTCGTTGTCAGGGAGACGGTTTCCGAGGGGAATCTGCTGAACGTGTGCTTGGTCTCTAGTTACATCGAAGATTGGTCCAAAGGAAGAGTAACATGGCCCAGCTAGTCCGGTGGGCGGAGTCACATTCATGTAATGCTGTTTCAGTAGGCAGTGAGAAACACGGAGGGGGGTGTGGTGTGTCCGAAAACAAACAACAACAACAAAAAAGTGAACGTCTGTTGAGTTTCCCAATAGCTCAGCTTGTGTGAACTGTGTCTGGGTGCTATTTTGGTTCAAGGAATGTGTTGCTCTAAGAAACAAAGTGTCCGTATAATCTCAAAGCTAAAGGAACAATAAAAAACCCCACAGAGAATATATCAGATACACACCGTAGAATTGAACAGACATAAAACACAGGAAGCAAAGTCAGTTTATCCATGTTTCCATCTTGTTAAAGATCAAAATCGTTTTCTTCACTTTGTCCCCCAAGGCATCTTACATAGGGAGTGTCAATCCGCGATTTTTATAACTTAACTCTTATCCTTCTGAAACTTTAGAGTTATATATATTTATATATAACACAATGTCTGTCACTGGCATCATCATCATCATCATCATCATCGTCGTCTTGATTACTGTTTTCCTCCTCCTCCTCTTCATCCTCTTCCTTCTCCTCCTGTCGCTCTTACACCATGCAGCCTGGGAGTTAGTCTCTGATTAGTGGGGCGTCCTGCATCTCAGAGTCAGTTAGGTTAGGCTCGGAGGCAAGAGCAGGGCCAAACCTTCTGGAAGCTTCCTCCTCCGCCCACCGATGAACTACGGTTGAAAGAACAAACGCAGATTAACACCACCGTCTGCTCCCCTGAACTCACGCACTCATATACCAAAGCACACCCACTCACACACACACACACACACACACACACACACACACACACACACACACACACACACACATATATATATATATATATATATATATGCACTGATAAAAAGCTCATGCACTGTGCTCAGCCACTATAGTAAAATATAACAACAACAAAAAAAACCTCATCCAAAGCTAATAGCATTTTTGGTGCCATTTTTGGTAGCACTGCTTTCTCAGACAGGTCCAGGCAGGAACTGGCCATGCAGTGGTCTCCTGCTGCCCCAGGCTCAGCTGAGCTTACTGGTTCTGCAGCTCTTAGTGGAACTTGTGGTCAGGAAACGCTGGCCACACTGGAACTCTCCGGCTGCTACGCAGCGTCCACACCTCCACATCAGAGCAGCTAGGACTGGGAACACCGCTAGTCATTAACTGTCATAAAACACCCTGTGCTGTGGAACACACAGACTGCTTAAGTGTTGCAAAAATAAACATGTACAGATGTCGGTGGAAAAACACTGGGTGTGATCATAACGGCGCAAGGCAAACACAAATTTAGTCATCATGACACTGCAAAGTCACTATGAATTATTAAGTGTTTTCCTAAGCTCATGTTACGACTAATGTACATGATGAAGCAGAGACTATCATTTCAAAATATTACCAATACTAACAAAATGAAACAGAAAACAAAAACACCAACATTTAAGCAAGAATCAAAATGCTGCAGTATTTATATATATATATATATATATATATATATATATATATATATATATATATATATATATATATATATTGAAATGATAGTCTCTGCTTCATCATGTACATTAGTCGTATGTATGTAATGTACATCATGTACATTATTACATTTCTTTCACCAATTTTTCTTCACCAATTTTCTTCTAAGATAAAGATTATAAGATAAAGATAAAATCTTAATAAGATAAAGATTACATTGTTTTATTTTTATACATTGTAGGTTATAATATTAAGTTACACGTTATATAATCTTACCAAGCAAGTTTATGTGCTGGATAATAACTTTCGGAACAATACGTTCCGCACTTATTGCTGAAGTTTGAATTCTTGCAAAACGCTTACAGTTGTTCTAATTATTCGCAACTGCAACGCGAAGTAAATAATATGAATGCAGTTCATTCTCGCTACAACCGCGGAGAAAATTATTTGGCAATAAAACCTACACAGTGCATTTTCCATGTCATGTTCTTTTAAAATGCCTCTATGAAAATGACAAAATGAAATTAAAACATGCGTTTATTTGAAAGTGCTCTCGCAAGAAGTGTTATCGAAATGAAAAGAGGAGTCGGTCCTCAGCTAATAACGGAATAACACATCGTCATTTAGATCCGCCTAAAAGCAATAACGCTGACACCTACTCACTTTGCATTATGTACACAGACGTACCGTCACTGGCAAATCAAGATGTATATTTCTTAAAGAGGCACGGTTCTGACGCAGATGTCAAGCGCTTTAGAATATGCTGATGGAGATTAAGAAAAGAATTAAACTCTTTCCCCATCCTCAGATACTAATATCAGGAGATGTAGTAATATGAAAGCCTCTCTAACAACCGGAACACCAGTGATTAATGACACTATTTCACACTTGAAATACCCTTTCCCAGATTCACAAATAAATTTAAACGATGATCATCTTATGGAGTTCCTTTTGAAGACACTAATATTACTGCTCTAATCTCTAATAAATTGCATGAAACTTTGGCTTGTCATTACAGGAAAAGACTCGGCGCCTTCCTCTAAACAAATCCAAGATGTCAAGCTTTGCCGGCAAATAACGCCTTGGCCACAAGATGGCGATACAAGACTCCGTATCAATCGTGCGCTCAAGTTCACGACGACAATAGGATCATGATATTCAATGTCATCTCTCCCTAACCTGCAGATATTTCATGTAAATGTAGAGATGAAGTGGTTGCTGTTTTGAAAATGTGAAGTGATTGGCAGTACTTAAAAGAATATACTGCGGTCATGCTTTTACAGCTGTCTGAACGCATTTTTTGCCCGAAAGGAAATTAAGATAATCATAACCATAATGATAATAAATCGTATTCGCCAGTTTTAAAAACGCCTGTTCTCCCAAGGGCGCCTGCTCTTTGTGACTTCCCTTTAAAGAAAGTTCCAGTAATGAGTTACAGATTACGCCCCATATTTGATTTTCACTCTTCATTAACTAAGCCACCTGGAATGTTATTATTTAAGGACGCCATTACTTCTCCCCGAACAACTGCCATTGCGATCGAGAGACTAACACATCAACATTATAGTTCCTCACAACTTTTCTTTTCGGCACGGTTTTTGTATGTTGTTTAATGTCTGATTTCCCATTGGAAGACAGAGTAATAACTTTTAAGAAGCACAGATACATTTTCTGTTCATTAAAAAGCAGCACATGGAAGCACACCAAATTAAGAGATATTTCTTAATTAGTGCAGTATCCTATCTCCGTCAGAGCTTTACTGCTATGCAACCATGGCGATAAACTGACATGTCTTTAACATTTTTAACCTTATCATTGTGTTCTGCGTGTAAAGATAACATCTAAATTCGTTATTTAAGTCGGGGCAAATTTAGAATGTTAAAACGGAGGAGAGCTCAAACGCTAAGCTCAGATTCATACAACTGATGGTGCCCTTTATACCCTTTTTCGACAGAGCGTCGTGTTGCAAGCATTCTAGCGCCCTCTACCGTTTCATTCTATTAGCACATCTCGGGTGCACACGAGGCAGAGTAAGGGCCCTGGAAAGTAATACAAGACATATGGTAAGAGGACTCATAGCTCCAGGATCCATCTTATGTTAATACATGTGTCATGCTTAACAGAATGGCTAAATGAAGAGGCGGACAGAACAATAACCCAGCACAAGGCTGGGAGAAGGCCCTGTTAACAAGGGCCAGCCTGCTTAGGGAACTCTCCCTGCTGTCTCAGCTTGAAGACCTGACATTTCACAACTGCCTCTTCTTATCACCACACCGCACAACTAAGGCGACCGGGAGGGTGGGGTGCACTATGGTGCTCCAAGGCCCTACTTTATGTACGGGTCTATCTGGGGTACTAAATAATTCTGTGATTTTACTATGTAATCTGTTTTAATACATATCTAAGTCATGCCGGTCCATTAATTTTAGCAGTTTCAAAGCTCATTTTCAGATGTTCCTCAGAAACCTAAGAGGGGGAAAACATAATTCCATAATTACACCATTCACATTCGTCCTTATGTATAAAACAGGATGTCAGGATGTACAAAATGACTATGGATAGTGAACATATTTCCCTAATAATTCAGCTGAATCTGTACTAATAGTATAATATGGATTCTTCCTAACCCTCTGTGTAGAGAGAGCTATTTGCAGGGATGAAACACTCAACTTCACATTGGTTTCTGAACTGTTTGAATGAGGAGCAGACGTGGTTCACGACCCTGCTGAACACACACTGCTCGCGCTGTACACACATCACACACTGCCACGGAGCACGCCTTTGTTCTCCCCCAGGCATCCAGCACTGCTGGAAAAGTGTTGTTTTTGGCAAAGGTAGGCCTCATTGTACAGACCAGTATTTCTAAATATGTAAATACGAGTGTGTTCGCACACACACACACACACACACACACACACACACACACACACACAATGAGGCTGAGCACTAGGAAGTGCACCCAAATCATATTTTTAGAAGGTTTTAATGAACACAGGATGTTTATGAATACCATTTGCAGTGATTCACAAAGACTAGGAGGATCAGCAGGCAGCAGGCCCACCCCTCCCTCAAAGTGTAAAAGAAATCCAGTGTTTCTGGGGTGGGGGGGGGGGGGGGCGACGTGCCTTGGTGGCTGTGTGGGTTCAGATTTGCCTCAGATAAGCGCACGAGCGCAAGGAATGACACATGTGGCACTTAAAGGGGCCTCTGCCTGGTCCCTTCTGTGCTGCAAGGCGAACATGTGCAGGTAAAACAAATAGCACATTTGACATACGCCTAATGCGTCGGAGATCTACGCCGCACTGGATAATGGCACCGCAGCACAGGGAGCTATTACCAGGGAAGGCATCTGCTGACGGATATAGAACGGGGTGTCGGACCAAAACCGAGCATGAGAATAAGGTAAAGCACGGTAAGAGCGCTCAGAAGGAGACGGAACGGCGTTGCGCTGCGATTTGGAGCGATTCGTTTTGGTTGGCCTTCTTCTGCGTCCTCTCCTTTCGCATGCACGGCGCTTCTTCTGCAAGCGGCTCAGGCCATGAGCACCAGCTGTGGGCTTTACACATACATGGGGATAATGTGACAATCGCATCCAGGTCTGAAGTCCCTACGCCCGCAGTGATGGGAGCACTCAGGGGGGCGGGCCCATCCCCACCTCCATCCCCATCCCCGTCCCCACTGTAGCGAGGCAGGCGGCGGCCGTAGGCCGGGGGAGAACAGGGCAAGAGAGCCCGTCTGCACAGCCGTCTGCTCCTCTGACTCCATTTCTGGGGCAGAGATCCTTATACTGATAATACGTCCACAGAGCAATTTAAGCCCAAACACTGATGCGGCAATCTGTCTTGTGTGCCTGATAGCGCTTTCTTCCCTCTCTCGCCCAAATTACTTTCCCTCATATCTAATTATATTTGCTAATGATCTTATAAGGGAATAATGGAATGTGCTTGATCTATTACCTTTTTTTGCAGTACATAAATACAATACAAATGGCAATGCGGCATTTGGCTGCTTGGCTCTGTTTCTACAGTTAAGTGAAAGTGGAAGAGCAGGGGACATCACTGCACACACACACATAGAAACATGTCTAGAAATATGTGTATACACACACACACACACACACACACACATATATACACCTTTAAGACAGGAAAGACATCACCCAAGGAGCAGACAGAGCAGGGAGCTTCCAGGTTATGGTTTAGTGTGGGTCTGTTATCCAGTAAGACCCCCCTGCAGAAGAGGAGCTCTGTATGTGGGTGACCCCTGAGCCTTGACCTTAACCCCCGACACGCGAGCCCATAAAAGCAGTTTGTTAAGTAATCATACACATTAGCCAATGTCATATTTATTAATCAGCCCCTCTCATATTTTCTGGTAGAATAGGGTTTTGAGAGAAGTATATCTCCAAAGATATATAAGCCACCCCTCCTCTCTCTCTCCTCTCTCCCTCCCTCTCTCCCTCTGTGGCTGTGATGTATAGGCCCCATGCCCCTGTGCTATGGCCCCACCCTGGTCTGCTGGCTCAGTGGTTCCCACAGACTTGGTGATGGCCAGTCCATGACAGACGCTCTAACCCCCCTGCATTAATGGAAGGAAATGGCATTCGATCTCCATCTGATCTCCTAATCATTTCTGCTGAAATGATAATTACTGTCCTCAGAATCCTCCCACTGAGAGACAACCCCATAAAATCAAAACACAAGCTCTTTGGCTCTCTACTGTAGAAATGACACTTCCGTCAACACGCCACAGTCCTGAGCAGCAACGACATATTTCTTTTGTGATCATGCACATTAATCTGCAGGGTTTCTCTCTCTCACACACAGACACACACACACAGCCCTCTTGGTCTGCTGGCGACTGTTGTCTGTGATTCTTTTCAACTGACATAATCCTGATTGATTCGTTCAGCAGATAAAAACTCAGTCCACTTGTGGCCTTTACCGGAGGAACATAATACCAGGCTTTATTCTGCAACAATGTAACATAATGGCGTTGGAATGCACTGGGAGGGTGGATGGGGGGTCCTGAAAAGGGCCACATGTCTTAAATGACTGTGACACTCTGTAGTCTAATGTAAAAAAAAAAGAGGGACACAAAACAGAGAAGAGAGAGAGAGACAGAGGGAGAGAAATCATTAAGCACAGATTACCAAAGTGCCCCACTGCTAACAAGGTCACTGCAGGGTTGCTGGTAAAAGTTGCTATTGTCCATTTTTCTTAAGCACTGACGCTTCAGATTTCGCTCTGATGAGATTTGTTTCATACAGTGTTCCAGTGTCCCCTTCTCTCATCTGCCTGTCGCCCCGTCTCCCCCCCGAACTTTTTTAAAAAAAGAACCTTTTGTTTGACAACAGGAAGAGATGAGGTCACTTTTTGTTCATCAGGACTCATTTGAGAATGAATCATGCTTTTTTTCTTTTTGCATGGCTTAATGTGGGGTTAGCTGGGCCCTGCTTAAATAGGCCATACACACTCACTTCCCCTCCTCTCAGCCACACACACACACACACACACACCCAGATGGCGGTGAGGTTAGCCATGATGCGCAATATTTCAGTAAAGTGTGCTCTGTGATCGCTGCTCACATAAGTCCATGAAAGAGACGCGAGGAGACACATTCGAGCCTTAAAGCACGTCTGCTTCTACCTGAGCCAAGCGCGATCAAAAAGGAGAGCGAACAGCCAAACATGCACACAAACTATGTCATGGACAGACATGTTCCCATAGTAACATAGGGCATGTTCACTAGGGCATGTTCCCTCTGATTCCCTCGCTCTCTTCCTCTCTGTGCTCCTCTCCTTCTGTCTCTCCCTCTCTCTCTCTCTGCGTGTCTCTCTCTCTCTGTTTCTGCGCGTGGGAGTGTGTGTGTGTGTGTGTTGTGTGTTGTATTAATTGGGAGCTCTAATCTAGGAGAGCCGCGGTCCCAGGAGCCACCGTCGGTATTATTCGAGGGGGTGTTAGTGTGCCGCGTCGCTCTTGCGCGCTAATTCTGCGCGGCGTGGCACTGCGGAGGGAAACGCGGCCCTGAGCGTCACGTCTGAGTCAGTCAGCCCGCACCAGACACGCTCCCCTCAGAGCGACACTGTCACTCACCGCACGGAGAGAGAGAGAGGAGAGGGAGAGAGAGAGAGAGGGAGAGAGAGACAGAGAGAGGTGAGGGAGGAAACAGGAAGCAGGAGCAGGGCCTTTTATCCTGCTCGGCGGGACCTGTCAGAGCCACCTTCTCTCAGGTCTCCCACCAGCAGTAACACAGCAGCTATCAGAGGGAACCTGACATCCGCGCTCCTCGTTTCCAGGGGGGAGAAATCATGAGAGCGGTCCCACACAGGAGAGCAGCTACTACACACTCCCCTCAGATCACGCACTAGAGACTCCCATAAGCGCAGTGACAGAGAGGGAGAGAGCGGGAGAGAGAGAGAGATGTTCGCATGTTTCAAGTTTGGAGTATGTAGGCTGACAGACTTTTGCTTTCACAGTCTGTGACAAGTAAAGGAAAAAGGGTTTGCCTCTGTATGTTCGTTTTAAAGTTTGGACAGATATGAGAAGAAATGAGTGACATTGTGCGCTCCCTACACAAGCACAATCTTCCCTGTGGCTTGTAAAGCTTCTATAGAGACATAAATATGCCTCTTGGCACCTACGGCGTTCCGTAGCCAAATGGTATAACGGTTTTTTGTTTTTTTTTTTTACACTTTTTGGACCCTTAAAAGAGCTCTGAAATTACAAAGAGACTGACGCACACTGTCATGCACGCATGCACGCACGCTCGCACGCACGCTCGCACGCACGCTCGCACGCACGCGCTCGCTCTACGTCAGCGCGGGGGGGGGGCTGTGATGGAAAATAACAAGCACCTGGTCGGGGTTTTTTAAATGTGATTTCGCCTGCTTCCCCGCCGGTCTCTGATGATTCAACAGTTCCTGCTCCAACATCTGCTACTTACTCTTACTGGGTCTCAATTAAGACAGCACTATTTATGAATCCCCTCTTATTTACACTGCGATTTTTCCGCATATGTGCTGCGTGTGGCAGCCCAGGCCGACCACTCGCTATGCGTTCGGCGTACAGATGTCTCCACAGCGAGGCCGGAGGTTGGACGTCCCCGCGCGAGGCGCTGCGCTGGACCATGCTAAGCAGACGGGGACTCGGGACAGCAAGATTTGCAGATCTCCTGAGCCGGTGAAGAGGAATTTGCCACTCTCCAGCGAGCGCAAAGGAATGGTATTTTTATTTATTTTTTGAACGGATGAGCTTTGGACGAGGGTTGCTGAGACTGATTTAAGGGCTCTGTTTTAATTGACTGGAAATTCTTTCACTAACTCGACATCTGTAGTACTTTCCAGGCACGGTGCATAAGCTGTCCACAGACACACACACACACACACACTCATACACACATACACACACACACGCACAGATTGGTTTACCATACATCTGCTCGCTGGGTGGAAATGATACTGTTCTTAAAGTCCGCCCTGGACATAGTATCTAAAATGTATGGATTTTTTAATGACCATTCAAAAGTTTATACACTGGAAGGTCTGTCAAAGAGCTAGAGAAAGGCAGCGTTGTTTTCCCAGTGAAGGCGGAGGACCATGCGCCTGCAGTGTGTGCTGATAATCAGATAAATAATCATCGAATCAATCAGTCTGCAGCAGCACCTGCTCTTCAGAATGGGATGCTTGATTGTGTCAGCCTTGTTTGCTGAAGACTAGGCCTTTTCTAGCGCATGAATCCATGGAGCAGAAACTGTAACCTGGTCCTTCAGTTAGGTTCCATTTTTTTTTTTTTTTAATTTGTGTAAATTACACACTTGCAGTGGAAGAGTGAACATATGTAGGATTGTATCAAACATTTCTCAAGTTTGAAAATATGCGGTGGTTTAAGAACAGGGAGAGATGATGGACACACACACACACACTTAACACACACACACACAAGTCTAAACTAGATGGCTCATTATAAGCATGTGGAAAGTGTGTTGCGGTCGGCTTTTGCACTCCCTGTGTGCTTCTAGTAAGCAGTGAAGGTGTAGCCCACACGTTCCTGTGCTCACCAACACATGCTTGCACAAACAACACGACAGCAGAAAGGCAGGCTTTGATTTTTAAGGTAGAATAAACATCTGGTTGTGGAAACAAAAAATGGAAAAGAAGTAGGTTTTTTTTTTTTACCAAAAAAATAAGGAACTGGGAGATTTATATCCCCATGACCAAAGGAACCTGTTTACATTTTTTTATTTACTCGACTGTGAGAGGTAGGACATTGTTAGAATATGAAACGTCAAATTATTTAGAGGTCAGTGTAAGCACTTTCAGCGGCGCTGGGGCTTTTTGCTTTGACACGGCCGTAAACAGCTCGAGATCAAGCCTCTTTGTCTAAGGCTATCGTGCGTGAAGAGATGATGAATTTGCCGGGGCTTTCCCACGCGAAGCAGGATGGCACGCATGCGGGGAGTGCAGGAGTCACATCAAAGCCAGCCCCTCCCCCAGAACCGTCCAGGCCCCTCCCCCAGAACCGTCAAGGCCCCTCCCCCAGAATTCCCAGGGTGCAGGCCGCCCTCTGGCCTGTCCAGCCTCCGGCCTGTGCCGGGCCAGCGGATTTAGCGGCTCCGGCTCCTTCATAAACTCCTTGTTTTCGAGCACAATACCAGACACGACGGGCTGTCAAAGAGAAGTTATTATCTCAAATGTGTTTTATTAATAATTCATCTGTGAATGCTGTTTATGACATTTGGGACGTGGGTCTAATAAGCACGGATGGAGCGAAGTGTGGCACGTGCTGGCCAAAGCCTTTTTTTTTTCGTTTTTTTTTTTTTCCTCCTCTTTTCTCTCTTTCTTTTTGAGAATCATTACTTTGTGTGCTCCTCTAATTGAGGCTTCATAAATTACCCAGAAGGCCTGGTCTGGCTGCTGATTGCTCTCTGACTTGGCCCACATTGTGCCCTTGGTGGTGAAGAGATACAAACTATGAGTGTTCTCCAGAGCAGCCATTGTTTTTGTGTACAGGAAGACGAGAATCCAGAAACAAATCACTGGTACAATTACAACCATTCATTTGACATGGAATAAAAGTTTATCATTGATAATAACAGCAATAATAATACCAACGTGTAATTTTAATGTTTTAGTACCCTTTCTGTTTTGAGATTCCAGGGCTATCTCTACAGTTATCTCTTGTCATCCACTCTTAGCTCTCATTGTTTTGGCAGGCCAATCCAGAACATTCTTTTTGTTCTACTTCAATCTCCTCCTTTTTCCCAAGCCTGAGAAACTTCAGACATGAGAACCATTAGCGGCATCTAATACAAAACCAGTGAAATTTACCTGGGATTATAAGTCATTGACAAATAACCTTGCTGATAGATGCGAACTAGATTTTGTTCAAAGCTCTCCGACAGCCTCAAAAGAGATTAGCAGAGTTCTTATCAGGTCAGCGGTGTCGCGGGGGAAATGTGTTTAAAGTCACATTGATTTATTGAAAGATTTTCCAATAAGAATACCTCTCACAACTCTCCGACAAGAAAGAGTCTGTCTGTGTGTGTGTGTCTGTGTCTAATGTTATAAGTGTGAACTTTGCTGCTCTACAAAATTACAAAAAAGGAAAAGAAAGAAAAAAAAAATCTGAGAACTAGTACATTTCAGATGACCTAAATAAAACAAGCATGAGATATGTCTGAGGGCTGAAGGCACTAACCTTCACAAACGCAATGACAGAATGCAATGAGTACCATGAACGCAATGATAGAACATTTGTAGATACAAAAACTACACACACACACACACACAGACTGACAGCGAACTATAATAAAGATCCTTTGTTCCTCTGAGCAATCACTTGACACTATTACCTTCTTAAGAGTAATTAGGAATGCTTTCTGAGAGCTGATCTGTGGGAACCAGCACGCTCAGTCTGCGACCGGCCCAATCCCCTCAAAATGGGCAAGAGGGAAAAGCCCCGGACGTCACTCCGCAGCCCTGTCAGAGACATGTCGCCCTCACCCCCTCTTTTCCTCCTCTCTCTTTCTCTCTCTCTCCCCACACCTGCTGTTCCGTTTGATCTCCGAGGTCCGCTGGAACCCTGGAAAGCTATCCCGGCATTCTCCGCACCGTCGGAGCCCCGCGGTGAACCTTCTGGAAGTTGCGGTGCGTCCAGGCTGTAACTCTAGCCGCCGACAATGCTGACTCCGCCGCGCAATCTGTCAGGGGCTGCACCTCGACACCACGCACGCCGCGCGGTGGCTAAGCCTCACCGTGGCAGCGCCGTAAGCCCGCATAACCCCCTCCACACACATATACACACACACACCTGAGCGAGCGCCACACCTCGACCCCCGGCTCCCGTGCAAGGCAATTGCGGAGTTTCTGAAACACTTCTTGCGGCCTTTAAAGCGTTCCGAACTCACACCGCTGCGAGAACCGACCCTGTCGTGCAGAGCGGCTGGCGCGGGGCCGACATCTGACATTCCACGTCAGGTTGTTAAAAATAATTTTAAAATGCGACGAGGGGCGACGCACTTGGTCTTATGATAGAACCAAAGAACCAAGACTTGTAATCACAGTGCCGTTGTCCACAACGGACACCTGAGAAGCAACGTGAACCGAGGTGGGGAGATCTGCCTTAAACCAGGGGCTTCTTACATCTTAACGCTGACACCTGTTACGTCTTAATGCACCACTCCTGTGCCAATGAACTCAACTCCCCAGCATCCTTCTCTCTGGAGCCAAGCCCTCAGGTTCAAGCCTCATTCCTCCTGTCATTGCTATCTTCCGGGACACTAGCGCAGTCAGGAGGGGTAGCGTGGTAATGTTTTTATTTTATCGGTAACACTCCCACGTTTGTTTACATAGACCCTCAAAGGCCACTGCTTGGGGAATACAGGAAACGGCAGCATTTTGATTGAGTCCCCACGGGCTCGCCCCCCACCCCACCCCTACACATCTCGGGCCGCAAAAGAACATGGAAGCCCCTCTCCCTGGGGCACAATGATCTCTTGTTCCATTGGAAGTCCTTTGTGCGTTCATCTATAACTGCCCACCCTGCACAGATAACCAGGCAGCACGATGATCAATAAATAAACAGGTAATGTGAATAAAAAACACTGGAGCACTGAAGGAAACACTGAAGGTGGAAGAGATAGGTGGAGATAGGTGGAGATAGGTGGAGATAGGTGCACTCCTGTCTCTGTAGTGGACGAATAATGGAGTGAACACTTGATTGAAAAAAAAAAAATACACACCCCTGAATTTTTCAAAGTCAGGGGAAGCGTGGAGACAGAGAAGGTGGGTGTGTCGCCGTGGCGATCACCCGCAGGCTGCAGTGGGAGCTGAGAAGCGGCGTGCGGGGCGGCTCGTCCCACTCGCACGGACTCGTAGACGCGCGTGCGCATGCACAGGCTTGCCCATGTGGGCGGGGGCGGGGGCGGGGTTTGTGCGTAGCCACGTAGCGCACAGCGTCTCCCCGCCGCCAAATCCCGGCAGCCTGAGGAGAGGATCAAACGCGTGCGGCGGTCAGGTGAACCAGCATCGACAGAATGTCAAGCACGACAGGGGCCATGAAGTGTGGGCTCCCCCTCCTCTCTCTCTCCCTCTCTCTCTCTCCCTCTCTCTCTCTCCCTCTCTCTCCTCCACATGGCTCTAGGTGACAATGAAAAAGCCACGCTGCATGTCTTAATGTCTAATCACTTTGATGGATTGAGTGGGGGTTAAGTGAGCAGACAGAGGAGAATGCAAAAGGAGGATGACATTTGAGGATCCGCAGTGAAAGAAACAACAACAGGGAGGTCCTACCCCGATTTTCCGATTTTTTCAGTGCAGGCATGTGGATTTAGCAGAACACAGGGCCAAACAAACTCCACACAGCGTGCTGCAAAGCGAAGAACACTGTCTGGATTTGAGATATGGTGCTCCGTCTTTATGTCAGGCAACCTTTTTGTGTGCTCGTGATGTTTTGAGTAAAATCAGATATCTAAGCCGCATCGGGATCCTGAGTCAGAAAGGCAAACAGAAATCAAAGAGTAAGAGAACTCAAGCTGCCTGAGCCCACTCTAAACAGTGAGTCAGCCGTGTACATCTGGGCAGTGGCTGCTCCCACCGGGCAGGGCCTCACACGGGGCAGCGTGGGTCCCCAGCAGGACACCCTTTCCACCCTGGGCAGGAGGGCAAAGTGGACCAGGGTGAGCCTGCCTCTCTGTGCATGCTTTGAGGGGCTTTGATGGGGATGGAGGGGGGAGACCTGTGCCTCCAGGGCCTGGATCCCTTCTGCTCCTGCTCAGCCGGCATGGGGCGAGCGTGTTTATTCGGAGGGCCTTGACCCCACACAGGGCACTTCCTCCATCACCCTAGTTACATGTCACCATGTGGGTTCTGAAGCGCTGGCTTTCAGGAGCCTTGAGATTGCATATTAGTGTTGGAGACTGTTTTGTTCACAGGCCGGATGCTGGAGGTAAAGTGTATGCAGGAGTGGGATTGAAGCGGCAGGTGCTAGGTGAACGTATTGCACATTTATTCCCTTCGCACTGTAGTGATCATGATCTCCCTCATGGTCCTGTCAGTTATGGTCAGTGACCTCTAGAGGGAGCTGTTCTTTTATATGTTGGGGGGTGGGTGGGGGGGGTGGTGGGGGTGTTGTATTTGTGAGAGACAATAAAAACATTAATTTGCCCTGAAATCATTCCTGACGTAAATGTAAAATGGTGCCCACTGGAACCCAGTAATGAAGCATGCTACATCTCTGCAGCTCCTAATTTGACTAGTTAAATGACTCCATTACGTGTCTAACAGACAGAGGCAAATCATTTCTGGTCAGTTGAGGCTCACTTACCCGCGTCGCGTTGCCGGGCAGGGGGAGAAATGGAGAAGACGAGGAGGTCTACTTCTCCTCCTTCCTCCCGCTGTCTTTACACACTGTGTGTTATTCCAGCCAGAATGGGAAGCGGCAGAGAACAGCTCCGAAATGAGGTGCACACGTGTGTGTGTGTGTGTGTGTGTGTGTGTGTTCTACTACTTCCCTCTCTGTCTATTTCTCTCCTCTTATGCCCCTCTCTCTCCCTACAAGTGTGTATTTGCATGTGAGTCCATCTTCGTGTTAATTAGATGTCTGGTCTAAATGATCAAAGCATGCACAGTGAAGTAAATAAAGTAGCAAATAGATAAATAAGCAGAATGCACGTCAGCACGTGTGCCTTTAGTTTTTGTCCATGCATCGGACATTTAATGGGGATTTGTGCAATCATAACCCTGTCAGCGAATCACATCCTCACTTTCAATGCAAAAGGGAGAAAAAAAAATGATTAGGAAATAGTGAATTATTAAAAGAGGCTGCCTGCTGTCCATCACTGTCACTTAGTGCAGAGAGAGATGGAGAGGAATTCTACTAGCACCGAACACATGGACATCTGTTTCCAGCACAAATCCCCCACCCCCAGCCCTTATCTCTATCCCCAAAAAAGCAATGTAATTAATTTGTTTGTTCACGTCAATAGTTGCTATGATTGTGTGTGCATGCACAAATGCACACATGCACACACAAATGCGCACGCAGACACACACAAACACACACACACACATACATACACCCCTTCATTTGAATGATTATTTTGAGATATTAGTGATACGGTGATGGGCAGACAAGTCTCAACATGAGACAGAATTTGACTTTCAATTGCTTTTACACGTCTGTTAACAAAGGATATACGGAGTCCAACTTAAATGGCTCAGAGAGCAGAAGCAGGCTTTAGGCTAGTTTTTTTTGTTAATTTGTTTATTGTTTGTTTGACATTCTGCAAGGAGATACGCGGTGAGAGCATTGTTTAGGGAGCGGGGCAGATTTGAATTATATAATATATAAGGAGAATAAAAGAACTTCCACTGTCTGCTAATGTAACTAATAAGGGATCATGCATAACGTTCTCCCTTTGTCTTAAACACACAGTATCTAATACACATGTGAATGTAATACACCTACACACACGCACGCACACACATATGCAAAATCGAATAGATGTAGGTAAATAGAAAGTCTTCAGCAATGCACTGGAGCGATGACGGTGTGTGTGTGTGTGTGTGTGTGTGTGTGTGTGTGTGTGTGTCTGTGTGTGTGTTTGAGCCCTCACTGCTTTAATATGACTCATACAGCATGGAAAGACTTAGTGTGGACTCACTGCCTCCTGGTGCTCATCAGTTGTCTCCTATATAAAGCACAGAGGGACATGCAGGACACACCTGCTGTATGCCAGGATGCAGAGCACCAGGCTGGGCCAAGGACATGGGGCTGGGGGAAGGGCACTGGGTCACTGGGCTGGGACGAGGACACTCTGCGTTGGGCACTGCGTTGGGCACAGACCCCCTCACCTTTTGCTTCTTGGGCATTAGGACTGCTTTGGCACACTTTTGCATTAGAAAGAGCGGAAATGTAAGAAGAGCTTTGAGCTTTGTCAAGCATCCAGTGAACACTTGTGCAGAAAATCCATAGAGTTTATCCATGTCAGCCTGGGAACTCTCTCTCCAACACATACATGAACCTCGCGCACATGTCGTGCACACACACACACACACACACACACACACACACACTCTGATGCTCCAAAGGGGTCTGGGTCGTGTCGCCCTGGGCACTTTTCATGTGGTACTAATGCCCACAGCTGCTACATGCTGGTGTGTGTGTGTGTGTGTGTCTGCTTAATGCGATAGGTAATTATGTAGTCTGATCTCACAAACGAGGGATTTAAGAGCTAAGTATACTGTAATAGCCCCACAATGTGACACATGTCTGGGCCTAAGAATAGCTAAAAGTGATGAGCAAACAGATGGACAGATAGCCATGGATCACCAAGGTGAAGAGGTGCTCACGAGGACCGAACCTCACAACGGCCAGGCCTCGTTTGTCCTGACAAAGGCTACGTTTTTACATTTTGGTGAATTTGCACAACACACTAGCAGAGAGAAGAGGGCAAGTGTCCCTGCAAGCTCGTGTTGAGAGAACTGGCAGAGAGCAGAGAGCAGGCTGCAGTGTTTGCCTCAGGCTGATATCACCCCAGCGTCCCCGTCTCTGAGCCGGAGAGGACATGGGTCAAACGCTGGCGAGTCCCATGTAGCGCTGGTTCCTGAAGAGGAGAGCCAGTTTTTACTGGTTTTACTGGTTTTAAGAGGAGCCCCCTCTATCCCCTACGCACAAACACACACACACTTGCCCCCACCAAACATCGCCCCTCCCCAACGCCTCGACGTCCGCCTGCCGATTTCTTTCTGTTGATCCTCCTGAAGAGGACAGATCAAATATTCCACTCCAGTCGGAGGGCGCGCCTTCCGTTTGGGGGCGCCCGCCTGATTGGGGTTGACGGACGGGGCCAGGGGGTTTGAAGTCTTAACAGACAGCATGACTTTGATATGAGCTCTCAGTGTGCATCGCCAAAGACACGAGGGGAAGACAGAGAGAGAGAGAGAGAGAGAGAGAGAGATGAACAAAAGCATCTGTGGAGTGGTCAGGGCCAGCGGCAGCTTGTGGCGGAGGCTTTTTGAAGTCGAACTCCCCCTTCCTCTCCACCACTCCTCCTCCTCCTCCTCCCCGCCTGTACCCCACCCCCAAGGCCCTCTCTCCTTCTCACTCTCTCCCTCTTCCTGCTCTTTAGGAGAACCCACAGGCGACACACACACACACACACACACACACACACACACACACACACACACTGGATGATGCTGGTCCAAGAACATGCAACACAATCCAGCAACTAAAGGAAAGTGCAATCTTCAACTTAGTAACAACAAACAGGTGAAGATCACGAAGAAATCAAGCCACAGTCCTGTGTGATACACAGGGCACCTCCGATATCTGACAAAGCTAACGATACTCGAGCTAAACAAAAAGCAACAACAAACCCCCCAAACAACAACAACAACACTCCATTGCAAGGCTTCCATCTCTTAGAAATCCAAAGCAATGTGCTTCCAGCCTTAAGAGGGGAGCACCAGCCTCCTTAAAACGGCACACCGTGCAACTGGGCTTTGGAGCAGGGGGAAGAGAGACAGACTAAACAGATGTCACATCTTGGCAGGACTGAGGGAGTTAACAGGCTTTATTTTACCCCCTTTTTTTTTTTAAACGTCTCCCGTATAAACAGATTTTGTTGCTGCTTAAAGTGGGCTCAAAATTAAAGCATATCGTTTTACACACATATTGCATGCATATTAGCAAGCCCCAGCTGCTAGCGTCCTGTCCTTAAGAGCCATATGATTGAGTTAGGGGGCCCCGGTATCAGATAAGATTTAAGCTCGCTCTCCCCATGTGCCCTGCCCCCCACTCCCCACTCCGCATTTTACTGCTAACTTATTAAATGGAGAGAAATGACATTATTTTTCTGAGTGTATGTGTAATTATTGCCACACACCTGTGACTCCCGCCATCTTTGGCAAGGGGAGAGGCGGAAGGAGGGGGAGTTGGGGGGAAGGAAGTGATTGAGAGAGAGAGAGAGAGAGAGAGAGAGAGAAAGAGGGGGGAGGAAGAGATGGAAAAAAAGTGAGAGAAAGAGAAGAGAGAGAGAGAGAGGATAGGAGGGAGGGAGGGCTCTTGTGCAGCAGCAGGAGCTCTCATTTAAAAAAGAGAAAGAAAAAGATAGAAAGCACAGAGATAAAAACGAGGGGAAAAAAAAAAGCAGAGAGCTTGTTAATCAGACTGTCTGTCACTGGCAGTACACTGATATCCTAATGATTCACACACAGGAGCCTCCACATCAGGGTGCACGCTGACGAGAACGGGCCTCCTCTACAGCAATTAAAACCCACAGCAAACAACCTTTTTACTTCTTTACAATAGACAGGGGCTCCTGGCGCGGCGGGCGCCCGAAGTTTCGCTCTATTGTGCCGTCAGATCCAGAAATCTGCCAAACGGGCTTCCCGTCTGCACGGCGGAGAGACGAAACTGCGCTGCGCTGCCAGTTCTTGCCGTGGAACAAAACGGCTCGTCGGAGAGGCAGAGGGAGAGACAGGAGGATCTGGGCTGAGCCTCTCTCTCGTGTCCTGCCCTCTGACTGTTCTCCCTTTACCCAGAAGCACCCTGAGGAGGGGAACACGTGAAATAGTACTCAGAAGACAAAGGAAATTACCGATTAGGGAGGCAGCAATGATCAGCCTTTGCCCTCACTCCAAAAAGTGACTCACGATGTTGTAATTGTTTACCTTTGACACTGACCATAATTCTTCTCCGATCCAGTGTAACAGAATATTTCAGCATCTCTTTTCAGGCATTTGCTCTCTGTCTCTCTCTCTCTCTCTCTCTCTCCCCTTTCTTTCTCCATCTCTCTTTCTCTCTCTCCCTCTCCCTGTCTATCTCCCCCCATACACCCCCCCACCCCCTGCGCCCCTCCCTAAACACATCAAGGCCTCAAATGTCGTCAGACAACTCCGAACGTATTCCATCTCCACGCCCACCGCTTCCTTGTTACAAGCGTGCGCACTGACTTCTCTCCCTCGCTCTGATCAGGCAAGGGAGTGGGGCACTTAAAACACGACCTCCCCCACCCCTCCCATCCCCCACCCCCCCTCACTGTCTCGTGTAAACACATCTCGCGCTATTCTATCGCGATTATACTCTGGCTGACACCGCGGGAAAGGGGCCGTGAATAAGAGATAATCACGTCGGGAAGGTTTACACTGTCAGTCTTGCTTTCCTGGGCTGATCTAAAAGCGTGGAAATAGCCATGTTTTTTGGTGTAATGTTTTAATAGAAAACAGATGGCCACAGATGTAGGGCCTCGGCAAACTGGGTGACACGTCTTTAATATTTTAGAGTGGTCTTGCTGTAAATGTAGAAGCAGCTGTTTCCTCCCGTTGTAAATTTGGAGTTTTTAATTCATGATTGACAGCTATTGGATTTACTGTAAATTACGGATATGAATATGGAAGCGATGAAAATTGTGACTTGGTGTGTGTGTGTGTGTGTTTTGTGTGTGTTTGTGTGTGTGTGTGGATGTGATGGTGGGGGGGTGAGTTGTATTTGACGTTGTTCATGGCTGAATAGATTTATCGCCACCTAAATGTGGGGTGCTTTTCTTTTTGTTACTTTTTCAAGGCAAAATATAATTCTGTTTAAACACAGTTGATTCTCCAACTCTATAGGTGTTGATATTTAAATGTACATGAATATTAAAATAAAAAATGCAGATGGAGGCAAATTGAGGCAGCAAAGAGGAGGGGCCTACTAAAAGACTTCTATTTCCATGTGTTTGCTTAGCTGCTGTTCGTTTAGTTTTAATGTCAGCTGCAAGTACAGCTCCCTTGACGCTTATGGTAGAGGTGATTGTCATCAATTCGCATCTTGGCATTTAAACCACCTGCTTCAAATACACATATTTGAAATGCAAATAAACTGCCTATGCCCAGACAAATTAAAGAACACGGGGAGTAAACACTTTTGAAGTCATAACTTTTCCTTTCCTTTTTTTTTGGGGGGTGGGGGGGTTTGACCTGTCAAATGTGCTTTTTCTTGGGAAGGCATTGCCAGATAATGCCTTTCAGAGAGAACCGGCATAATACTAAATGATTATATATTTATTTGTGGTTTTGTTCACGAGCCATGGAGAGCTGTTGTGTGTGTGCGTGTTTTATCTGACTCTCAGTATGATTCGTGCGGCTCTAGGGTATTTTCCATTAACCATTTCTTTCTTTCTTCCTGATATTTCTGCAGAGCAGAATGGATGAGATATCCCCCACTCCCTCCTTGCCTGTAGCTGCCCCGCGCCACTGTTATTCAAACATCCATACCCATGTGTCTTATTTAGCATTGACCCTTTTTCATATTGATATTTGTATATGATCATTACTTTCCCCTCTACATGCTTTGTCTCCTTGTGTCAGTTGCGAGGTGCATTATCCAATAGTGCTGCCTGGGCATTCAAACCGAACGCCAATGGCCCCTTGAGTTTCACTGTCCTCTACCAGCCAATCCATGACATCAGCAGGACGGCGCTTTAATGAGCCCAGCGCATCATTTTTCATAAAGTGTCTATTTGGACATTATCATGTTGCACTAACTGAATCAGGGCGTAGCACATCTCCAACTACCCCCACCCCCCACAGCCATCTATTTCTGTCTAGACGGACGTGTAAGTGAATACACTGATAAGCGAGAGTTTTAATCAGGCAGATGGGCAGCGTGCTAAAACTCCGCTCCTGCACCGGCATCATCACCGTCATCACCGCTGTCATCATCATCATCATCATCATCATCGTCGTCGTCGTCGTGCTCACTGATGAAATGACAGCGGTTTAGAGATGACAATCTGTTGAATTGCTGTGTATCGGAACTCCAGCTAAACAACGGCACTTTTGAAAGAAGAAAATAGAGAACAACAGAGAGAAGAAAGAGAATGAGAGAGAGAAACTAAGAGAAAGAGAGAGACTAAGAGAATGACTAAGAGAGAGAGAGACTAGGAGAGAGAAAGAGAGAGATACTAAGAGAAAGAGAGGGCCTAAGAGAATGAGAGAGAGAAAGAGACTAGGAGAGAGAAAGAGAGAAAAAGACTAGGAGACAGAATGAGAGAGAGACTAAGGAAGAATGTTAAGAGAGAGGGAGACTAACTGAGAATGACTGGGAGAGAGAGAGAGAGACTAAGGGAGAATGACTAAGACAAAGAGAGACAGATAGAGAGAGAGAGACTAAGGGAGAATGACTAAGAGACTAACTTACTAAATGTTGTTTTTCAAATTACCCAGAAGGCTTTTCATTGTTTTTGTTTTGTTTCTGTCTGTCTCTCTCTCTCTCTTTCTCGCTCTCTCTCTCTCTCACACACACACACACACACACACACACACAATAAGCACAATAGCTTGGTGAGTATTGACTGGAGTGAAGTCTGAGTTGGTACTGATCAGGATGCTCTGTGTACAGGTGAGGGCGCTTCCCCAGAATCACCTGTCAGTCGACTTAACGAGCAGCTCCTCGGGCGTCTGTAACAGCCTCTGCCTTAACGACGTTCTTACCGCTAACGTTCGCGCGCTTGTCAACCACAAGTAGACAGAACCCCTGACGAGGTGTTACCTAATTGTGTTTTAAAAAGCGATGACACCTCATCTCCCTATCTCCTCTTCTGTCTCTCTCTTTCTCTCTCTCCCTCTTTCCACTATGACACATCTCTTAATGCAATTAAACATTATGAGAAACAAGACATGGTGGAGTGTTGAAGGAGTGGGTGTTGTTTGGGTGTGGGCTACCTGCAGAGTGCAACCATTCAAATGAGATAATAATAAGACCATCAGAACAAGGGAAATATTGTCTCTGAGATGACAACAACGTTAAAAAACAACCCATCAGGTAATTAAACACGTACTCTGGGTTTTGTCAAAGTGGCCTACTGTTGAAGTTTTTTTTTTTCTTTTTTCAGTCCCTTCACTGTAAATGCAAGTAATGTAAACAATGAGAGAAGAAACAATAGCACACAGGGGAAAAAATAATCAATCAAATTATTAAAATGAAAAGTTGTTCAAGGACATTGAGTTCTCACGCATTCTGCTGGAGTTGCCCAGTAAAAAAAGAAGTGAGAGAGAGAGAGAAAGAGAGACAACTTGGATGAGACATGGATGGTAGGGGAGAGGAGGGGGGGGAACACAGAAATAAACCCAAACCCCATCTGATGACCAGCTTGTCTATAATACTGAATCAGTGTGCCTTGCCAAGATGCAGGAACAAGCTAAGTCCAGATCTGAGAGATCTGAGAGATCTGAGACTCAGGCCTGTGATGGAGAGATGCACCAACATCCTCCCCGCCATGAGAAATCAGTCCTGCTACCTGCCCACGCAACCCCTTCCCAACCAATAAAAGCTCCAAGCCTTGAATCAGCCTTGTAGAAAATACGTGGCCAAGTCCATGGCAAATATACATGGCATTCATCTTATCACCCCCCTACACACACACACACACACACACCCCTCCAAAGAAAAAGAAAAAAAAAAGAAGATGAAAAGAAAATACAGGACAGATGATGCGGCCATCTTGAGATCATTTGTCAACTGTCAGCCCGGGTTGACCTTGCAAAAAACAAACAGGGTGAGTGGTGGCAGAAAGCGCCTTTCATGGAGAGGAAGAGGGAGAAGAGAGAGCTGTTGTTTTTGCTAATAAAGAGACATTTTGCCTTCCATTCGTGGCAGCAGTAAAAAGCGCAACAAACATGGAAATCCATTACAGGACGTTACTTAGAAAGTGTGACCGAAGCGTGTGCAGTCAGTTAGTGGCTGGGGAGGCAGTGTAAGGCTTGGCTATCGCTATCAGCATGGCGACGGCGATAGAGTGGGGGAGTCTGGGGCGCTTTCCTCCTTCACTCTGCCTCTCTTTTTTTCCTCTTTATATAGAGTGATGGAGGGATGGTGTGACAGGGAGGGAAGGGGCGCTAGCACAGCTGAGCTGTGCTGATCTCTTCTCTCCCCCCTTCTCTCTCTCTCTCCTTCTCTCTCTCTCTCTCTCTCGCTCTGTTTACAAAAGCATTAATGTGCTCTGCTCTGCTTGTCCATTGTTCAGTGTTTTAAGGCGTAAGGAATGTGTTTGTGTAGCTGGCTGGTGGAAAAAAAATATGGGAGAGAGTGGTGGGACAGAGATTGTCAAAGCTTTACACTTAAAGTCGGAGGGGAAATGGGGCACAGAGGGCGATATAAAGTGGGCAGTAAGAGCGCTTTCCTAGAATGAGTGGGGATGAAGTTACATATTAAAAAAGATTTATCTTAAAGCACGGTGGTAATCCACTGCTTAAGGCCTCAAATATTCCCCTTCCCTGCCGCCTCTAATAAAACCACAAACTATAAAATTCCTACAATTTCTGGAAACTGCGGTGTGCGCGGCCTGATATTACAAGAATCACTGCCCACTGAATCATGCTGGAGATTCATCCCATTGCTAGCGCCATAATTAAAGGAAGAGGACAGGAAGAGAAAGACAAAACAAAGATCACATGGGATACAGCTGTCCATTTACTCTTTAAATGCGCTTAAGTTGTAATTTCCATTAGCATGAAAAATAATAAAATAAAAATAATAATAATTATTATTATCAATAACACCACTGCTATTATTATGAATTATTTAATTTAATTTGTTTATTTATTTTTTATTCAGTATCATTTCTAGAAACAGTGTTCTCGTTCTGTGTGGTGGAAACTCATCACATTAGCAGTGCCTGGAAGCAGCGGCAGTGATGAAACATATGGGTGAAGGCAGTCGTCAGCCCACTTCATAAATATTTCATTCATATTTCCTGTTTGTGTGAGTGGGACTCTGTAAGTGTGTGTTCACTGCTGTTATTTTGTTATGGTTTTTCCCCCCTTCTTTTCAGTGTATAATTAAACCTAGCCAGATTTCCTTTGAAACTACTAATCATACCAGAAAATGGCACTCAGATTTGTCTTTCTGATAGAAACAGAAAACGCGGTCAGGAAGTAACAGAAGACCGGGAGAACTGGAGACCAGCAATGAGCAGCACTGACACACAGAAGGTGAAACCCACAGGCTCTTCAGCCACATTTGTGCCATAACCAAGATCAACATTTCAACACTTCACCTTCACATTCTTTATAGTTAAAGAGCCAGTGTGAAGTATCCTGTGATGTTTGTCAAGGAGTAAAAGGACAAAAGCAGTCAGGTTGTAGATTTGTTTGTGTGTGTGTGTGTGTGTGTGCACATGCATGTATTAGTGAGGGAGTGAGTGAGGTAAAATGGGATTATGAGGCAGTTATTGGGTTTGTGTGGATACAAAAGGTCTACTGTTAGAGACAGCTATAGCACAGGCACTTACTGTACCTTTCAAAACTAATATGTAACCATATCTGTTTTAAAAGGACGATTCATATTACTGTGAAAGCAGGGGAAAAGTTGTTCCCATCTCCAAGGCCCTAGGAAACTCGAGTTTCACCCTAATGGTCCGCAATTGGAAGGTGGCCTTTTGTGAGAAGCATCACATTTGAAAAAAGAAGGAGGGGGGGGGGGGGGGGGGCACGTTAAATTTTTGCAATGATGTAAAACATCTTCAGTTTTTTTGACAGCACAATGGCGCTTATTGTGCTTTATGGTCGCCGTGGAGACTCAAAGGTCATTTTGTTACATGACTTGGCGGACAAGGGCAGTACTGAATGAAAATTAGGTTATATGTGATCAACTAAGTTATTAATCAGATTAAAATGGGTTCCCTTGACTTCCTATTTAACACGGATCTGAGAAAAAGTGGGCAAAAGAATGAAAAAAGAATGAGAGAGTGAGAGAAAGAGAAAAAGAGAGAGAGACAGACAATAGGACATGTTGATTACTCATGCAGAAAAGGGAGGCATTGTTGCTTGGACTGACCTCACGATGTAGAGCTTATGGGAGAGTTTAAAAAAAGAACACGCTTATTTTTATTCATTTATTTTTTTATAAGAAATAAGAGGCATAGCTGACAGTTCCATTGAACCCTTAATGCATCTGTATCCTTGCAGTGTTGCATCATCCAGGTAACCTTTTCTAATCCTGATTAAATTACTGCAATTAGAACAAGAGCACTGGTACTCCTCCCATAGTTAACTAATCAACAATACACCATTCCAAATCCAGTCTACGGGATTTACGTGGAACAATGCACAAGCGTGTGCTATTTATTTCCAACTCGACAGAGGAATTAAGTACATTTTTAAACAGCTAATGGTATAATGTTTTTGGGCTGATTTCTATATGCCGGGCTTCCTCAAACGGCCCTCCCTCCCCGCCCCAAACACCGTTCATTGGGGGGAACTTTCGTTTCCTTTCTCCTCTCCGCTTGAAGTCGAAATCAAACGTGGCTTATTGGGCCGGCTCTTCCTTCGCACGCCAGACGTACGTGGGGGTACGAGACGCGTTTGTGCGTAATTGCCGCGACACATTTCAAACACAGCTCCGCCCCCGCCGCCGTCTCCGCCGCCGCCGCCGCCGCCCTAGCTTGCACACGCTGTGTTTGTTTTTGGGTTTTTTTTTTAATTTTTATTACTAACTTTCGTGGCATCATTCGCCACTGATGTTGAATAAAAGGCAAACTAAAAGTTGACATAGTTTGGGTTTTTTTTAAGACTATGTACCAGTACCCTCGCCTCCTCTGTGGATTGAAGTCGGGGCATGTTCGCTCATTACGCTTTGGCGTTGCGTGTGTGCAAGCGCGATTATGCTTCTCCCGTGCATGTGTGTGTGTGTGTGTGTGTGTGTGTGTGTGCGTGCGCACACGCCAGGTGTACCTGTGCACTTGCAAGAATTGTTATTTTATCAGAACAAGCCCTTTGAGACTGTCTCCTTGCATCTAAGGGTGCCTGGGGACCTTCGCAGCAGAGCTAAGAGGAATATCTCAACCTGAACAAAGTCTGCCGCACCCGCGCTAGGGAAAAACAGTGAAGGAATAAAACAAAGTCAGAAATAAGCAGAACGGTAGCTAAATTGCATCAGACCACAGTAGGTCACAAGGCCAGTCTATTAAGAACTCTAAGGTACATTACTGAAATCTCACTGCAGTGCACTGACACAGGTGTACACAACAGTGCACCTGATTACAGTAGCGGTGAGAATACTCTGCCTCCCCATCTCCCAAGGCCTCTCAAAACTACACCCCCAGCCCCCAACCGCCCCTCCCCCCCTCAATATATTGAATAGCATAATTGTTTTGCTGTCATTAGCACTGAATATTCCTTCTCCTTTCCTTTCAGGGTGGAACCTGATACTTTATTCATTGACTTATTTTTTTTTATCATTCTGCCAGAAATGATGAAACCTACATCATCAAGGTATTAGACAGAGTGAGAGAGAGCGAGAGAAGGAGAAAGAGAGATATGAAGATTACGAGGCCTTTTGAAAGGCTTTCACCACCCCTGCAGAAGCTGATATCAGGGGAAATTAGCAAGGGAAAAATATTTTTAGAGCTTCGCACAGCTGCAAAAGGAGAGCAACAGGTACTATCCAGTGGGCTTGACAACAGCTATTACAATTAATTGCTCTTTGAAACTAGTATTTGCTCGACTGAGTGACAAGGTGTTAATTCACCTTGGTGCTAGTTAAAATGGTAATACTGAACATGTGAAATAGCGCCTTGCCTTCAGCCTGACAACTGAACCTCGCACTCTATGCAGTGAATGAGAGAGAGAGAGAGAGAGAGAGAGAGAGGTTCCCTCTGGCAATACGCTGTGAGAGAGGAGAGGCGTGGGAGACAGAGAGAGGCCTGATATGCCTTGTCAGGAGTTTGCCTTTAGACTACAATAAGAGTGTTTGACAGGTCTTAAACGTAGCACAATAGTCTCCTCTGAGGCTGACAGTGTTCTTACACACAGACATGGTTAGAACAGACTAAGGATAATGATATAAGCAGGCAGAGGCTACCACTGGCAGACACTTTATCCCCAGGGTGGGAAAGAGGTGATTCTTGACCTCACAGGTTAATAGTACCCCTTATTATATTTGCCTGCCCCCTCCGGCCTACCCCTCCCCAGCCATGACCCTGCATTAAGAATACTGTGCATGTGCTTAAAGAGATTATACGTCTATACTTTCTGACCCTCAGACTGTGCGCATCATCTGAGTGCGGCAGGCAGTACCGCCTCTCTACGGTAGCCCAAGCAGGGGCTGCGTCGATGCTAGCGTGCTAACACGAGCCGTATTACAGCTAATTAGCCACCTGATGAGGACACTATTACTGGCAATTATGAAGTTGCAGGCTAGCACTGCCTTTAAAAACTCCCTGTTTCTTTTCACCACAAGGGAGATGACAGTGAGAAACAAATGAAACATAAAAACAACAACAAAGAAGATATCAAAAGATATGTTTGTTTTGACTCTCGCCCCCCCACCACACACACGCGCACACAAACTACTCTGTGAATTAGGAGACTGTGGTAATTGCTGGGTAGCAAATTGGAAAAGCCGTGAAGATGACAGGAAGAGGCGATAATGTCGTATTTGTGTACCTGTGTGTGCGGCTTGGGGTTTTTTCCCTCATACGACTACCATAACGTAAAGTGTTACATACATGAAGGCTCTATGACATAAGAAACAAGTGCCTCTCAACTGGACTTGAGAGTTTGTGTTCAGCGTATTGCATGTGAGCATTGGGTTATGGTGTGTGTGTTTGGGTGTGTGTGTGTGTGTGCGTGTGTGCCGGGCTCTCTCTGTTGTCACTTCTGGGTGTAAGGAGAGAGCAGGGAAGGATCACATGATGCTCCGTCTGTGAGCATGCTCCGTCTGGCCCAGGTGCCATATGTTTTTAATTATCATAATGGCTTTAAAGACCCTGTTCAGAAGGACACACATATGAGCCTTTTAGTACCATATTCACTGGTTACTGTAAAAATAGCCAGAAAGAGAGGGAGAAAGAGAGAGAGAGAGGGAGAGAGAGGGGGAGGCTAGAGGCTGACAAGAAGACAGAAAACAGAGCACTGTCTCTGACCTGGACCAGGCTGAGGTCGTGACCTGCCCAGGGAGAGAGGCTGATCCTACAGCCTCCTGACAGTGATAATTGGCCACTAGTGACATGAACACCGCTTACAAGCAAGAAGACAACCAACCACCGACCACCCCCATGCTTCTCGACACACACACACACACACACACACACACATATACAGAGAAAAAAGAGAGAGAGAGAGAGAACTGGTGAGCAGATTGGCAGAATTGAGAAGGGGGAAAATGCTTGGAGTTCCTACAGTACATTTACTCGTCTGTGGTTTTCTACTTTGCGTTTTTTTCCCCCCTCTCCTTTTTACGGCCTGGTTTGTGGGATTCACAAATGCCGTCGATTTACAGGCCTCTCTTTTAGCACTTGAGCTTTGCACTCGAACTGAGTAAGTGTGCGATGATGTATTCAGGAGCCACTGAAGAGTGATAGAGCCAGAGGGAGATTCTTCTCTTAAAAAAATAAAGACTGACGGAATAGAGAAGGGACCTGTTTCTAAGTCGCCCTGCCTCTCTGCTGTATATTAACGCGTCCCTCTCTGTGTCCCTCCCTCCCGGTGCGTCTGTCTTCGCCAACATCTCCTATAACCTTTTCTTTTTTTTTTACTTGACTTATTCTCTTCTCCCAGGCAGCTTCTTCCTCCCTCCCTGTCTCACCCTACATCGCTCTCTTTCTCTCTCGTTCATCTGTCATTCCCGCTGAGTGGGTTGGAGAGAATGGGGGCAGGGTTCATTGCCTTTCCACCAGGGGGTGTCATGGCCCTATGAACTAGGCTCAGAGAAAGTAGCCACCCCCACCCCACCCCCCCCATCTGGCTACTGCTTGGCCTCTCTGTTTTCTCTCTCCCTCCCTTCCTCTCTCCCTATCTATCCCTCCCTTCCTCTCTCTATCCCTCCCTCTCTCTCTCCCTCTGTTCGTGCTCTCCCGGCCCTCTCTGCCATCTCTGCTTGAGGAATGTCTTGATTGGGTGGTAAAAGTGTCTGGAGGGTGGCAGTAGTGCAGCTGCCGGTGGTAAACACCTGTAGGCGGTGCTCTGATGGGGGCAGCCAAGAGCACACGCACGGCAGAAGCCCCTGCTGTGCCCCGCTCGCTGACCTCATCGCGGGTGAGCCTGCCCCCCGTCACCTCCCCCCACAGCGGGACTGAACGGAGCACACACTCTCACATACATGCACGACGATAAGCAGTCAGCACTATCACCACCAGCCTGTGTGCTGGTATATCCAAACACACACACACACACACACACAAGTCAAGTATGGTCGTGAGAGGGAAACAAAAGCAGGGGCATTTTTCACAGTGCCTAATGGAGCCGAGAGAGGGCGATTCGAGATAAGCGCTTCACCCAGCAATCAGCAACAGCAGAAGCAATGACAACGACACCAACAACAACGCCACGGCCGGGCCCAGGGCAGATCAGCCTGGAGAAAGAGAGAGAGAGAGAGAGAGCAAGAGAGAGAGAGAGAGAGAGAGAGAGAACAAGATAGAGAGAGAGAGAGAGAGAGAGCAAGAGAGAGCGCGAGAGAGAGCAAGATAGAGAGAGAGAGCACATGTGCATGTATGACAGAGCGCCAGTGATCTCATCGCTGTTCTCTCTCTTTCTCTCTCTCTCTCTCTCTCTCTCCATCTATCTCTATCTCTCTCTTTTTCTCCACTAGGCTGAGTGGCACTTTAGCATAAGTGTAAGAGATCTCTTTTCTTAGCCAACAGGGCCCAGGTTTTCAGACACAAGCTGTGTTGTCCTGGACTGAATTGCATAGTCGCCGGAGACTCCTGCTGAAAATGTAAGGTAAAGAGACAGCAAAGCTGTTTCTTCATCTCCATTACTTAAAAACACACAGAACAAAACAAACAAACAATCACTTACAAAACCCAAAACAAACAAACCAAAAAAACTTGTATGACTCACTTTGTAAACTCAGAAATCTGAAGTTAACTACGTTCTCAAAATCCATACATTGTGTTGGAAAGTAAAGAAAACTGTTCTGCTCAGAGTCTGAACTGTTTGCTAGCTGTAGTTAAAGGCATGTGAGTATGCTAATTCATCACGGTGGTTCAGCACAGCTGACCCTTTGCAAACTCCAGCACAGGGGGAGCGTATGACCGCCTGCAGCCGTGAATCTGCCGGTCAGTGGTGTGCATGACTTGGTCAAGCTCCACCTGAAATCACCGCACTAGCCTCCCTTGCTTACGTCCGATCTCATTGGATAAATGACGTTTTATATCGCCTTACAGTCTAAACTCTGTAAAAATATGAACTGCTTGTGGTGCTTGGCATGTGAGATATGTACAGGGTCTTATTTTAGTTTCTCAGAAAATGCTTAACATTTGAAGCTGTACAAAGTCTACATAAAGTTATACCACTGACACAATTGGGTATTGATTAAATGATAGCTTTACACAATGCCCTCGCTAGCCCGGTAGAACAGAGCCATTAAGAGATCTAAAGAATACATGTCTAATCGACTGGTCCACAAACAGGCCACGACATCACAGAGAATCCAGCACCCAGCTGCACAGATTCCTTTGATTAATAAGCTGCACACCCCTGCAAGGTGGTGGTTCAAACTGCTATTGTCTAAATGTCTGCTTGCGCGGTATCCATGCAGATTATTGAATTCATAGTGCACAATAAGCTCTGAAGAAGAAACTGGACAAAACAGGGTTTAATTTGCAGAGTGTATGTATGTGTGTATATGTGTGTGAGAGAGTTTAATGGAGAGAAAGGGAATATATTGTAGCCTACTGTATGTCGCATGCAGTGTCAGTAAACTGCCCTTAAAGCAACTCACTTTATTGTGGATCATTCCCCTGGTGAACCCGTGCACTGTGGAGGTCTGTGGAGTCCCGAGAATTTCAGATATTCAAATATATTTGCATACAAATATTTGCATACAAACCTAATGCAAAACCACTTCAGCTAATCACATTTTGCCTGATTTTAATTGAATTTTTTTTGGAGGGTTCCTCTAACCCTGTTGAAAAAAACTCCACTGGATCTGGCACCGGGGCTAAGATAACTGCGATTAGATAGGTTCCATCCATGGTTTCATCCATGGTTATTTTACATCAGCAGTGCATTGCATCTGCACACCATCCACTGACATACACCTCATTTATTTGTGTCTTTTTTCAAGGGTTAGGGTTCTGGGGTTAGGGTACTGGCGTTAGTTTTCTGGGGTTAGGGTTCTGGGGTTAGGGTACTGGCGTTAGGGTTCTGGGGTTAGGGTTCTAGGGCCGTTCCATGTTTGGCTACTGTTCTTATTGATTCACGTAGCTCTAATGCTTGCGGACGATGTGGATGCAATAGCCGTTGGTCAGTATTAAATGGCTATTGACTGCATGGCTTTGCTCCTGGGCTGCTGTGGTCTGGAGTGTGAAGGGTGAAGCGTGAGGGATGCCTCAGCGGTTTGGACTGGGGTGGGCAGTTGGCACGCCTACGCCCAGCTGTGCTTGCAATCAGGGAAGGAGTGAGTGTGGCGAGGGAAGGGGGGGGGGGGCAACTCCAGCAGCCCATGAGCCCACCCTGCCTCTTTCTGATTCTCCTCTTTCTTCCTCTCCATCTCTCACACACACACACACACTGTCACGAGCACACACTCACCCCCATTCACCGCAAAACTGATGCTCTAGTTTTGATACTAGTACTTCCGTGCCCCAACCCAGCCAGAAAGACATAGTGTATTTTGTTTGATATTCTGCTCCCTTGCTTAATCTTTTAACCGCGTGGATGTACCATGTCCACGGCTCTGTTCAGTCCCCACACACGTCACTGCCACGCGACCGTTTAACCACCAGCAATGGGTGGCTTAAAAAAAAGAAAAGAAAAAAAAAAAGTTCAACAATAAAACTTTTGTCCTGGAGACAAAGCCTGATCTGTAAAGGTCAGCGTCTCGCATAGCAGTAGGAGAAGAGTACGTCACAAGGGCAATTTTCAAATGCCTTTTTTGATTAAAGGAGGATATTACAACACCAGACATCTACCAAGTGGACAGGGAGAAAAATAAACCAAAACAAAAAAACAAAATGTCATTCATTTTCCGTCCAGCGAATGACCCCCACTGAATATTAAAAATGCAACAGGTTCCTCCATGACAGACATATTTTCCATAAATGAAAGGTCAAATGCAGCATTAATTGTTAATGTAAACTGTTTTGACGGTAAGGAATGAAACGCACACCACTTCCCTTTCCACCGCACAACAACTCCTCCCTCGTCACGAGAGACAACGCTGACCTATTCACACTCCCATTACCCTCCGCACACGGAGTCGTTCCAAACAGAAACGATCCTCTTCCCCTTACATGAGTTAAAAAAAGATGGGGCAATCTCACTGCTCGCTGCTTTAAAAAAAATCTGTACCGCGTAGGTGTGTAAACGTGATTTGGGTGGCTAGCCATAGCCCTGTGATGCAGTTACTGACTCACAAGCCCTGTCACTTCTACTGACGCGAGCGTGAGTGACTCACGGTCGCTCGATAGGAGTGTTAAACAGTGACCCAAATGTCACAGAACAACAGCACTGCGCATGGCGTCTTCCCTTACGTTCGCTTCCTATACCACAACACCTCTAATGACGTGCACCGAAGGGCATGTAGCAGCGCAGGGATAATCGCTGTTTTTTCCGTCTTATATCGTAGTCGGTGTTGATTAATTCCTGTTTACTAATCAAGTACAATACACAAAGCAAACGCGCAAAATGCAGGTACCTTTACAAGTACGCTGTTGTTCGTGGTTAACAGAACAGGCATATTTTGTGTGAACAGCTGCTTAATAAAATAAGTCTGTTAAAAAATATGTTCGGCCTTCTTTTCTTCTCCTTAATCTTACATCTATATGCAGTAGGACTGTTTCCCTTGGAGCAAGAATGCCTGCCTTTCTCCGCAATGTTTACTGACTACAAGCAATAACACTAATGTAAAGCTTCGAAAACTAAGAGACTGTCTCAATATGCTGTTTGAAAATTAGTCTCTGCTCTTAATGAATAATATATTAAGACAGAGAGCAAAATGGAATATACATACATTATATTGGCAGACAGTTTTATTTCGGCGAAATGAATAGCGTTAACTCCTAGAAATACCTGCCCGATGTTTCGCAGGGAAAAGTAATACCCAGAAGCAAGATTCTGTGGGCTGTAGCGCTCACTTACCTTAAACTACTAGGGGCCGACCCGCGCTACAAGTTCAATTCGCCGAGTATTTTTTCATTTGCGGTTTTATATCACTGAAATGTCTGAAAGGGCACAGTGAAATGTGCTAGTCTCAAGGAGCACTAGTAACGTTTGCAGAGTCATGAAAGCTGACAGTTCATTTTTCACAGGGCCATAGATCTCGGACTCTTATAAAGTAATGGGCTTTAGGGAGAGGTCTTATGAAAGCTACGATAGTTAAGTGCTGTGTGCAAGAGATGACACACAGAGCGGGAGGTCCTGCTCTTCTCTAAAGCAGACGCCCCGAATCCCAGCCAGGGGAGGGTGGCGTGGAGGAAGGGATGGTGAGGGGGGTGGGGTGGAGGATGAAGCTGGAGTAATATAAAATAGTAATAAAGATTAATCTGTTGCTGCTTGTCAGCCCGATGGTCTCTAAACTTGCTTGAAATGAGGTTGAGATCGTTCAAAAGCAAATTTCGCTGCTATGCTGAGAGGGAGTTGGTATGTTTTGTAGCTGGGGGAGCAGCGTTGTATGTGAATGGTGATATGTGAATCTGTGCAGTACAAAAGCTTACCACCACAACGCGGTTTTTGGACTCGACATTCAGAAAATCGAGAGGATGGGAGAAAGTGTTGCCTAGAGTGTACCACATATCTGGAATTTTCTGTCTACATGTAAACATACTGGGGCCACAAAGAAGGGGACAGTTCACTCACCGGAGGGGTCGCCTCTCTTCATGCCGGATCCGGGACCACCGCCCCCTGCTGCGCTGGAGCCACCGGCCAAGCCTCCGTTGAAGGCGGTGAGGCTCTCGGAGCTGTAAGCCCGAAGAACAGACAGCATGTTCATCTGATGCTCCAGGTGGGCCTGCTCGGGTTTCAGCAGGCCAGGCGGACCGCCCGCCGCTGGAGAGAGGAGCCCCAAGCCCGTCTGCTGCTGCCACTGTTTCTCCAGGGTAGGCGGCTGTGGAGGAGACGGACCGGGACCCTGGGAACCCATGGACATCTTTGACCTCCGAGCATCCTTCCCGGACAGGGGGGATTCGGGATGCATTCGGATGGCCCCGCGGTCTTCGTCCTCTGTATCACCCACCTCCATGTCTTCCTCATCCCCAGCCTCTGGGTCTTCATCGTCAGAGCGCGTCTGCTGATCGCTGGCGGTGGGATCGGAGGGCGACCCTTCACGTCCCACTTCGTCATCGTCAGACTGGCCCCCTCGCTCGTCAGATGCCTCCATATCACCACAAGAGGCCTTGTCGGAGAGCTCATCCTGGCCACCCATGTCTCCGGCCTGACTTGCCTGCTGGTCCAGGAATCCAGTCGGCCTCCTGGTGGGTCCATCATACAGGGGGCCAAAGGGCTTGTAGAAGTCGCTGGAGAATGCACTCATTGAGGCCCCACGTGGGTTCTGGTCCAGGTGGTTGGACCAAGCGCCTTGACTTTTCAGGTCTCCACACTCTGCCTCGCGCTCCCTTGAGTGGGGGCCCTCATGCAGGTGGAGGAGGCCCGGAGGCGGCTGGGCCAGGCTCGAGGCTTTGCCTGGGTGGGACGACTCGCCCAGGAGGTGTTCTTTAGCTTCTTTGCCTTGGCTGTGCTTGGCTTTTCCCAGGTGGTTGGCTTGCAGGTGCAGGGCCATCAGCTCCACTGAGGCCGTGGTGAAGGAGCAGAACAGGCAGCCATGCCAGGCCACATTGTCCTGGATGGTGACAGAAGCCCCAGGTAGACTACCTGCATCGGGCCTGACGGACAGGTCCAGGGGCTCATACTGGGAACGGCCACCCTCGCTTGGCTTGGCGTCGCCGGTGTTCTCTTCCTGACTGGCAGCCCTTTTGATCTTACGCTCGGTGCCCTCCAGGCTGAAGGGCTGGCCATGCAGCTGGCCCTCACGCATCTCCTTCTCCTTCTTCATGGAGCTCAGCACGAAGCTGTCCATGAAGGCCTGCAGGGAGCCCTGGAAGTTGACTCCGTTTCCCACCATGCTCTGGTAGGCTCGCCCCAGGTCCGAGAAGCTGGCTGGGTTGTCACCTCCGGCGGCTGGCCCCTCAGGGCTCTTCAGGCTCTCGGAGCTGGGCTCAGTCCCTGGTCCATGGCGATCCCGTTCCCTCTCGCGATCCCTCTCCCTGGGGGACAGCATGCCAGGAGAGGCCCACTGGTGTGGGAGCATCTGGCCCCCTCTGAAGTCGAGGCCAGAGGGCATCATCCCTTTGAAGACCCCGCGCAGGACGTCGGGGCGTGCGAAGACCCCGCTGCCGCCACTGTTGGTCTTTCCATGGTCGTCCTTTTGTTCGGAGGATGGGGGATGGTTGGCTGCGGGAGTGTTGCCATTCTGACGTTCTCGATGGTGGCGCTCGAGGTGGTACTTCAGGGAAGCAGACTGCGTGCCAGCATAATCACAATGAGGGCATCTGTAGGGCTTCTCACCTGGAGATACAGAGACAGTGAGAGACAGAAACAGGGAGAGGGTAAGACAGAGAGAGAGGGTGAGACAGTGAGTAGTAAAGACAGGGAGAGGCAGACCTAGAGACCATGTAAGTTCTCAATTTAAGAACGGAGATGACAAATCAAGTCCGAAGGAAGCAAAATAAGGCTTTTCACCAGAAAGAGAATAAGAAAAACAAGGACAACGTCCAGTCCTTCTGGCTTCCCATATCCCATCAACAACTCAACGGCGTCCATCATCGGAAAACAGCCCATCATGCTGTTCGGGAGGGGTTGGGGGGGAGGGAGGATTTCAATACGGGTCGATCCAGCTCGATCCAGCTCCACCGAGTGAGCCATCATTCACGTCAGCGCCATAAAAAACATTTCACCATATGGTGCCTTCAGTCCACTACAGAGATCATATTTTCAACTGACAACACAACTGTCTGGATGTTATCTCTGTTCATATGGGGGAGTGGAGTCGAGTGAGGGGATGATGGGGACCGCTCTTCCTCTCTCACTAACCCTCCCTCCCTCTCTCTTTCTCTCTCTCTCTCTCTCTCTCTCTCTCTATCTCTCTCTCTCTTGGCCTTGTTCGCTGTCAGGCCTCTGCCTTGGTGGTGAGGTAGTGATTCCTTGGACATTCCCTGTTTGGAGTTTATCACAAAGCAGATAAATCAAGCTCTCTGCAGAAGCTCTTTCTATTCCCACCAGAGTGCAACTCTGACCTCGCAGCCCCGAAGTGTAATGCACTTCTAATAAACTGCCCTCATCTGAAAGTCGGCGCGAGCCGAATGACACAAGCGCGCACGAAACGTGCACATGTGCAACACATGAGCGCTCCTAACAGGCGACTTCAGGATGGGGATTAAGTAAAGCTGAGCAGAATGGAATGTGCTATAAAAGAAGGCGCGCAAGCACATGCAGGAGCTCGCGGCAGAGTGGGAGAACTGCACAGACAAAGGGGTCTCAACTGCATTTGCATGATCGGTTCAATATCTTGATATAAAATGCATCCTGCCTGCAATTCTAATGGCTCCGAAATGAAAGCCAGATTTGCAATCAATAAGCAATGAGCAAAATACTGGGCTACATTTTTTCTCCCCCCTCTTTAAACCCCGAAACACTGAGTGAAGGAATCACTGGAGCAGTGGAGTTGAAAAAGAGTGAGTGCAGAGAAATGGAAAAAAGCAAAAATAAAAAAGATGTTTGTCATGTATTGTTTGCATGTGCACATGTGTGTGTGTGTATGTGTGTGCATGTGCACGCGCATACATGTGTGTTTGCCTTGTGTATATATATATAGCAATAAAATGTTTAGATTATACACATGGAAACCATTTTTAACTGGGAAAAAATGTTGCATTGTTACGCAAGACTGAACTGAATGATTTAAGTCTGGCTCTGTAGTAAATCATGGATATAATTAGCAAATGGCATACTGCTCAAGTAATTTATCATTATTTGGAGGGCACCATTCCAGAAAAAGACTCGAAGATCCACAGACCCACTGCACATAGCTTCCCAAATAAAGGGCCACAAATACCAACTCAATACACCATTGATATGAGAGTAAGAGAGAAAGAGAAAGAGAGCAAGAGAGTGAGAGAGGGAGAAAGAGAGGGAGTGCGTCTCATTTATTCTTTTACACTAGAGTGCGTTTGAGGCTTATATTCAAAATAAACCATACAAGATGAGCTTTTAACCCAATAAGTGCTTATCCTCTGAGCAGGATAACAGGGGCTTGGCCTGATTCAATAAGGAAACGTCCCTGATGCAAATGATCATTTTCAATTCCTTTAACTGGACAAAATGATATTCTGTGCACAAAATTAGAGCCAAATTAGAGTGATCTGCTTTCTCCCCTTTTATTCCTTCCACCCCAAGGTTGTGTTGTCGTCCACGGCAACAGTGATGCTGTCACAACTCCGAGCACCACACGAAGTGTAGGAGAAACCACAAACAGAAACAATGATCCATCCATGTTCATGACCTGCAAAATGTCCAAACTAAACGCTACGCAAAAATGTAAGCAAGCTGTGATGTCATATCAATATGTTTAAAGGCAATAAGCAAGCATTTTTCTTCACTTTTCTCTCTCTCTCTCTCTCTCTCTCTCTCTCTCTCTCTCTCTCTGTGTGTGTGTGTGTGTGTGTGTGTGTGTGTGTGTGTGTGTGTGTCTGTGTGTGTGGGCACGTGCGTGTTTTGTTCTTTGTGCACCATTTGGACTCAGTAAGACATCTGCTCCATCATACGTCAGGGGCATGTGTGACATCTGGGGAATATACTGTATCCTGCCTTGCAACATTACACACAATTTACTGCTAAAGGTCATTATGTACCCGTTAATCCACTTTTAATTGATATCCGCACAAACAGCACAACCTCAGAGAAGCATAATGGATCGGCGAGGCTCAGAGGTAGAGGAATTATTATTTTTCATCGTTTAAGATTCAAGCGAGAAAAAAAGGAAAAAAAAAAGTTTTCTTTCCAAAGCTTTGTCTCGTTGTTGATGGACTGTCTTAATAAAAATTGGGGAAAATACACATCAAATTGCCATCTGGCACTGTATGACAGTCTGGGTATAAATTATGGACAACTCTTGCTGAGAGTGGTACATATCTGTTCCCAGTTTGTAAGTTTGCTTTCACGTTTGCCCATTTGCTATCCCCGCTCGTAAGAGTCCGGCAGAAACCTGAGTTTCATCTGGAATTGTGCGATCTCTCACGACTCCATGGTAACCACACCGAAAAAACACCCAGAGCCTCTACAGACGGGCAATTAAAATAGTTAATAGATATGACATACTTTAAGATGAATTTCCATATGGCTTTACATAATGGTGAAAAGGCAAGCCATATACCATGACGAGGGAGAGATTGACTGGTCTGGAAAGCTAGCTGTTGTTGTTTTTTTTGTTTTTTGAAGCCTTTTATGCGGTTTATCTTTGTAAAAACATGAAACTACAAACAACAAGGTGCTCATGTTCTCAAGCGTCCTTCTCCACAACTCTGGAAGTATTGTTTAGTTTCTAAATTGTCCTTTACTGTAAGGACCATTACTCTAGTTCATGCGTCCATTTTGAAGACTTTCAGAGAAATCACTCACCATACAGTAGCAAAACAAGCAGCACGACCGAGAAACGATCCCGCCCTTGCGAGACGCTTCATATAAGGACACTTTGAAATCTGGCTTGGCTGAACTAAACCGTCACCACCACAACAATATAACAGACTAAACATCCATGTTAAAACTTCCTATGGCACAGCCCAGGCCTCTGAACTGGAGTCTGCTGGGTGACCTTTATCATTTACAGTGCTTATGGTTCGGAACGGGGCAGCAACTGACCCCAGACCAGCACTTATTCTCTCCCTCTCTCTCTCTCTCTCTCTCTCTCTCTCCCTGGAGCAAATCTTCAAAATGCCTCCTTGGCTGTCGGCTCTCAGCAAACGCACGGCGGCGTTCTGTCACCAAGGTGACTGGACACAGCACGATGACCACCTCTCCCCTGTTCCTCTTTAAATAAAGGTGATTCGGTCACTGCACCACCTCCCCCTCCCCCCCAACACCCTCAAGTTATGCGTAGCCATTGTCAGGAGCAAAGACCTTTTTATTTTTTACCCACAGCTGCTTACTGCTAAATACTGCCTTGTCCAGAAGGGGACAATCTGTGTCTCTAATTGCTGTCACTGAAGCCTAGATTCATTATGTGACTTTCCCATTAAAATGTGAGCATTAATTTGTATAATGAAATATCACCCACTGCCGTGTTCATTAGCTGTGGCCCCACACTGTACTCCGCACAACGTTCGCTACCTAGAAAACTGCGCTTAATTTCACTAATGGATATTTTCCCACTCACTGTTGGAGAGGAAATTAATACTGTAACATTAGCTCTTTAACTTTTTGGAGAAATTTAAATTCACTTCATTCCTTTCAAGCCCGCGTTCGAGAGTCATTAATATGGCATTGTGTTGCACAATGGCCTGGTCCCTGTCGGTAAGCAAGGCCATTGTAGCAGACAAGCAGGATGTAGCCGTGAGCGGCCTTCTCTTCGCCTGCATGGCTGACTGTTTTAAATCAAGGCAAGGAGCTTGTTTGGGGTCACCAGCATCAGACAGGGTCTGATTAAGGGGGGGGGGGGGGGTGGGAGAGGGCCAAGTGCTGTGGAGCAATGGAAGGTAGCTATTAATAGCTGATCTCAGATCAGACCCATACGTCATACAGTTAATGAAAGTGTTTAAAGGTGCAATAAGAATACTGTGGGAAATGATTCTTTCTTTTTTTGGGGGGGTGCAGTCTGAAAGATTCATTCACTTATTCATTCATCCATCCATTCATTCATTCATTTATTCATTCATTCATGCATTTGTTAATTTATTTGTTAATTCATTCATTCATTCACTTATTCATTTATTTGTTCATTCATTCATTCACTTATTCATTTATTCATTTGTTGAAGAAGTCAAATTCCAGTAGTTGTTTTTTATTCAGACATTTACATTGAATAGAATGACACTGATTGGTTCTCTTGGATAATAATTTAAGTCTGCAGAAACTTTAAGTAAACTTCCTGGATCTGTGCTTGATGTACAATTTCTAAAATGTACCATAAGGGCAAAGCCTTTATGACAGGCCTCTGATTGATAACCATGGCTTACACATCTTGCAAACACATCAGGGCTTGTGTAAATTGCTGCATCGACAGACTGTGAGGATTTGAGCCCGTAAACACACACACGTACGCGCACACACACACACATACACACACACACACACAGGAGCACGGGCACGCACACATATACGGGTCGCCCCGGTTAGTGGAGTGACTGAGTGAGTTAACGGAGGCTGGGGACGAAGGCCTCTGTTTCCTCTGTGAAGAAATATGGCCCTTCTGGGGACCCTTACCCTCTTTTCAAAGCAAACATAACTCAACCTCCCTCAGCTCTAGACATATTTCCCCACTCCACTCTCTGCTATGGGGACATAATAGGGACTGAACCCAGTCTAAAGTCCTCTGCCTGCAGAAGGCCGTGTTCAGCTGACTCACACACTTTGCTCAGAGCTGCCTGTCAAGACGTCTGCCACATGTAACCCCCCCCACCCCACCCCACCCCAACCCCAATCCTTCAAGTCTCCAATTCATCAATCTACACCTTCACATGTGCTGCAGGCTTCTAGTATGTTGCTACTCCAACTCCTGTTGCAAACCCCCTTGCATTTCATAATAAAACGTGCAACTGATGACCACAGGCCTCAGGAGGTGTTACAGAAGGCGTTATGACGAAATGGATGCACATTGGCCAGACTCATCTTCTGGGTGGAGCCCCAGTCATCAGCTCCGCCCTTTTAGGCAAGCCCTCCAACGAGGCCCTAATTCCTCACACACGGTCTATATGTGCTTCTTATTAAGTGGGGTGAAGACTGTTTGGGTGGTCTGCCTTCTTTGCAAGTGCATACCAAAAAAAAAAAAGAAAAATAACAACCATCAATTTCCTGAGCGGAGAGTGATTTCCATTTTAAGCTGGGGCGAGAGTCTGGGGTGCCCTCGTTGCACTTGTTGAAAAGTTTCCTCCCCACCCCCATTTTTTTCATTCGTCTCACTCCAGATGGGGTTTAAAGGTAGTTCCAGGAGCCAAAGGCATGAGATCGCTGGAAAGGCATTTACAGGGGCAAAGCATGAACTAGCCAAAGATATACTGTTAGCTAAGAGTTTACAGATGCGTGAAGATCCCTCACTAAAAGGAAAATTTTTTAGGCATTTATTGTACACATAGTTTCATACAGTTTCCCCTTTCTCTGTCTCATACACACACACACACACACACACACACACAATTAACTGAAACAAGTAAGGTGAGCTCGCTGTGCTCATCCCAGCTATGCTGTGAGTTAACTAGGCCAGCTGTGCCTGCCAGTAAGTGGTTTCCTTGCTGTGGGCGACTACAGCAGGCTTGTCCCAGCAGCCATCCAGCCTGCACTGCCCCCACGGTTACTCTGGGCTGAGCTGACCGCCACCTGGTCCAGGCAGGCACATGGTCCAGGGTGGCCGGCGTGTAACCTGGGGACGGTCTGGGTCTGAACGCCCCCCCAGAGCCTCATGATGGGGACGTAAGGCCAATGGCCACAGTACTCCTCCAGATCGTATTGGATCTTACAAAAACAGGCCTTGCATGCACAGACTAATATAAACAGACATGTACCACCTGTTTTATCAGTAGAGGTGTCCAAATGTTACTCGAGCTATAAAGTACAAACACTTTTCAGTGGTCAAAACGCATTCATGATTTTATGATTTTGGATGGATTTTGACTACGTGCTGAAATTATTACAATCTCTTTCTCTCTCACACACACACACACACAAACACACATATAGAAATAGAAGCTTGTTTCAGCTAACCTGTGTGTATTCTAAGATGAACCTTCAGGTGGTGGGAGGTGCGGAAGGATTTGCCACAGTAGGGGCAGTCCTTCATGGCCGAACCCACGCTCCTCTCCCTGTGCTGGGCAGCAGGCGGCTGGGCTGCCCCTGGTGCCTTTGCCATCTCATCCCCAACATCTGTGAGGCAGAGAGAGAGTGAGAGAAAAAGTGAGAGAGAGAGAAACATGGAACTCTATGAGTATTCAGTTTCACTTCAAACCAGCCACATGCCAGCCAGCTTTTCTTCCACTTGTTCATTTCTTTCTTTTCCCTTTTGCCACACAAATCTGCTAACACCACACAAAGTCAAACACATCAATGGGTTCACGCGTGCCACCACCACAACCCCCCCCCCCCTCCCTGACAGAACGCTGACAGTTCAGAAGCTTTACAGGTTGCTTCGGAGACATCACCCCATCTCCCCGTCCCACACCCCATGCACACGCTCCACCACCACCACTCCACCATTTTATCCACCCTATCATCGTCTTTACCAGGGAGCATATGGCGGATTGTGTCAAAACGAACAATACGGAGAAAGGAAACAGCTATGTCAGCAGCAGCTCCTCGCCTTCTCGCAGCGCCCCCCAAACACACACCCCCCACACACACACACACGCACACGCGGTTTTGACAGGTGATGTCTGCGACGTGGCTGATGGTGGAGGGTGATAACGAAGACCTCGCTCTGATTGAGCTGCTGTCATACCAACGCTCTAAACGTGTCAAGACCAACAAGCCCCCCGTCCTGAGACAATCCGCCACCGAGTTACGCTACCACGGGAGACGTCAGCGGCGCTTGCCCGAGGCACGGCCGAGGCGTCTCAGATGGCACGGCCGAGGCGTCTCAGATGGCACGGTCATGACGTTGTGGTCGATCGTGACCTCATGAGATCCAAGGCCGTGAGGGGGGGATAGGTTTCCTAACTGACCAGCCATTGGGATACTCAAAAGCATGAAGCCTTTTCTTTCTTTTTTCTTCTGGGTACCATTCAGTTCCAGCACACACACAAACATCCACTCTAACCCCGACCACAGAAGTGCTAATCTAACAGCGGCTGGCCCCATGCCCTGACTTGTCTTGCAGTAGTCATGTGACCTGCAGAGGCTCAAGTAAAGTTTAAAAGGGCACCTCCTCCCTCTTCCACATGATATGGTATGTGAGTGGGGAGAGAGACAGCCTGAATGGAGCAACCCACTTAGACTCCAATTTCTCTCAATCTTTTCTTCCAGCAATCTTTCCTTATTTATTTATTTATTTTTTTATTTTTCCTCCCTCTTTTAAGAATCAAATGAGATGTAAGAAGTTTCAAGAGAAAGGGTGAAGTCAGCATTCTCTTCCGCTCCTGTGTCTCATCACGTGCCGCTGGTCGGCTTCCTTCACTTCGCCTACACACATTACATTGTACCGAGTGGCCCATTTTTTTGGATCCAAACATACACACAAGTATCCAAATATATGTATCTACTCTGACCTACTTTGGGCCTGTATCCTGACAAATTAGCCTTAGTGGACAGTTTGGGAGCCTTTTAGTGCACAGTGAAGAAGAGAGGCGAATTCACACACACATGCAAACACACACACACACACACAAGCCCAAACGGTACAGCTGAGCACCATTAAAAATGGAATTGTAGCAGTCTCTTTTAAAAAAAAGTGCTCATTTGAAACATTCTAGCAGCACCAAACTGTGGCGCAGAAGGACTTCTATCCGC
>JAGXOD010000007.1:247500-280000 GCA_020368025.1 Brachyhypopomus occidentalis | reverse complement strand
GTTTCCATAGGCAACACTGACAGCTACATCTCACACAGGCACGTTCCACTCCCAACCATATGTTTGCAGCTCACGTCTGCATGTGCATCTGCGTGTGCGTCTGCGTGTGCATGCTTGGGTCTGAGGCTGCAGAGCTGATAAGGTAGTGACGCAGGCCTCTCTGAGCGCCACGCAGGGGGAGGCAGGGCAGACGCTGTTGCCGGTGGGACAGGTGGAGCTGCTGCTGCTGGTGGTGGTGGTGCTGGTGGGGGCAGCAGCGGGCGTAGCTGCCGGGGGCGTGTGGTGGATGGAGCCGGTCATTATGTAGAGCTGTAGGGCGCGCTTAGCAGTTACTGCACTCAGCCGAGCGTGAAGATCTGAAGACTCCAGGCAGGCTCCCTACCCCCCGCCCCAACACACACACATATGCTGGCACACTCACACACCCACACACACACACACACACACACACACACAACACACACTCGTCACTCCATCCAGCCCTCCACCTCTGCACAGGCCTCTTCAGCCCTTTGCCAGGTTTGCCCCCCTGGCCCGTGTATAACCACATGCTCTGGGGGAGGAGCCAGTGACACCCGAGAGATTCAGTTCTGGAAGCTTGCCGCCACGGTGACCAGTAGGTGCCCGGAATTACCCTGTGTGATCTCATCCTTCTAGAATGTGTGTTCAAGGGTCCAGTGTGTGGGATTTGGAGTGTTCTTTAGTTTGGATACAGTGATGTAATTTTTCATTTCACACTGTACGTTCTCTCTGTATGACACAGTAGTTCTTATTCTGACTGTGAATCGCCCATTAGCCGATCACCACTGCTGAAGTATCCCGAGCTCCCAGCTTACTACACGAATATGCTGCCACCCAGTATGTGTCACTGTGCCCCATAATATCCAACCTCATTCCCCCCCCGGAAATGTGGACAGTTGGATTACTCCCAGACTCCCAGCCATGGATGGCACGACTAACTGAGAGGTCTACGGGGGGAGGTTGTTGGAGGAACCTGTAAGTTGCGGGCTGTGTTTGTCTTCGCAGTCCCACAGTGATCTTGACGTGACTCGTTGCCTCCCTCCTGCTGGCACTGCTGTTAGGGCCTGATTTAAACCTGCCCGCCTCCAAAATGAAGCTAGACGTCCAGTAATAGAAATCTTGACACATTGGAAAGCCCTGACCCCCCCCCCCCAAACCCCCCAGGATACCAGTGTTCCCAGCAAGCATCACACAGGCCTGGCAACCCTCTCCACACATCTAACTCTGCTGTGACGACTTTATCATCAGCTGCCACTATTGAAGCCCAAATCCTGTTTCAGGCAGAGCTAAAAGCTGGAGAAAACAACACCTAAATCTGCCAGGAACCTCTGCTGCCATGCACATTCATAACTGTTGGCTTGTGCTCCATTTCTCTCTCTCTCTCTCTCTCTCTCTCTTTCCTCTCCCCCTTTCCCTCCTTCCGCCCCCTGTCTATCTCTCCTTCCATCTTGCTCCATTCACATTTTCCCCTTAACCCTCACAGCCAAAAAAAAAAAAAACACCCCCGAACGCCTCCCCCGTGCCGCCCCTCGCTCCTGGTGATCGGCTCCTCCCGCTCCTCCAACTCTGGACCCTGGCAGCAGCCGACGCCAGTGGAAACGTTAGCTGACGGGAGACGTTTGATGAGCCTCCAGAGTCGAGGGGAGGTGGATTCATCAGGAAAAAATTCTGGAGCCACCCGTGGTCCCAGAGGCAGTGGCGCCACGGCAGCTGTAGGTGGCGCCAGCAAGCGACGTTTCCGCAGCTCAGCGTGCCTGGCGAGGAGCTGGGCGGAGCGGTGAGGAGCAGGAGGAGGTGCTGCTCCTGGTGCCCGTGCGAAAGCCCTGCTGCGGCGCAGGAACTCTGGGCCGACGCGCCTCCCCGGAAGCCGATGTCTAATGGGCTGTGTGGAGCGTAATTACTCTGAGACCTGTTGAAATGCGAGGGGGGCGAGGGGGACGGACAGCGGGGCGTCTGTCCGCCACCTGTGTGTGCCGCAGAGCTCCCTGCCGTGCCCCACAGGTGCAGTGCATACACACGCACACACACACGCACACGCACACCTGGCAAAGGGTCTCAGGTGGTGAGCCAGGAGCAACTAAAAATACACCCCCTCCTCCCAGTTCAGACGGAGAAGATGATTCTACTAAACGAAACTCTGCAATCATGTTTGATTTTTTCAGATGTGCTCATTCCAGTAGCACTGTAGCAAGATGCACACACACACACACTACACAAAGAATCCAAATATATTTTACTGTGTGTGTAATATAACCTGCAGTGTTTGGCTCACACACCCACGAACACGTCATTTGAGCACACACCACACAGTCCTTTTCATCCATATCTAATCCTTTATTACATACGTATTCTTTTATTCATCTGTTTGCCGTCGTAGCCAGGGGTGATTTAGCCTAATGACACACATGGCTGGCATTTAAAGCAGCTACACACTCTTCTTACATGCTTGTCTTTAAATGCAAACACCAGGGTGGCAAGGCTTTGAAGTTGAGGTGTCTCATTTTAATTTGTGCTAGAGGGAGAAGGTGAGAGGGGGGGAGACGAAAAGAGAGAGGGAGAAGGGAAGAGAGAGGGAGAGGGAGAGAGACAGAAAGGGAGAGAGAGAAGGGGAGAGAAAGGGAGAGAGAGAAGGGGAGAGAAGGGGGGACATGCTGGATGTATGACATTAAGAGGGACAGGAGGTATTGCATAACTCGTTGTGGTGGACCCATAATGAGAGCAGATTAAATCAGCTGTAATTAGAGAAACACACACACACATCAGCACCCTTCTCTTCCTCCCCTACAGGGATATAGAGAGGCTTCTTTAAGCCATAATCAGACCCATGCATTGCTCCGGAGTGCTCATATCTTCATCTCTTGTCAAGAACTCGAATGATGGCACATCCAGTCCGGCTATGAAAGAATGCGCTCCTCCCTCCGCCCTGCGCTGCTCGTTAGAAATACGGCCATCATGTTGCCGCTGCCATGCTTGCCAGTCATGGGCGGGGCCGTGGGCGGGGCCACCGTCGTGACGACGGCAGGGTTCCCTTGGCTGCGGCTGGCATGGCGCCATCGAGCGGGGCATCGTCCACCGTGGCCATAGCTATTGGACAGCTCATCACCCCACTCCGTGGTGACACAGGAGGTGGGAGTGACGTTGAGAGAGAGAGAGAGAGAAGGAGAGGAGCGACGGATGGATGTGTGATTATGAAGTCATCAGGCATGAACGGGTGGGGCAGGGGAGCGGCATGCCCTCTCCCACAGGCCCTTGGGGTGCCATTGATTGGTGACCATGTGTTTGTGGCCGATAGACTGTGAAATGGTGTGTTGCAGCACGGCTGTGTCGCACCTGCGTCCCACCAAGGTGATTGATTGGTTTGGTCATGTGGAATGTTCCCATCTGGTCTGCAGTAATGCGTTTCTCCCACCCTCTCTGTCCCTCCCTCCCTTTCTCTTCCTCTCACTCTCTCTCTTCCTCCCACCTTCTCTCTTCCTCTCACTCTCTCTTTCCCTCCCACCCTCTCTCTCCCTCCCACCCTCTCTCTTCCTCTCACTCTCACTTTCGAGCTCACTCTTTCTCCCTTTCTCCCTCTCTATCATTTTCTCTCCTCTCTCCCCCCTTTTCTCTCCCTCTCTCTGCCACTCACTCTCCCTCACTTTTCCCCGCCAGTCTCTTACCTACAAACTCTCTCTCTCTGTCTCTCTCTCATCTCGCTACATCGTGGGCACTGACTGAAGACGACAGATTTAAACTCAGACACAGCAAAAGCCAAACAAAAGTCTTTCCGTTGTTGAACCAGGTGGTCTGGCACTGGGCATCCCACAATGCTGTGGGGCGGCTCTATGAAATCCAGTGCAGAGCACAGTGCACCTTTCGTCCTTTCATCCATACTTTTTTTTTGGGGGGGGGGGTGCTGTCCCTGTCCCTGTCCCTGTCCCTTGTCCCTGTCCTTGTCCTTCGTCCCAATCTGAAGCTGTTCTGTGCTGTTGTTGAGGAAGGAGACGTAGCTAAAGGACAGTGCTGTGATCCACTCTTGTTTCCCAGAGGGGATGACTTACCTTACATACTCTGTTTAATTCTCTCCTGCGTCCCCCTCTGTGATTCTGTGTGGGTTTTTTTTTCTTATTCTACTCTCTTATTTCCCTGTAATCCCATCCTCTCTCTCTTTTAAATTGATCTATTCATTCCACCTAATGACTAATTACATATCAGAGTGCATCAGCAGAGGCATTCATCATCATACAACGTAATAATCAATGACATTTCAACAAAGGAAAAAATAAATATGCAAATAAGAGCTCATTAACATTTGCGCTAGCTGTTTGAATAATGCCGCTGCTGACAGGGCTGTAATTAACCGAAATTGATGCTGAGCCCAGTGTGTGTGTGTGTGTGTGTGTGTGTGCGCGCGCATGCATGCGTGCGTGCGTGCATGTTCATCCGCTTGTGTGTGTGTGTGTGTGTGTGAGTGACTCCACTACTCCTTCCTGGGCCCATTTCTCTGCCTCACCCAGCCGGTACCTGTGCTTCAAAGCTATGGGCCATTGGCAGCGCCCCTGCCCAGCTCAGCCCCCACACCACACGCCACCCTGGGTGACTATTACTTACCGTCAGACTGACTGGTTTGCAACATGAAAAGCCTCTGAAGTAGCAGAGATGTACACAAACACCCCAGACAAGAAAACAAAAGGATCCTTTAAAAAGAAGCCAGAGATGCAGAGAGTGAGTGGGTGTGCTGCTTTGCACGGCATCATAATGGCTGACTGTGTGTGTGTGTGTGTGTGTGTGTGTGCCATTGTGAATACAGCATGCTCCAGTGACAGCTCAAGGTTCTTGCAGACAAACTTTTCACAGCTGTAAACTGGACTGTCTTTGTAGGAGTAATCTTTACATTCCCTCCACCCCTCAACCCCCACCCTGTGCCTCACGCAGCCCCCCCCCCCCCGCCCCCACCTCACTCAGCCTCCCTGCCCCCCCACCCCCCCATCCGTGTCTCCTCTCCCTCCCTTTCCTGTTTGCCTTCCTGTTTTTGTAATGGACATTAACAGAAACTGCAGTAAACACAATAAAGCTGTTTATGTCAGTTTTTGGACAGCCTAAAGTGCTGATTATAACAAGTTGAAGGAATTTCCTTTATTGCGCGTATTAGCCCTGCCATATGGCTCAACACGGAACATTAACTTGACAGGGATAATGAATTGCGGTTGGGTACCAGAGCTCAGAGCACTGGGATGAGAACACGGCTGGGGTCTCACGTGCTCTCGGGGAGGGAGGGGCTGCGGGCGCTGGGGGGCGTTGGACTGAAAGGTTCTCTTTGCTCCAAGGATACCTTCTATCAGAGTGTGTTTGTGTGTGTGTGTGTGTGTGTGTGTGTGAGGGCGAGAGAGAAGAGTTGGAATGGTCCATGTGCAACACAAGCAGACTGGCTCTTGGAATGTGTGTGTGTGTGTGTGTGTGTGTGTGTGTGTGTGTGTGTGGGGTGTGCGTGAGAGAGAGAGGGAGATCCTGATGTAGGCGACGCAGTGCGGTTACTAATTGGCTGTTTTTGTGGTTGGCCGTTTGAGCAGCTCCCCTGAGATGTTTAGATCACCACCTTCCTGAGTAGCAAAACAAGCCAGAACAGAGCACGGTGCAGCCCTACCTGTCGGAGGCGCCATCCTCCATCAGGGGGCGGAGGGGTGGTGGAGAGGTGTGGGACCTCCCCTTACACAACCGCCTTTTAATTCTGGACCGCCTCCGAATGCTCTCTCAATATTTAATATCTGCGTTGCTATTTATGTCCCTGTTGATTGAGGCTTTCTGCAGGTTCACCTCAGCAGGCTTTGGCGAACAGGGCAGCTGTGATATTTACCTACAGTCATGACTGGTAAACAAGTGTGCGAGGTGTGTAACGACGTGTTTTATTAGGAATCTAGAGGATTGGTGTGTATTTATTTCGGCGGGCATGCTGTAAGCAGCTCGGGTTTAAACAGCCCCTCTACATTGCAAACACGACAAAGAACCGTGAGGTTAATAGTTGCATGCGTGCACATTGTTACGCTGAAAAATTCAAAATCTACCAACAGTTGCCCTTGTCCGTGGTTAACTACAGGCTGGACGGTCCTGTCAGGCATCACTTCAGCTAAGATGAGTAGGGACACGGCTCAATTAGTAGGGCTCAGAAAGGCATTGGCATGTACACCAGAGGAGCTAAATACCAGCTACTGGTGGATAAAACAGTCACTTAAGACTGTAAGACCACACAGGCTACACCGTGCACCTATGTCTCAGTGATGCACATATGTACGCTGGAACGCTTGAGGCTGTAGAACATCAACAGGACTCAAAGAGGCTTCACCAAGCATAGCGCAGGTCACCATGACACGTAGGAGATGCCCCGTCCCTGCTGCCGTTCTACCAGCTATGGAGTGGAGTAAACCTTCTCCCCTACATGGACACCTCCTCTACATGTAGGACATCAAGTTGTATGCCAGAAGAGAACGAGACATCGACTCTCTAATCCATATCATCAGGATAGACAGCAAGGGAATGTCATTCATTCATTCATTGGATCGGTGTGGTCCGAAGGTTGCTAGGAGACATGATGTGGCTACAACGGACAGAATCGTATTACTGGTAGGACACGTTGCGGCTGTTGAAGGCGGCTACAAGTGGAGATACGGCCAGATACATACAGAGAGCGAGGCATGTCCTGAGAAGCCTGAATGAAGAAGATCTGGGCCATCAACACCTTTACTAGTCATCAGATGCCCTGCTTACATCCCCACAGTGCAACAGAGGGTTTCATCCCAAATCCAACACTGAGACTAGACACTAAGCACAAGGTTTGGACTGCAAGGACTAGTGAGTATCAGAGCCAGAATCCAGGATCCAAGATCCAGGAGTGCACCAGGAAGACGGCTCCAAGTGATGAAGACCTTAGTGACGACCTCAGACAGCAGAAGCCCGAGGAGGACGGGAATGAGGAAGAGGAGGAACCATCATGGGAGGATTAAACCCCTGCATGCTGTGTACTGCAGGAAAATTGTGGAAGGGGCTGATATGGAAAAATCCTATCAATGGCCAAAGAAGACGGGACAGCATGGAGGCACTAATCACGGCAGCACAGGAGCACGTTCTGAATGCACGATCATTAGAAGCTGAGATTTACTACGCCAGGCAGGACCCCAGATGCAGGCTGTGCAGAGATGCCCCTGAGACAAACTAGCGTGTAACAGCGGGATGCAAGATGCTAGCAGGCAGCGTGTACACGGAACGCCGTAAACAAGTGGCTGGCGTAGTATACAGAAACATCTGTGCCGAGTACAGGCTGGAAGGTCAAATCGGGATACACCCCAAAGCTGGTTAAGAATGACAGAGCGAAGATCCTGTGGGAGATCCAGATACAGACTGACATGAATGGTAATGGCTAATTATCCGGACATAGTAGTGATGGACAAACAGCAGAAGAGGACAGTATTGATGGATGAAGCAAGCCCAGGTGATTGCAACATCAGGACCAAGGAACACAAAAAGCTCAAGAAATACCACGGGCTGAAAGAAGAGCTCGAAAAGATGATGGAGAGAGACTTGCGACCTTGTACACAAGGTTCCCATGGAAATAGAACATTTTTTTCTTTCATCAGCAGAGGTTTCTCTGGAAACCTTAATTACAATATTAAACATCTGTATATATTTTACTACTACTACACTGCAATCACCTGGCATCTTTTGTGCATGTATGTGTTTCGGTTGCACCTTCTCTGTTATATTATCTGTCCTGTTATTAGGTCGTTCTGTGTGTATGGACGTATAGATCTTCTTGTAGTGGCAGCCGTGAACAGCATGCGCATTCGAGCCGTGTTCGGGAGTGTGCTCTGACGTCATGAGCAGCGTGTTCAGAAACATGAGCCGGCCAGATGATGATGATGGGATTCTTGCCCCGCTGCTATTGGTCACTTCGGCGGCGCAGTCCCGCCCCCTTCATCCAGCGCTGCTAGTGTGAGCAAGTACCGCCTACAGTCCCCGCTGTAATAATGCTTCGTCATTCCTGGCGTTATGTCCCCAAGCGTTCCCCGACCCGCCAACAGCCCACCTGTCCGGGACCCGGCTTCCCAATGGTGTGGGTGGGGCTCAGTAGAAGATGGACTCTGAGCAGGGGGACGTGGGGAGGCGGATAGAGTTGCAAAGGCTTGTGCTGAATTGTCTCGTTGTTTTTGCTGTGGATTCTTTTGTTGTTGTTTTTTTCTTTTTCTTTTTTTCTCCCCATTTCCCATTGCTTTAGAGCTGTACTGAGCTCAACAGGTTGGATGGAGGTGATGGATGGGTGTGGTGTTTGAAACTCACCTCTTCGTCCGGAGAGACTTGCGTGCTTGGAAAACAGCGACAGCAACATCGTAACGCCAGACAGCCAAAAAGTAAAATCTAATTAGCAGTGTGAAGTTGCTAAACTGCACAAACAAAAAAAAAAAAAAACCAGCACACTGCTCCCTGTGTCCAAATGCAGGTGCTTTTTAAAATCAAGGAGTAAGCGTGCGAACAGCTGGACCAATCAACGCTGTGCTCGGACCCATGACCTACGGACGGGCCCCTGTGACCTTCAGACGGGCCCTATCGTCCACGGCACTTCCATACTGCTCCATACACGCTCATCCGTGTGAGGCACTTTGTGTGTGAGGCACTTTGTGTGTGAGGCACAGAGTTGTTGCTTCTGGCCCCTGAGGGACTGCAGTAAGTCTCCGTTCTTGGCTCGTGTGTGGCGACGGTGTGGCGGCCCGTATCTGCCCCATCCTGAATATGCGGCGACAAGCTCTAATTCATCATCCCCGCCCCGGCCTACACGCCAGCCCAGGACACGTCGGGCCCGGGCGGAGGCCTGCCAGGAGGACAGGCGAGGCGGGGGCGGGCGGAGGCGAAGCCCACAGGGAGGGAGGGGGATGTATTGATCAGGCAACCTGTCAGGACTGCACTGTGCAGGGCCGGCTGGGGCGAGATGGAGGAAGTGATGGCGTGATAAAGGCTCTGAGACTGGAGGCTCAGGGGCACCCGTGTGATCAGTGACCTCTACGCTGACATCTCTCCCACTCAACCCTGCTCAGAACACTAACCCCCCCCCAGCTAAAACAAACATTTTGCACTGCCCTGTGTTCCTTTTCGTTCCTGTCGTCCTTTCTTTCTCACTCCTTCTCTTATACAAACACACACACTCTCTCTCCCTGCCCTGTATTCTGTTCATCAGTCCATCAATGTTCCCTCCCTCACCCTTCGCTCAACCTCTCTCTCTTGCTCTTTCTGTCTCCCTCTCAGGCTTGTGTGTGTGTGTCTGTGTGTGTGAGGGGTGTATGTGTGTGGGGGTGAGGGGTGTGTGTGGGTGAGGGGTGTGGGTGTGTGTGTGAGGGGTGTATGTGTGTGGGGGTGAGGGGGGTGTGTGGGTGAAGGGTGTGTGTGTGTGGGTGAGGAGTGTGTGGGTGAGGGGTGTGGGTGAGGGGTGTGTGTGGGTGAAGGGTGTGTGTGTGTGGGTGAGGAGTGTGTGGGTGAGGGGTGTGGGTGAGGGGTGTGTGTGGGTGAAGGGTGTGTGTGTGTGGGTGAGGAGTGTGTGGGTGAGGGGTGAGGGGTGTGGGTGAGGGGTGTGTGTGTGGTGAAGGGTGTGTGTGTGTGGGTGAGGAGTGTGTGGGTGAGGGGTGTGGGCTGAGGAGTGTGTGGGTGAGGGGTGTGGGTGAGGGGTGTGTGTGTGTGGGTGAGGAGTGTGTGGGTGAGGGGTGTGGGTGTGGGTGTGTGTGTGTGAGGGGTGGGGGCAGCAGTCTCACAGCTGCGATCGCTGGCACAGTTTCCTCAAACATCAGTACTGCAGCCAGCAGCCTGCTTGGCACAAACACTCGCCAGTAACACTTAAACAAATCGCTATAGCGATGGAGGAGCTGTCTAACATTGTTGATTTTCAGCATTCCGAGAGACACCCCCCCCCCCTTTCTCTGCCTCTTTTGTTTCTCTGTCTGTGTGCCCTTGGATGCTCACAGCTTTGAGAACATTCAGTGTTTGGAACACGCCCCCAATAATTTTCCATTTGTCTCTGTATCTTTCTCTCTTTTTCTCCCACTTCCTCTCTCCCTCTCTCTCCCGCCCTCTCCCTCTCCCCTCTTTCTCTCAATGGATCATTCAAGCCTCTGTAGACTTCTGCTTCCTCCTCAGCATTGTTGAGCCGTTTCTTCATTTCGCGTTTCTTTCCATCTGGAACCGTTTTTCTGCAGTTTTCTCTTAATTATTGTATTTCATCTCATTTTTGTTCATACTCTGACGTCCTTGCAGCCTGTTCTGACATTCGGTGATCTGGAGTCACAGTCATTTCCTTTCACCAGTGTTCTACTGTTCTACTATTGTAACGTAACGGTTGTTATGATTTGCGGGAGTGATACACCGGCAGTGTCATATGAGGGAGTCGCTGGGGTCGCGGTCTACAGCCTGTCTGCTCGTGCCATTGCTGTACGGCGCGTGTGCGTCTGTCGCCGTGAGAGCGGCCACCCCTGGGAGGAGCGTCTGGGCTAGGCGGGCACTGGGGCAGGCCGGCACTGGGGCACTCAACGCTTAAACGTGGGTGGACCGTCCAGGTCCACTTAGGCGCAAGGCTGCCTGATGGGTGTGAGTGGGTGATAAATTATTCAGATCAAGCATTGTGTGTGACCGAAAACACATGCCATATTTGAATATTTCAGTGCCGGACGTGTGTGTTTTTATATATATATATTTTGTAAATACACTCACTGGCCACTTTATTAGGTACACCTGTCCAACTGCTCATTAATGCAAATGTAGAATCAGCCAATCACATGGCAGCAACTCAATGCATTTAGGCATGTAGACATGGCCAAGATGATCTGCTGCAGTACAAACTGAGCATCAGAATGGGGAAGAAAGGTGATTTAAGTGACTTTGAACGTGGCATGGTTGTTGGTACTAGACGGGCTGGTCTTAGTATTTCAGAAACTGCCAGTCTACTGGGATTTTCACGCACAACCATCTCTAGGGCAGTTCTGTGAGCGCAAATGCCTTGTTGATGCCAGAGGTCAGAGGTGAACGGCCAGACTGGTTTGAGCTGATAGAACGGCAACAGTAACTCAAATAACCAGTCGTTACAACCGAGACATGCAGAAGAGCATCTCTGAACGCACAACACGTCGAACCTCGAGGCGGATGGGCTACAGTAGCAGAAGACCACAGCGGGTGCCACTCCTGTCAGCTAAGAACAGCAAACTGAGGGTACAATTCACACAGGCTCACACTGTTGCCTGGTCATGGATCTTGAACATTCGAACAGCAAACTGAAAACATGGATCCATCCTGCCTTCAAATGGGGGGATATTTTCCTGGCACACTTTGGCACCAATTTGTACCAATTGAGCATCGTGTCAATGCCACAGCCTACCTGAGTATTGTTGCTGACCATGTCCATCCCTTTATGACCACAGTGTACCCATCTTCTGATGGCTACTTCCAGCAGGATAACGCGGCATGTCATAAAGGGCAAATCATCTCAGACTGGTTTCTTGAATACGACAATGAGTTCACTGCACTCGAATGACCTCCACAGTCACCAGATCTCAATCCAATAGAGCACCTTTGGGATGTGGTGGAACGGGAGATTCACATCATGGATGTGCAGCCAACATAATCTGCAGCAACTGCCCAGTGATGCTATCATGTCAATATGGACCAGACTCTCTGATGAATGTTTCTATGCCACGAAGGATTAAGGCAGTTCTGAAGGCAAATTCTGTGCAGGGGTCGAACCCCTGCAGTACTTCTCCCCGTGCCGGAGGTGTACCGCATAATTTGCCAAAGTGGCCGGTGCACGCTCAGACCTTCATCTGTACGTGTGTGTCTGTGTACTCTTGGTACAGCAAGTAGGAACCAAATATCTGTTACCACGCATGTTTTTTTTTTTTACTTACAAAAATATTTACTGTTTCCCTGGAGTAAACAGAATTTAGCTTTAATGCTGGGTTTGCTTTGCTAATGTTTGAAACTCTGACAGGTATAATGTACGACACTGGCGGAGTTGTTTATCATTTTTTTGCATTAGGAATCTCTTGTTTAGGTTTTTTTTTCCTTCCCCCACAGCGGTGAGGCTGAAACTGCTGAGTTTAGATATGGTGAAGGGTTTGATTCATGTTCTCCGCCAGCTTCTTTTCGTTCTCCCTCTTTTTGGTTCTTCTCCTGCTGGGAAGCTGCTTTCACCACACACACACATGCAGAGAGAGTGACACTGATGGAGGGTTTGCTTGTGGAGAAGCTCTCTCTCTCTTTTGTAGTCTTTGTGAAGATATGAACTTGTTTCAGGCATCATGGGAGAATCGCATATTTGTGTTTGTGTTGTTCGTGTATTACACACGTGTTGGTGTATGAATGTAGAACGCTTTACAAATATGTATCATATATCAAGAACAGTGGAAGACGCTCTGATCTACCGTAGTTGATACTGATGTGTGGTGTGGTATGTGGTGTCTTTGTCTCTGTCCAGGCAAGTCTGAGAGGACTCCGTTTACTACTTATGGGAGAGACGCCGGAGTCCCTGGGTGCCAGGTAAGCCATCGCCATTCTAACCCTACCTGTTTGTTACTTTCCTCTTCCTACACCTCAATTAACTTTGTATTAAATGCGACCTTGTAACACAGCACAAGTCTAGAAGTACGATCTATTGTTGGAGAGCCCCCGACACAACCCACCCCCCCCCCCCCCCCACCCCGACCCCTGACCCCCAGACTGGACCGTCAGGTGGCTGCGTGGCTCCCCTGGCATGGCCCCTCGTTGGGGCGGGGCTTGAGTGCGGGGAGCGGTTGCCGTGTGAGCGAGGGCGAGCTCTGCTGCTCTGCGTGCGCGCGCTGCTGCAGGAACAGGGACTATCAGCACCTCCATTAAGGCAGGGTCAGTGCGCCCAGGCCTGCTGGCTGCTCCCAGCCACACAGATGTTCCTAACAAAGGCAGGATTGTGTTGGGAAACTGCACTCTCGCTTGCACACACTCTCTCTCTCTCTCTCTCTCTCTCTCTCTCTGCCCTCCCCCTCTCTCGCTCTCTCCTGGTTACTCTCTAGTCGTGTCTTTGTTGAGTGCTCAGTATGATTGCTGGTCCTCTGGTTGGTGAGGGAGAGCTCTTCTCTCACCTCGTCCGTGTTCCTCTCCCCTTTCCCGTCGACGGTACTGTTGTTGGTCGTCCTTCACTCCCTCCCTGGTTATACGTTTCTTCGCACTGCATTGAAAGGCCTCGACAGGAAATGGCTCCCTTCAGCATAAGCTATGTTCTCCAATCAGATGCGGTGCAGCCTGTCAGCACGCTGTCCTGTAAGGAACATAGCCGTTGTGCAGAACCAAGGATTAGGGATTAGGGATTAGGGTTTGGTTTAAAGCTTCAGTTTATGGATAGCATTAGCTAGAGGCTAGCTCTTGAGCTGAATGACGAGATAGCACTCAACCCAGAATGACCCCCATCTAACCTCCACTCAAGTCCCTGCACCAGTTACAGATCCCCCCCGCCCAACACACACACACACGTGCACACACCGCAGCTGCTAATGTTGGCCGTGCCGTATGCGGTTACAGGCGAGTGAATGGTTCTAGTCAGCACTAGCGAGAGCACCGTGGGCCAAGCCCAGCACTCCGTCCATTCATAAAAGGGCTTCCTTCAAAGGGAATGCCAGTCGGCACATTTTGGTGTGGTGGCAGGCCGCATTCACGCTGGCCAGCAGCTGCACACATCACAGGCTGGCACGCGCTCAGTTCGTCTAGTCGCTCGCGCAAAACAGGAAGGCCGGAGGAGCCGTTCGGGTCCTGAGGACAGCAGGCATGCCGCCGGGGCGGCCATGTTAGTTCGCCTGTCGGTAACAGCACTGCGTCAGGATGCCAGAGTTGCGCGCAGAATCGAGGGAGATAAGGTGCGCTGAATATAAAGCAAACGTATGTTTTTGTGAAGCAAGTCAGATGCATAATAACCAGTCAGGATAAATATTGAGCATTGCGAAACCTAATTAAAAAAAAAATTGTATTTTCGATGGCCAGGAAGGGAAATGACTTGTAGACAACCGCAATCTGTCATGTGTTTGACAGAGGTGGAAATCAGTTACAGGGTTTTCGCCAAAACCAAACAACCTGTTTCCCCCCTCTTTTATGAGGTTTGCTATCATGTGAAGGCAGTCCGCTTCACACAGGAAGGTATTATTGCGTCATTTGAGCGCGATCTCTTTGTGTATAAATGAGTCACATTTTCAAACGGTTCCAGCCAGCTGAGCCCCTGTATTTCTTCATGAAGAACAATATTTGCAGCTTGTACCTCTAACCAGGTTTTCCTTCACAGTGAAAAATCTGCATACTGATGACATTATGGAAATATATTAACATAGTAAAATATTATATGGCTTTTATAGATTTTGGGATTTTTCAATATCTTTATCTTATCTGTCTAAATACGTTTCTGTACGTTAAAGCCCACATAGATAACTCACGTCCGCACAAGTTTCTCGTGGCATAATGTCTATGACTCTGCAGCAGGTGTGTTTCCCTGGGAGACAGGGTATTGCTTGAGCATCCTATAATTTTGTCCTGATTATTGTCTCGGCTGGTTTTACACTTCCGACTCGCCACCGTATATATCACTTGTAGGACGCTTGCACCACACTTGCGTCGCTGCACCCTGCAATGTTAGGAACCTTAATCAGAAGAAATAGAATTACAGAATCCATCGGGAACAAAGACTTCAGTTCAAGCGTTAGAGATGCGGTTGCCGGAGCCGGTTGCCGAGCGATAGAGGTAAAGCGCCAGGCTGGGTCTGTCTCCCATGAGGAGGATTAGGCTGATTAATGGTACAGGGTGCAGTTGACAGACGAGTGCCATTATCCCCACAAATCTGCCTGACATTTCACCAAAGATGGCTCTCAGTCAGGTGGGAGCAGGCGAAGGGAAGCGAATCTGTGAATCTGCAGAGCCGTTTGTGGTTCACTGGCTCGCAAGTGAGGGATGGACTGGTGTGTAGCGTCAGACCACCACTGAGTGCCCTCCGCCCGCCAACAGGTGAAGGTTTTGTGAAGGTTTTTTTTTTTTTTTTTTTTTTGCTTTCAAAATTGAAATGAATGCATGTCGGCACACACATAGAACACATAGAAACATATACAAGCTCTGTCATGGCAAACATATGCCAAGAATTCAGTTCAGATCATCTCAAATCATCTCGCACCCCCCACCACGTAAATCAAATATCACAAATTCAGTTTAATCAAAAGCATCATTTCCTTTTGTGTCTTTTTTTTCTTTTCACAATCAGATTTGACTAATTCCAGATCTCAACAGAGATCAACAGATCTAGTAAACTGTGGTGTCGCTGGACCGTAAAAATTCCTAATTCCCTCAGATTGGTCCTCCGCAGGACTTTGTGTCCCTGTTAGCCTCGCGGCTGAAGCCGGGAAGCTAATATTTGCCGTGAGGGTTTAATAACGGGGAACAAAGGCACCACGAGTGCGTCTGTTGTTCCGCGTCAGTGTCAGAGCGTGGCGCTCCGTGACAACCTGTCACTCCGGAGAGGACGCTTCCCTCCCTCCTTTCTCCTGCAGTTAGGAAGAGTCTGCCCTGATTCTCACACGACTTGATGGCCTTCAATTTAATCTGCTAGAAATCAGGAATCGGGCTATTCTTGGGCACGGGCTCAGTGGCAGCCACCGTACCCCCACGGGGACTTTGATTGCGACTTCTAAGTGACTTTGGATTAGAATTAGTGTTTAATTCCTCCGTACAGCATGCCAAACGTGCCCCCGGACCATTACGTTGTTTTTTGTGATTTATCGCGACGCCTTGTGCTGTGACTATGGAAATGCCTGCCTGTATTGCAAACGTTCTGATTGGTTGCTGGACTGTATTGACGAGTTTGATTTGATTGCTTTTCCTGCGTCCTGCAGTATCCCCTGATCGCTTCTGTCTTTGCGGGCTCCGCGGTCATGTCAGCCTCTGCCCCTTCTCCTTCACCTCCGAACCCCACCCACTCTGCTCTTAAAGCCCCAGGAACCATTAGGCTAATTGGGCCGTGACTCTAATTGGCCTGTTAGCTTAGTGTGCTGGGGGGGGAAAGGCCACTCAGGTGGATGGCAGTGAAGGATACAGTAGGCAGGAGGATCCTGCGAACCTGCACAGGAGCCCGCGCGTATCTCCTGCTTATCAGGCACCACGCCGCCCTCACCCCTAACGTAATTGGCTCTGAGGCCGCGGACTAGCGCCCCTGTCTGATTGGTGGCTTCAGTGATGGGAGTTTTTTGGAGCTGAGCCTGAGTTTTTCAGGGTAGCCCGACAGCTCCAGAGCTCAGACAGATGGTTTAATGAGGCTTTAGCTGGTCGTCCCACTGGCCCCTCTCTCCCTCACACACAAGCACCACCTAACTCCCTCATTTCCTCTCTAGCCCACCCCCCCCCCCGTCTCTCCTGAGATCAGGGCTGCTTTAAGTAGTTAGTGTCTGGCTGTGAGGATGTGTCCAGGGGCCCTGATCAGCTGCTGATCAATAGCAGTCCAGGCTGTAGGGGTTGGGGGGTTTGTCGCTAGGTCTGATTGGATCGATTTCTCCTTGGACTTAACTGAGTCTGCTGACACTGCCCCATCAGTCACCGCACTGCAGCGCTCTCCAAGGGGACCGGGAAAACCTTGGGGGCGGACCTTTGTTTGGAAATTGGAATATTTCATTTGGAAGTAGGAAATGATAAGTTCCATTGTTAATTAGTCACATCAGAGTTTGCTTTGAGGAACAGTACAATTTGAAAAGGTTTCATATACTTTTTTGGCATATGCTCGTTGTACATGTTGCCAAGATATCGGCCCTCCCCCCCTCTCTACCTCCCTCTCCACCTTTCTGAAGTCAGGATCACAGTGAGTGTGAATTTCTCTGTGTCTCTTCGTGTGTGTGGGTGCGTGTGTGTGTGTGTGTGTGTGTGTGTGTGTGTAGGCTGCCCTGCGCTCTGACATGGGCCTCCCCAGTCCCGGGCCTCCCAGCGCCGCCGGGAAGACTCCTGCTCCTTTCTACTCCTTCACGGGCTCCAATCCACGGAGGCGCACTCTGCAGGACTCCTCTCCTCTGGGTGCGTGAGCGCCGCCCTCCTGCTTCAGGAAGGCCCTGCCCCACTTAGCCATTGTTTGTTTATGTACTGGCCTACGTTATGCTGCACCACTACTATGGAGTTATGAGGGACTGGTGCTGCCTTGGCATGTACACAGCCGACTACACTGACACAGACGTGTGAGATCTGGGCACTTCTGTTTGCTTCTTCTCTTTCTGCCCTCAGTGGCTGTAATGTTGTTGTTTCATCTCCCTTCAGATCCTCTCCAAACAAAGAAAGTGCGCAAGGTCCCCCCTGGCCTGCCGTCATCCGTGAGTGGAGCTTCATTTCATCTACCTGCTTTTCCTCAGATTTAAAATATAGATGCTAAAATGCGCACGCACACACACACACACACGCACACACACGTGCGACCACACGCGCTTAATGAAAGCTGTTGACATCTCAGTCTTTGGATTCACTTTTTCATTTCTTCAAAGTCATTCTCAAGTGTTGTGTGTGAGCGTGTATGTGTGTGGTATGTATGTGCGCACGTGTATTTATGTATGTGTGTGTGTGTGTGTGTGTGTGTGTGTGCGCATGCGTGAACAATAGGGCTGCCACTGCTTGGCTAACCAGCCTGGTTGCTGAGGGCTGCAGTGGGAGGTGGGTGTGTGGAGGTAAGGCCCATGCCCAGGCAGCTGATTGATTAGCAGAGCTGCCGTGTCACGGCGTGGCCTCCCTTTCTGGGCATCCCCAGGGGATCCAGGCGCGGGGGCCCGCGAGCTGTCAAAGCCCAGCCCCACTCCTGCTCTTTTGATGTTTAATTAGTCATTATGTAGCCCTGAACAGGAGGACAGACAGAGATTAATAGCACTGGATTGGGAGAAGTTTCCACGGGCGATAATCCCACCGGAGCCGTCGCTATTAGGATGCAGAGGAAGAGCGGAGCTCAGCTTGCCTCCTCCTGCACCTCTCCACCCCCCTTCCCCCCCAAACCTGCCCGACCCACCTCATTAATATTCATCAATCAAGCAGGCGGGCCCTGATTGTGGGGAAGCCCGGGCGCGTGCTGGAAGGCTGCATGAGGTTCACCCGCTGCTGCTCCTGCCTCCTCAGAAGCAACTGGTTTTTGTCGGAGGTCCCTCAGCGCTTGTGGAGGGATGTTCCTCACCGCTAGAACAGAAGAGGGACGGTGGGGTTGGGGACCGTGGGTGCTGTGTGCAGTGGAGGGATTTGCTTTTGGAAGCTCTTGATAAATGCATGCGATGCTGTTGTGCCGTGGCTGGGAAATGGCAGGAAGTGATTTGAGGGCATGATGGGAGAGCAGGGAGGACTTGCCCCTGCTTGTGGAGGGGTTGAGTGGCGGGGCAGGGCCGTGTGTCTGGGTGGACCGGGCGCCTTGCGGGGTTCATCTCTTTGTTGTGTAAATGGACGTTAGGCCTTTATTTGTCTGTGCTTAACACATGGGCGCAGGTGCACTGGTGTGACTCATAACTCAAAGCAGCCCAATGGAGGATGGAGCAACGCGGTGACAGAGCAGAGGATAAAACACACGGCAGCGGTGTGTGTCGCTCCCCTCGGACAGCGATAAGAGCGGTGTCTGTGTGTGTGTGTGTGTGTGTGCGTGTGTGTGTGTGTGTGTCTGTGTGTGTGTGTGTGTGTGCTGTGTGTGTGTGTGTTCATACGAAGTGCACAGTGCTCAGGCTGTGGCATGGCTGGAGGCTGAATTGTAGTCAAGGCTTCGGGGTTGTGCGTGACAACGTTCTGTGGAGTGTTTGTGTGCGCGTCAGGTGCTGAAGGTGTGTGTGCCGATGTTCTAAGGAATGTGTGCGTCAGGTGCTGAAGGTGTGCGCTGAGGTGTGGATAGCGCCACTGCCAGCCCCGTGTATTTGAAGCAGACCCCGGACACACAGGGAATCTGCCTTCGGAAGGCACCACAGTGGCACACCTGCAGAGCCACGCTAGTTCATCAGGGGCAGCTGTGTGTGTGAGAGTGCGTGAGGTTTCTGCGTGCGTGTGTGTGCATTTGGGAGTGTGTGTGTGTACCTGTACAGCAGGCATGCAGCTGCAGATGCGAAAAGCTTTTGCTTGTGTAAGCAGCACAGCCTCACTAGAGGCCTGAATAGCTGCTTGATAAACAAAATGAACACAATGCGTCCCATCATTATTCCCTCCGCAGGGAATAGACTCTTATTTACCCCCCCTCCTTCTCCTCTCACCTCAGACACCTCCTGAGGGCTCACCTAAAAATACTTTAACCAATTACATTTCAGCACGCGTCCACAGTTTTGGGGCTTTTTTGTTGCCGTTCTTCGTGAGGCTCTGCGTAGGACAGAAGGAGCCGCTCCACCGAGAGGAACATGGAGGGAGTAACGTCTGACCTGTGCTGGACGTCCGTGTCTGTATTTTAAGACACAGGGTCTGTCAGGACGAAGCGTCAGCAGAAGTCTGTCTGCGTTCAGATGTTTATGTCTTCGGTTTATTCCTGCCACTGTGCCGGCAGGAATCAGACTGTAAATTTGAACGAACGTCTCATTTGACGTGAATAAATATTAAGTATTGATTGTTGAATATTTCATTTATGGTGTAAGCGAATGAAGTTATAAGCAGGTGCTGGTGTAGGTAGAGCCGTCCGCTCACAGGGGGACAGTGCAGGCGATGGGCACTGAGTGTTTGTCTTAGTGTACGAGCGTATGGTAGTCAGTCAGTCAGCGGTGGCTGCCACGCTGTCGGGCAGCTGTTGAGGCACCTGTGCTGAAGGACCCCACTGATGTGTCTGTCCGTCTGACAGTCTGCAGTGTGAGGCGGCGAGCGGAGGGGGAGGGAGGGAGATGAGAGGAAGACGTGGAAAAGGGAGAGGGGAGAAGCAAGAAGTCGGCTCTTCCCCCGGCTGGGGGCAGGAGGCAGCTTCTCGTGGGGCGTATGACTGTGAGCGGAGGTGGAGTGCTCGACTCCCTTCAGGGTCTTTTGCAAGCAGGAACCCTGGCTGTGAATGACAAAAAGATTGTCATTTGCGTTTGATATATCTCTCAGTCACTTAGCTGCGTTGTGGGAGTTGTGCTTTACAGGAAAAATGGGATCTGAGGGAGGAGAGGGGAGGGGAGGGGAGGGCAGAGGAGGAGAGGAGAGGAGAGGAGGGGAGGGGAGAGGCGAGCTGCAGGATAGGTTGCCATCCCCCCAACAATGCTGCCCAACACAGTCGCCAATGACAGTCAGAAGATAGCAGCTGTGTGTGTGTGTGTGAGTGTGTGAGTGAAAGAGAGAGAGAGAGTGTGCACTTCCTAAACAGGATTGACTGCATCTCTTCTCAAAAATATAAGATGGATTTTTGACTAGACCGCCCTCTACAGGTCACATTGGCACATGCAGCCTCCGTTCACTGTGTGTGGTGTGTGTGTTGTTGTTTTTTTTTTTTCCTCCCCTGTTTAGACTCAGTCTCTTTGAAGGCCGGACTCTAATGCAGGGTCAGGACCTGGCAGTGCGGGCGCCGTGGAGATGGACATGTCTAGGGATAAAACGTCCCTCCAGAGCTCAGTGCGAATGACTCCGGAGGTTGGCGCGCTGCTTTCATGTGGCTATCACTCTTTGTTCTTGAAAGAATCTCTGTTCTTCTTTTCCTTTTGTACTTCATCAGCACTGCGTCTTTTTTTTTTTTTTTTGGGTGAAGTTTTCTGTTTAAAGCAGCCCCATTTCTCCCTGGCCGAGTTTAGCAAGGTTTTGTTTAGTTGGGTGTGTGTGAAATTGAAACATCACGTCCCCGCTGTTCACGTCGCTCTCTGGATCGCTCCTTCTCTTTTGGCAGATTCTTCTAAAGACGCCACAAATCATATCTGAGTTTCCCAGAGCCGGTGAGTTATCACCCGTGAATTTCTCATTTGTGTGAGGGGGTCTTGTTTCACGGCTCAACGTGTCATAATCCCTCCACCAGGGGGCAGCGGTCTTGGTCAGTTTACACATGCGCGTGTGTCCGAGCGCTGTGTGCGCACACACGGACATACGCATATACACACGGGGTCTGCGGGGAGATGAGCTTATCAGATAAGAGATTAGATAGATGGCCCTGGTTTGACCGGCTCTGAGCCTGAGCAGAGACACGCCCGACTGAGAACGCTTCGCTGTTTATCTGTGTTTGGGCCCTTGAAATTCGCCACTGACAAGTGAAGCCCAGATAATGGAGCTGACAAACAGGGCTGGACTCGCGATTCTTTCATCTCCCACCGCCTCACTCTGGTAGGGGGGAAGAAAGACCAGCTGAAAGAACAGAGAGGGGATGAGATTAGATTCATTACTCACATTCCACCCCACTGTAAATTATTTAGGTGGGAGGCGGTGTGCGCTCGCGCGCGTGTATATATAGTTTGTATTTGCGTCTGTACGTGGTGGTCGCGAGTCCCCGATTCCGACCCAGCGCAAGCGCGCTCTGTCAACAGTCAGCTGTGATTAGCGTTAGCTGTAGCGGTCGTGACGTAAAGCCCGGGCCCAGGCTGGCGTGGGGGTGGGGTTACCTGACCTGACAGCTTCTTTGTATGCGAGTCTAGCACGGAGCTACAGGTCAGACGGCAGACGGGATTGGTCAGACAGGGTGGGTGGGAAACAGGACGTCGGATAACCGGAGCGGTCGCTCCTCGGCTTGCTGTGATTGGATGCGGGGGAGAGGGGCTTGCACCCTGGTACGCGCGCAGAGCCCGAGAGACAGAGACTGCAACTTGACCCCAGCTCCACTGTCCTGGATGGAACATACATTAATGTGATTGTAATGGCGTAATGACGTTAGCCTAAAATAAGGCTCTTGTTTGGCTACGTGATATATCCACTTAGGCTTGTCCCCCTGTCTTGGATGGCGGCAGGTCATTCGTCACGGCCAACCACAAGGGAGCGTCTCCCAGCCTGAAAGGAAGGTCATGGAAAGAGTTTTTCCCCAATGTGGCCTAATGAAGAGCATTAAAGACAGCAAATAACGAGAAAGAGAGATCCGGTTTATTAATGGACCTGTGTGTGTATGCGGGCGTGTGTGCGTACGTATGTGTGTGTGCATTTAGGCAGTGTCTGGTTCTCAGGGCTGGGAAGGGATTCCCTTTGGCTGCGGTGCTGGTATTGGATGTGTGTGTTTGTTTGAGCGAACTGTGAGACGCTGCTTCAGCCTGCACGCACATTACTGTGTCACCCAGCAGTCAGCAGGATTGAAAGTTCTAGAAGAGGCTGTTGAACTGTTTTTGCTGTACTTTGGCCATTGGCAGCTTGACTCTATGGAGTCTGGTAGTCGTGTTTGACTCCAGGCCATGTGCTCGTGTGCAGCTGCCTCCCTAATTGAATTGACCTTTGTGGTTGGATTTACTTGATAGTGTCTTTCCCCAACACCCAAACACAGTCCCTCAGACAGAGCGTGTGTGTGTGTGTGTGTGTATGGGGGTGGGGACAGAGAGAGAGAGACAGTCGAGTTCCCTGCGGCCGGTCGGACAGTCTCCTGCGGCCAGGTGAATGACTAACCAGCGTAGCAGGTTAATCTCTAATCTCCCACACCGTGTACATGGGACTATTCCTGATAATCCCGGTGGCTCTCCTATAATGAATTAAACTATATTCCTTGCTTATGACTTACCCCAAAATCAACTTGAGCCATAGAACTGATGAATATGTATTTTAAGGAGAGTCACCCTTCCGATCAGAACCCACATTTCAGCTCTTTCTCCTTTAGTTGCTTGTTGACGGTACAAATGTTTACGTTACGGTGCTTTAAAATATGCTTTAACTTAGCCTTTGGTACTTTATTCTTATAGTAATCTAAAAATAATGCTTACAATAATGTTTTATCTTATTGCTTTTATTTTGCAGAATGTATATGTCCACTATGTACAACATCTTTCATGAAAATGGAGAGAAATGGTTTTCCCACATGAATATGCATTTAAGTGAAAATATTTCTTAATGAACAGAAGACATTTTAGTACCAGTGATGTTTACAAGAAAAAAAATCACATGGATTTTCTTTCCACAGGCTCGATTAATTACGATGCTATACTATACTGTAACAAATTAATGTAACGAATTGAGCAGCAAAGTAAAAACGTATAGTACTTTTTGTAAGACTACCGCTAATCCCCTGCCCCACTACACGCAGGCACCATCCTATGCCACGTCGCCCACTACTGGTGGCTTTTGAAACGCAGCCTCCGTGTCGCTCATACACGAGCCTCCTCTTAGCCTGCTGAGCCGCGTAGCACGAACACTTCAGACATGTGTCGCCGATTTGCTTTGCTTATGCTGAGGGAGCTGCTCTACTTGTTTTTGTTATACTTTTTTCCTGTTGTTCTTTTTTTTTTTTTGCTTCTTCTTTTTATCGTCTCTTTTGATCCCCCCCCCCTCCCCACCATTTTCTTTTCTTCTCAGTGGTGCATTCTTTATCTGGACTTGGTTTCTGGGCGCCTTCAAACGCACTTCTATCATGGCACTCTCCCTCAAAGCATCAACTTGAAACGACTCCAGATTTTAAAATGGTACCAGCCTGTCGATTTCACGGCCTTGGAGCGGTTTAAAAGAGTCTCGCTCAGAGAAGAAAGGAGGATAAATAATAATAGAATTAGAGGGAAAAGCATAATAAAGTATCGTTTTCGGGGGGGGGGGGGGTTTCCATAACAGTAATGTTGTGAACGCAGGGTGGTGGGTGTTTGGACCAGCAGGGCTGCAGTGACACACATGAAAGAGCAGCCTGGCTACAGTGGTCTTTAATGTGACTGAGAGAGTCTCTCTCTCTCTCTCCATCGCCATTTCTGTTCTTCCTTTTCTAGCTTTTCCTCCCTCTGCTATTGTTTTCAGGCTTTTCCCAATTTCCTTCCCTCTGTTTTTTTTATTTTCCTCTCTGTCTTTCACAAACACACACACACACACACACACAAACACAAACACACACACACACTTGCTGTGCGTGTGAGTGTGGCTGTTGTTTGGGTCCCCCCCCCTCCACGGCTAGGAGGCCCGTAAGGGGAACCGGGTTTGGGGTCTGAGGAAAGAAAGAGCGCGCATGTATGTGTGTGTGTGTGTGTGTGTGAGAGGAAATGGTGTGTCGTCGTGTGTTTTGACGTCAGGCGCAAGTCCTTTGCAGCTGTTGTGTGTGTTCAGCAACTCCTCTGTGTTTTCCGTGACCACACGGTTGGGAGTCTGCTGAAACAACACTGCTGACTGTGGTGCTCCGATCCCAGTAAAACCAGTGAAACCATGTTCCAGTCCACACTGTGCACACACACACAGACACACCAGGTAGGAAAACTTCCTAACCCCTTTGAAAGATAAAAAGCCTTCTGGTCCTGTTGAAGGTAATTGTTCTTACCACTTCTGTCAGGAATTCCAATCAGTTACGTTAGTCCAGCCACAGAAAAAAATAGAAAGAAGGGAAAGATTAAAGGCTCAGGATTAAAATTGTTTTCATGGCTTTGTTGGTTTTCCTTTCATGACCTTTCATTAAAGTTTTAATTACCTTCAAAATATTGTCTGCCACTAAAATAAAATCAGAATTCATTCCAGTTCCAGTCGTGGCCAATTCCAATGACTGAACGTCTTTCAGAAAAATCAAGTTTTATCCACTGATTTACTTTCTACCCCCCCACCCCGACTTTTTATTATTTTCTGTTTTTATACCATTCCCCTCCATTATCCACTCCTGCTCCGCCTCTCCTTCTTTAGCCTCAGCACTTACGAGGCTTAGAGAACAGAGGCCCCTCCCCCCCCATACCCCCCGCCCACCCCCTCAGCCGTAAGCCACAACCTCATCATCCCCCCCCCCAGCTGCCGGCTGAAATGGTTCAGTCCTGCTTTGCGTAAGATCTCTGTGAGTAGATCCATGTGTAGGGGCGAGCACTGAAGGAATTAGTGGCTCTCCAGCCGGCTGGATGGATGTGTAGGGCTTCTGTCGGGGTTGTCGCGTCGCTCTGCTGCTCGTTGCATGTCAGGCACTCTCGCCCAAGCCGTCGTCATGTACTGCGCCTACCCCGTGCCCGGAATGGGCAGCAACTCTCTCATGTATTACTACAACGGGAAATCGGTGAGTGCGCCGTCTGTGCCGGGAGCGAGGGGACGTCTGGGTGCGCTTGTGTGTCCTTGTGTAGGAGTTCTGAGGTGTGGTTAGGGTGGACGTGTGTTCTGTGTGCTGAAAACTTGGGAACAGAGAAGAGTTAAGAGGTGCGTGTGTGTGTGTGCGTGTGTGTGTGTGTGTGTGTGTGTGTGTGTGTGTGTGTGTCTTTCACTTTGCTGTCGTGGTCTTCTGACATGTTTCCATTACATCAGAAAGCAGCGGTGCTTGCTCCCACTGCGGAAAGTCAAGGATATTTTCTGAGAGAAAGTGTCATGTTGAGCGATTTTTCATTCTTATCTTTCTAAAAAATATATTTCTTTTTTCACTGAAAAAAAATATATGACCTATTTTTAAAGGTGATTTGTATAAGCCTGACAGACATTCAGTAAAAGAAAGTTATGCTAATGTACACTACAAGCGGTATCCAGTGCTGTAAGATTGAACTCTCTCAATATCTCTCTCTCTCTCTCACTCTCTTTCTCTCTTCCCCCCCCTCCCTCCCCTCCATTAACTTTTCTCTGTCGGGCTCAGGGTAGCACCGTGTGAATGCAGTAATGGAGTTCTGAGTTTATTCTGAATGGCTGCCCTTCTGCGCTGTGCCACTCGGCTGCAGTAATAACACGGGGGTGTCTGGGAGTGATTCGAGGGAAGAGGCTGTCTGGTTACGCTTTCCTGTTTGCCGACTGAGCTGGGGCAGCAGTGGTGCTGCTAGTCCCATCTGGCTTTAATCAGGCAGGCATTCTTCACTCTACGGGGAGCAGGATGGATCTACTCCGCCACCTCGCTTATGCAGACGCTCTGATTTCTGCTTTCTTCTGAAATCTTTATTTTTGCGCTTGTGTGTATGCGTGTGGGTCTGTTGAGAGAGTGAGAGGAAGCAAGGTGCTAACTCTCCCTGACATTAGGGTGGACTGATGAGACAGAGGGGTGTGTGTGTGTGTGTGTGGATGTATGTGTGTGTGCACGTGTCTGTGTGTGTGTGTGTGTGTGTATGTGTGCGTGCGTATTAGAGAGAGAGGGTAAGGGTGAGTAAATTAGTATGGCTGATTGTGTGTGTGCGTGTGCGTGTGTTTCTGTGTGTGTTTGTGTGTTTACCAGACAGAAAGAAACAGAGAGAATGACTGGGTTTCTCCATACATCCTTACTCTTCAAACAAAGTAAATACTTAATTAAGCTTGCTACTTCACTAAAGTTCTCAATACGCCCGCTCTCTCGCTCTCTGTCACTCTGTCTCTCTCTCTCTCTCTCTCACTCGCCTGCTCTCTCCCCCTCTCTTTCTCTCTCTCTCTTTCTCTCTGTCCCCTCTTTGCAGTTCTCTTGTCTTGCTTTTTTTCCGGAACGGCAAAAACTGTTGCATATTTGCAATGTTAAAACTCATTAATAGGTTCAAAATCTGGTTAGAAATGGGATTACTTTGAGTTCTGGGAGGTGGGGGGGGGGTACCTTTCTGAGGTCTCCTGACAGAGTCCAGACCTCTTTTGGCCATTACCACCAGCCTTTATGTTCTTGCACCACAAGGCACACTTTGATCTTTTTTATATTAAGTATTTCCAGGTTCATATTGCAAGTTGGAATAAAAAGCGAAAATCAAGAGCGTGTGTGCAAGAGATGAGCTTCATAATGCGAACCAGTCAGCACGTGTCCCCAAAAATGCTTTCGTTTCTTTTTGAATATATAAAACATTTAATTTCTACCCTAAGATAAATTGTGTCCTCTATGGGGAAATAAACAGAAAATAAGAGCTTTTAATTGAATGTCAAGCTGTGAGTTTTTTTCTGGATAAAGCCTCAGCAGGCTGCCCCTGTGTAACATGTGAAACGCATCAGGCACTGCTTGTCTCAGGACTCCTCTCAGGACATATTCAGTGTGCAGGATGGTAGGAGTTCTTGCCTGAAGTGTCTGAAATTTTCCACTTAATTTCTCTTAATTCAGTGTGGCATGTTGAAGGCATGCTTTTTTTTATTTAAAAAAAATCTTTCTACTAAAAATAGACCGTCTTTAAAATAATCTGTGAAATTGGAGGAATCCAACTTTTTAAAAAAACACTTGAAAATGAATGCGGGTGGGTGATGAAATGATAAAAGCAGCTTTCACGTGCACCTGTTGAGCCTGGAGCTGTGTCAGGAGCTGGTGATGGTGTGTGGACTGGGGAGGAAGGCATCACCGTGCCTGGCCCGTCTGCCTCACCGCCCCCCCCGCTAAGTGTGCGAGGTGTGGTTGCTAAAAGCCGCTCGCGCCTTGGTTCCGGACGAGCGGTGGGCGGAGTCGGGACCAGCCTCTGCCGCTCACCGCCGCGCTGCCCTGAGCTTCTCCTCGCACGATTCTGCCTCTGCTTTTTAACTTCAGTCATTTGTTTTTAAGAGGGTGATTTCTCTCTCTCTCTCACTCCCTTTCACTCGCTCTCTTCCACCTCCTCCTTTTGAACTGCCGCTGTTTGATTTATCCATATGTTGACGATTTAATGGCTTTTCCATGTGGTGTTGTGATGGGTGTCGGGTGGAGATCAAAGGTTGGTGCTAGAAGGAGAGGAGTGGGGAAGGTGAGGTTCCACCAGTCCCCTGGCCCGTTCATACCTCACACACTTCACAACGCCACACACACTTGCACACTGCACCAGGAAAAATGCAAGGGCAGATATTGAGGCACTTGTCAGAACACGTGCTTTCACAATGGTGTTATTCAGTGTTTTGACATGACGGCAGACTAATTTTGCATTCTTAGGCCTGGTTGTTTGGAGTAACATGATAAAGTGCGATCAGAGTGATTTAAAGAGGAGAAAAAAAAGAGAACAGCGATAAAGGGGTGGGATGGTGTGTGTGTGTGTGTGTGTTAAACTTGAATGTCCCGGGTGTCTAAATCACAGCGTTGGGGATGATTGACAGCCCTTTAATTAATGTCCTGGTCAAAGACACGCACCCTCTGTCTCATTCCCTTTCTCTTTACTCCTCTGTCTCTCTCTCATTCTCTCCCTCTCTCTGCGTGTCGGTCTCTGTCCCTCTGTGCCTCCCGTCAGACTGTTTAACCCCCCCCCCCGTCGGCGGTAGTGGTGTGGGGCGCCCGGTGTTTTGGGTGGTTTATTAACGGGTCGGCTGGTTAGCTCAGAGTAAAGAGGATAATTAGCATTATCCTCCGCCATATGCTGCCCATTGAGTCCTGAGGGCGAGTCAAAGCAGCGCCGCCCGTCTCCGCCCACCGCCCTAACCTGATGCCACCAGGGGACTTCCGCTGACCGGGACACATGTGTGCGCACACCACCCAGCCAATCACGTGACCCTGCCGATGCTGGCAGCCAATCACATCACCCAGTACTGCTGCCTCAGCAACATACTTAGCCACATTCCTGACAGATAAGCTGTTTAAGGCTTTAGATGCTTATGATTCATGGAGTGGAGATATAAAAGGGGGATGGGGGAGGGGGTTATATCAGCATGAAAGAAATTTTACTTCCAATTTTGTTTAACCTAAATGTAGTCAGACAAGACATGTCTGGTGTATCACCCATTCATTCAATCATCCATTTATTTATGCGCCAGAGCCTCAAAGATAACATGGCTAACAAGGGAGGCGACCTTATCAGTATTTGGACTGCATGACAGATTCATCATACGCATGCTTATAGCGCCTCAGTAGGCTATATAATGCCACTATTACTTAGCCTGAACGTAGCCTTAGGCCAAGGACTTTTTCAATAAAATACTTAAAAAAAAAACCAACAGCATTTATTAATTCTTTAGTAATACTAGTAATACTTTAGTAATACTTTAGTAAAACTAGTAATACTTTAGTAATACTTTAGTAATACTTTAGTAATACTTTAGTAATACTTTTAAGCACAAAAATGTAAATCTTAATAAAACAAATTGCTCCCAGATGGCCACTATTGCTGTTTTTAGCCATTGTCTATGCTTATGTTGTATTGACCAGTTTGTCAAGCCATGACAACACCACATGAGTGAGTTAGGTTAAAGATTACTTACAGTTTGAAGTTGGCATGCTGCTACGTGCTGGGTAACCTCGTATCTCCAGTACAGATGAATGGAGCAGAATTGGCACACACCACATATTCCTCGGCCGTGTTGCTGTTTTACTCCCAAACGGCTCCATTTAAAAGTGTTAAGATAATTTATTTTGTATGATGTGCTGATACCAATGTGTTGCCTCTTTTATTATCCTGAGGGGAAGTGCAGGCCTTCTCCTCTCCCCTGTGTCTGTCTCTCCCTCTCTCTTTCCCTCCTATCTGTCTCTACCTCTCTCTCTCCCTCCTGTCTCCCTCTCTCTCTCCCCCCCCGTCTCTGTCACCCCCATGTCTCTCCTCTCCCTCTCCTTCACCCTCGTCTCTGTCTCTGTGAAACACACTCAGCCCGGGCGTAGAGGGCAATGTCGGCAGTGCCCGTTTGGTTGGTGTTAAACTGACGGTGCCGCTGCACTTGGTCCCACGCGAGGCAGGGTTAGGGTTAGGGAACAGAAGCAGAGCTACACCCGCCTTGTCTCCACCCGTAATAATGGATAATGAGGCGAGCTTGGCCGGGGTTTCCACTATTTCTGCACATCTCCAACACCCCCACCCCCACCCCCACCTACACCACCACGGGCTGGAAGGCTGGTCTGGTCGGGCCCCATCTGGAGCCACTGTAGTCCCACCGCCACGTTATTGGGCTCTGAGCTCGTATGTCTTTGATCCTCCTCTTCTGGGACGGGCACTGCTGCAGCTGCAACCACTGCACTGCTGGCGCACCCAGCCTGACCCCAGTGTGCCCACAATACACACACACACACACACGATCATATGCGCATATTCACTCGCACGTACGTTAAAGGTGAATGCATGAACTCACGTGTTCTCAGAAGAGTAGATATCGCACAAACACACGTCCAGTTGAGTCGTATAGTGAACGTGGCCATTCTCACCCAGTGAGGCTCTGGCATACAGACGCACATCTGCACACATAACCCACGGTGCTCATCCCCTCGTTAAACGCAGCTTCCGCGTTAGCCACCTGGCCCGTGATATCCTTTATGTATTTACCATATGTGACGTTGTTTATTTTTGGTTTTGTTTTGTGTTGCCTTTTTTTTTTGTTGTTGTTGTTCCTTTTTTACTTTTAATGGCTGAATAGTAATGAAGATTAAGACCCGATTACAAAAGGATATCTCTCATTTCTTTCAACATTCTTTCTATCCTCATACAGCAGAGAGATTCACACAGAAGATGTGTTTTCCTTTCTTAATCCCTTGTGCTGTGTTGTGTTTGCAGGTCTATGCCCCATCCCCAAACTCCGACGATTTCAACAGAGATTCTCCTTCCTATCCTTCATCCAAACCCCCCAGCAGTATGTTTGCAAGCACATTTTTCGGTGAGTGTCCAAACCTCTCTCACCAATAAACTAAGCATCATTTAACGGTTTAAGGGAAAGCTAACGTGTTTGAAAGAGAACAAGAGTCTTACTGCAGTGACATCATGTTAACTGGTGGCTACATGCTTCCAGTGACCCTTAACCTCAGTGACACATGTGTCTGCTCTAGCAAACCACTCTTTGTTTCATTTTTATTTTGAATTCTTTATCTTTACAGCATGAAGGTTTTGTTATTGTAAGAGTTTAGTGTTCACCCAGAAGCTAGGGCTTCGGTCTCAATCACGCTCTCTTTGTTACATCATCATTCAAGATGGGACCCACAATTCCACGGACCCATGGAGCTCGTCCAATGGAATCAGCCAGCCTGGTTATGGTGGAATGCTGGGAGGGTCCTCGTCTCACCTGCCCCAGTCTGGGAACTACGGCAACATGCACTCCCACGACCGGCTGGTGAGAGCTCCGCACAGGCCCACGCTACCACGGGCTTCCCTCACTACACTTGTGGCTTGTGCCGAGTCCATCCAGAGCGCTTATGCATCACACTTCCGGGAGATTAGCGTAGGTGCATGTGACGGAGAGAGAGAGGGGATGACCTTGCAGTGGGCACTTTAATGGCAAAGCTGCATCCTGTGTAAGAGAGCAGAGTGTCCACACTCCTCACCTTGAGTTCCTCCCTACACGTCTGTGTGCGTGTGTCCCCATGTTTAACTGTGTGTCGACCTGTGTATATCTGACCTGTGTGTGTGTGTGTGTGTGTGTGTACAGAACTATCCCCCACACTCTGTGTCCCCCTCTGACATCAACCCCAGCCTGCCGCCCATGTCCAGCTTCCATCGCAGCGCTGCAACCACCTCCCCGTTCGTCACGGCCTCCCACACCCCACCCGTCAACACCACGGAGGGCGTCATGGGTATGGGACAGCACGCCCCGCTCGGCACACACACACACACACACACACACACCACGGAGGGCATCGTGGGTATGGGACAGCAGGATGAGGATGTCATGGGCATGGCACACCACCCCCACACACACCACCATGGCACACCACGCCCCACTCGCCACACACACACTCACACACACACACACACACACACCACGGAGGATGTCATGGGCATGGCACACCACGCCCCACTCGGCCCACACACACACCACGGAGGATGTCATGGGCATGGCACACCACGCCCCACTCGGCCCACACACACCCACACACACACACACACACACACCACACACACACACACACACACACACACACACACACACACACACACACACCACGGAGGATGTCATGGGCATGGCACACCACGCCCCACTCGGCCCACACACACACTCACACACACACACACACACACACCACGGAGGATGTCATGGGCATGGCACACCACGCCCCACTCGGCCCACACACACACTCACACACACACACACACACACACACACACTCACACACACACACACACACACACCACGGAGGATGTCATGGGCATGGCACACCACGCCCCGCTCGGCCCACACACACACACACACACACACACACACACACACACACACACCACGGAGGATGTCATGGGCATGGCACACACACACACACCACGGAGGATGTCATGGGCATGGCACACCACGCCCCGCTCGGCCCACACACACACCACGGGCATGGCACACCACGCCCCACTCGGCCCACACACACACTCACACACACACACACACACACACCACGGAGGATGTCATGGGCATGGCACACCACGCCCCACTCGGCCCACACACACACACACGGAGGATGTCATGGGCATGGCACACCACGCCCCACTCGGCCAACACACACAAACACACACACACACTCTCTCTTATACAAACACAAACATAATAATAGCAAAGTCCAGAGTGGCTGAAGCATGCACTTCCACAGTCCATGAGGGAAGTGTGTGTTTTTCTGTGCTTATTTTGGCCAGGCTTGTTTTAGCATCACTCCCTCAAGAGCCTCAAGTCCGTATGGTGAGTCGGCCGCAGTGACCACCCCGTTCTTGGTCACAATCGATGTGGG